>KK115427.1:0-21428 GCA_000611955.2 Stegodyphus mimosarum
ATTTATATTTGATACTTCTAGTATCACATTGGATTAGGGAGTCACATTTACAACACCACAGTAACACGGCTTAATTTGATCGATATTTGCCGTTATTTTTTCGCCATTCTTGGCTCTTAAAACCACCACTGCCTGGGTTTATTTCTCAATAGAAAACGGTCCTTCAAGCCCTGGGTAAAATTTTGCCACTTTGTTCTCCGCCGCTGAAGAAAGTGAATGCTTAAGTACTTCATCCCCCACATTATACTTTACTTCCCGTCTTTTCATGTCATAATACAATTTCTGTTCCCTCTGTGATACTTCCGTGTTTTCTTTTGCCTCCTTAATTAACTTTTGTATAACTCCCATTGGAATTCAGGGGTCCTTTTTTGAACATAAAAAAATTTGTCCAGTGGGGTTATAATTTTCCTGCCTAAAAATAACTCAGCAGGAGTTTTGCCTGTCGTGTCGTGTTTGGCGGTCCTAAGGGCGAAAGCTAATTCATTGACATAGTTATCTCACCTTTTATGAAAATTTTTAACGTAACTACGAATAATTTTAACTATGTTTTTGTTGACAGCTATATTTGATTGCGGCCGATACGAGACCATTTTTAAATGACGTATGCCCAGTTTTTGACACATGTCTTCAAAAATACTGCTTATAACTTGAGGACCATTATCCCATATAACTTTTAGAGGCGCCCCGTATTTTAAAATATATTTATGAAAAATAGAATCAGGAACTAATTTCGCAGCGGCTCGTTTTAGAGGAACAATCTCGGTCCATTTATTAAAATGGTCAACCATAACAAGGCCCCTCAGGGGCTCACTTTTGTGAGTACGGGTGTGGCAATCCCGAGGTGCCCTAGCCCTTCAGGAGATCATCTTCTTGGTGAGACGGGTGTCACAATCCTGGAGCCCCAGTGATCTATCCTCTTTCCCGTCTCCTCTGCTCTGAGCTGAAGCTTTCTTCCTTTCTTTCTCCCTTGTGGTTCTCCTCTTCGGAGGTTGGGGCTCGTTATGAGAGACTGGAACAGCCCTTGTCTCTGGTTCTTGAGTGACGAGAAAACTGCCCACGTGTTTGCCGTGCGTGGAGACCCGTGTCACTGGAAAAGAGGGTCCTGGTAGTTGAGGGGCGAGGTACTGTCCCCAACACACTGCTTTGGCCTCCGCTTCAGTTAAACGGGAGGCACTTTGTCGTCCTCACAGGTGTCAACCGGCTGGTCACTAGTCCTTAGTGTCAGTGGCTTGGGGACAAGCTCTCGGGAGTACCCGCTTTCGGGAAAGCCGACTGTGGGACTTCAGTCTGCGTATAGGTCCGGCTAGCCCTGGCGTAGAAATCTGCGTCCCCTTGTTGGGCTCCATGGTGGGTGGGGCGGTCGGACCCGAATCTTTTTCCATTTCAATATGAATGCTATGATACCTTCTTGCTCCAACAATGTATCCGATACTCCGACTGTGACCAAAAGACTAAGAAGTGACATAGAAAGCACTGTATCAGATCTATCTTGTCCACGTTTCTTAATTATTACCAGCTCCGAAGAATTGAAAAAAATGTCACCCTTTGTAATAAACAAACATCTTTTGTCTTCTGTAGGAGAACTGAAAAATATTAAGAGACTTCGATCTGGAGACCTTTTGATTGAAACTGCGTCCGGAAAACAATCTGAAAATCTTTTGAAACTAACCAAATTAGGACAAGCAAACATTGAAGTTAAACCACATAATACTCTGAACTCGTCCCGAGGAGTAATCTCTGAAATAGACTTACTATCAGTAACTGAAGAGGAATTCGTTAAAGAGTTGGCAGATCAAAACGTGTGCGGTGCTCGTAGGATCAAAATACGGAAAGACGGTCAACTCATTCCCACTAAACATGTCATACTTACTTTCAAGTCTCCTAACTTGCCGAAAAACATCAAAGCTGGATACCTAAACTGTTCAGTCAGGCCGTATATACCGAATCCAATGCGTTGCTTCCAATGTCAGCGCTTTGGACATGGAAAGACCTCTTGTCGCGGCAGCCTCACGTGTGCTCGATGTTCCATCGTAGGACATGCCAGTGAAGGCTGCTCTGCTGCCCTCTTATGTATAAATTGTAAAGGCGAACACCCAGCCTTTTCAAGATCATGTCCGAAATGGCAGACAGAAAAACAAATTCAAAACATTAAAGTTACACAAAAGATATCATTTGCAGAAGCTAGAAGACTTGTTCTCTCTAACCAGCCAAAACTTAATAAATCTTACGCATCTGCAACTAAATCATTCAGATCAATATCAACGCAAACTACAGTTACCGCACAGAAAAAAGAACTAGCAGTGACAGTAGATCCTAGAAACCAAAAATCAGGGAAAAAACCTGATGCTGAAACTAGTGCACCGGTGACTACATCCAAGGGAAAACAGGATGTCCAACAGAACAAACAAAGAGATGATATCAAGGAGAAAAATAAGCAAAAACCCAGGACCCCCAGTCAAAGTTCTATCGCAAGCATGAGTTCAGGACGCCTAGATGACTCAGATGAAATGGATGTTGAAGAAGGGTTATCCCTCCCGAAACACCTTCTGCCTCGAAAATCAAAAAAACAACACCGCCAAAACAGGCATCCATAATGGGTACATTTATTTCGTGGAATTGCCGGGGTTTCCGTCAAAACCTGGATAATATCAAGGATATAATCAACATCTACCAACCTGCCTGCTTTGCACTTCAAGAGACCTTGTTAAAACCAAGCAGCCATGCTAAGATACGGAGATACACCACAGTAAGAAGGGACAACCCATCTGGGGATCGTGCCTGTGGTGGTGTGGGCCTTACCATCTCCCACAATCACCCGTACACTGTTCTTCCTTTGACGACCTCCCTTCAAGCTGTGGGGATTCAGATTAATTTACGTTCTTCAATCTCAGTATGCACTATCTATTTACCCCCACATGAGCATGTAGATCAGCGAGATCTAGACAATATAACAGAGCAGCTCCCAGAACCTTTTCTGCTTTTAGGTGACTTCAATGCACATAGTACCTTATGGGGAAGCAGAGACACTAATTCAAGGGGCCGGCAGATCGAACAGCTAATGGAGGATCATTCTATCTGTCTGCTTAATAACGGAGAAAACACCTACTTTCATCAGCCGACTGGAACATTTCATGCAATTGATCTGGTGTTCTGTTCTCCATCTCTACTCCCCCTTTGCTCCTTCAGTGTAGGGGAGAATCTTTACGATAGTGACCATTTCCCAGTGATTGTAAATATCGCAGGAAAGTCTGTGATCTCAAGACAACCCCGCTTACTTTATGATAAAGCTGATTGGGATCTTTTTGTCTCTTGCGCTGTGCTGACAGAAGAAATGGTCAATGATGTGGACATTAATACAGCAGTAAAAATGATCTCCCATACTATTGTACAAGCAGCTGAACTTTGTATTCCAAAGTCCTCGACAAAGTTCCCAAAGTTCCCTAAACCCTGGTGGAACAGTGATTGCCATAAAACTATGAGAGAGCAAAAGAAAGCCTGGCGTATCTTTCGCCGATACCCAACACTGGCAAACCTTCTGGCCTTTAAAAAAGCTAAGGCGAATGCTAGGAAAGTGAGACGGCAAAGTCAGAGAAAATCATGGGCAGCCTACGTGTCTACTATTACCTCCTCAATGTCTAGCAAACAGGTTTGGGAAAGAGTCCGCAAAGCCTCTGGACTTTACAATGATTATCCCCTCTCTGCTCTAGAAAAAGATGGAAAGTTGATAAGCACTAGAGAAGAAATCGCCGATGCTTTAGGTGATACTTTTGCTGCTGTATCTGACAGTAACAATTACTCAAAAGAATTTCTGCCCACAAAGACGCGCTTGGAAAAGACCCAAATCGACTTCTCCCATCCTAATGCACAATCCTATAATAAAGATCTCACCATGTTTGAATTAAGAAGTGTAATATCTCGCACTGATAAGACCTGCCCTGGCCCTGATGGCATAAGTTATTTGATGATAAAGCATCTGTCCTATGAATCTCTACTGGTCCTTCTCGCTCTGTATAATAAGATATGGAAGGAACAACTTTATCCTACCGCCTGGTGCAGGGCCTTTGTAATCCCTATAGCAAAACCCGGCAAAGATCCGAAAAATCCTTTAAATTACCGCCCCATTGCCCTCACTAGCTGCCTTTGTAAAATCATGGAAAAAATGGTAAATCACCGTCTCACCTACTATCTGGAGACTAACCACTGCCTATCGCCCCACCAAAGTGGTTTCCGTAAGGGAAGATCTTCACTGGACAATGTCCTGTTTTTAGAAACTGCAATACGCAATGCATTTGTAAAAAGAAACCATCTGGTTTCAATCTTTTTTGACATGGATAAGGCATATGACAGAATTTGGCGGCATGGAATTCTTCATGACCTCCACAGCACAGGGTTGAGAGGTAACTTACCTATCTTTATTCAAAACTTTCTGAAACACCGCTCTTTCCAGGTCAAGATTGGCCCGGTGCTTTCTCAAACCTTTATACAACAAGAAGGTGTACCCCAAGGTTCAGTGCTTAGTGTTACTCTTTTCAGCCTAAAAATTAATTCCATTTTAAAAGAACTTCCTCCCACAGTGCGTGGTTCCCTATATGTTGATGACCTGATGATCTACTGTCACGGTCAAGATATGAGATACATTGAGAGACAACTCCAAATTGCTCTTAACAGAATTGTAAAGTGGTCCAACAGCAATGGGTTCAAATTTTCCAACCAGAAGACCGTCTGCGTGCACTTCTGCCGCAAAAGAAATCTACATCCTGATCCAGAGCTGCATCTTGACGGCTCTCCGATCCGCGTTGAGCCAGAAGCAAAATTCTTGGGTGTTATCTTTGACAGAAAGCTCAACTTCCTTCCACATATCTTAAATCTAAAGAAAAAATGTGCTAAAGCTCTCAACATTCTGAAAGTCCTGGCCAATACTTCATGGGGAGCAGAACGTTGTTCTATGCTCCGCATTTATAGAGCTTTAATCCGTTCCAAACTTGACTATGGCTGTGTTATCTATGGATCAGCAAGACCTTCTGCGCTACTGAAATTAGATCCAGTCCATCACCAAGCGCTACGGATTTGCTGCGGAGCTTTCAGAACATCTCCAGTACAAAGTTTATACGTCATCTGTTTTGAACCATCTCTGAAATTCAGACGCAAGCAGTTGTCCATAGATCTTCACTATAAAATAATGTCGCATGCCGAACATCCTGCACGATTCATGACATCTGATCAGTACTGGCGTAACTACCATGCACGCCCTTCATGTATCCCTCCTTTTGATCTCCGCATTCACTCACTCATTGAAGAATTCAACCTAAAAGATCTGATTCCCAAAAGTTCTACCTTTTTCGGTATTGCTCCCTGGCAAGAAGTGAATATTCACCTACTCAACATCTTTGGAGAACTTAAGAAGAGCAGTACCAACGACGTCCAATACCAACAAATTTTCCTGGACCATAGAAACAGCTATTCTAACTATAAAGCAATTTTCACTGATGGCTCAAAGAATCACGATCATGTCGGGGCAGCTTTTGTTTGCGATAAAGTAATCAGGAGTAGTAAACTTCATAAGGCTGCATCTGTCTTTACTGCAGAAACATTTGCCATTTTGAACTCCTTAATCTTTATCTCCAAGCAGAACAGCAGAAAATTCATCATCTACTCTGACTCACTGAGCGCCCTTGAATCAATTAATGCAAACACTGACCACCCTATGATCTTGGAAATTTTAAAGACTCACCTCCATTTGAGAAATGCAGGATATTCTGTAATGTACTGCTGGGTGCCTGGACATGCTGGCATCAAAGGTAATGAACTCGCTGATATCGCTGCAAAATCTGCTGATACTCCCTTCGATAATGATGTCCCTTTTACAGACATACAGAAGTACATCAGAACAAAGATCTTGTCCAGGTGGCAAGAACTCTGGGAATGCCAGACTCTGAACAAATTAAGGCAGGTAAAACCCAATCTGGAGTATTGGGAATCAAAAGGGAATCGAAAGGAGGATGTACTGTTGACTCGCCTACGAATTGGACACTGCAGGCTGACTCATCAGTATCTCTTGAAGGGAGATAATGAGCCTATCTGTGGCACCTGCAACGTTCCTACTTCAGTGAATCACATCTTAACCTACTGTCCTGCTTTTAGTCAGAAACGTGAACTACATTTTAACTCAACGAATTTTAACTTAACAGATCTCATTGGAAGAAACCCCCACGTCAACCTCATAAGTTTTTTAAAGGACATCTCCTTTTACCATATGATTTAAAGTTTTTCCTTTTAACGTACTCTACCTGTTGTCCTGCTTTTAGTCAGAAACGTGAATTACATTTTAACTCTACGAATTTTAACTCAACAGATCTCATTGGAAGAAACATCATAAGTTTCATCAACATCATAAGTTTTTAAAGGACATTTTAACTCTACGAATTTTAACTCAACAGATCTCATTCGAAGAAACATCATAAGTTTCATCAACATCATAAGTTTTTAAAGGACATCTCCTTTTACCATATGATTTAAAGTTTTTCCTTTTAACGTACTCTACCTGTTGCCAGAGCTTTTCTCAAAGCCATTTCTGGATTCCTTCATCAGCATTCCAGGTTCATTTCAACAATTCATCCAATACAATGTGTTTGTACTTTTGAACTTTATTCATCATTCGTCTGGCGCATAATAATCTTCAAGGTTTTGTGCCATTAAAAATACCAACCAACCAACCAACCAACCAACCATAACAAGGAGATACCGAGTTTTATTTAACTGACTTTTCGGGAAAGGGCCGAATAAATCGACGCCAATTATTTCATTCGGAAATTCTGAATTAATTCTATTTAGAAACCCGGCCGGGCGGAAATTAACATAATTATCTACCTGGAATGTTGGACAAGCCTGGAAATACGCCCTTTTCAACTTTTACTGTCCAGGAAAATAATCTGCTTCGCTTACGCGTTGGATGGTTTTCCGAATGCGACTATGAGCTGCCAGGGGCGAATCATGCAATTCCCGTAATATATTTATTCTAAGACTAGCTGGTATAACAGGTCGGATTTCATTGTTATTATTCGTAGTTTTCGTATAAGATAATAGACGATCTATCAGTGTTCGCAATGGACCGCCCTATTTCTTATCTCCACAATATCTTGGTGGCTAAAGTTTTCAGAATCTCTTAAATAATCATATATATTTTTAAATTCCCGATCCTTGCCCAGTTCCGTTATTACGGTTTCACGAGAATCTATCTTCTGGCATGTAAGCATTGTCACTTTAACACTATTCCCTTCTTCATCTATCTTGATTCTTGACAGGGCATCTGCTACGACATTTTCCTTTCCAGGCGAGTGTTCAATTATGAAATTATATTGTTGTATTTTAAGAGCCCATCTTATTAATTTCGGCGACAGATTCTTTCTTGAATATAGTCTAGCGACCGCCGCATGATCAAAGTAGCCCATTACTGGAGAACTTCTAAAATATCACCCCGAACTTCTGTGCTGCTAATAGAACTGCAAGTGTTGCTGAATAATTTCTTTGAGTATCGTTTAAAGTACGACTAAAGAATGTCACGGGCTGCCCATTTTGGGAAAGAAGTGCCCCTAAGGCATAATTCGAGGCAAAGGCTGCGATTTCTAAATTTTTTTCATCTTCGGGAAATTTCAAAACAAGGGCTTATGATAAGGCTTTTTTTAGTTTTTCAAAAGCGGTGTTAGCTTCGGCTGTCCACGAAAATCTTGCCTTCTTTCTTTTTAACTTTAATGGCGGTTCGGCAATGATGGCAAAATCCTGTATAAAAAACCTATAGTATGAGCAGAGCCCTAAAAAAGAAGCTAGGTTCTTCGCCGTATTAGTCGGCGGATAATTCTGAATTGCAATTATTTTTGATTTCTCTGTTTAAATGCCTTTCTGGGACCCCAAATAACGTAATTCCTTTGCCGCAAATTTGGAGTTTTCAGCATTAACATTTAGACCGGCCTCGTTTAACAACGAAAATACTTGTCTTAAGTCTTTAATGTGTTGTTCTAAATTATCACTAGTAATAATAATGTCATCTAAATAAATAAAAGTGCTTTTCCCGAAGACGGGTCTTAAAACAATATCCATACAACGTTGGAATGTTGCTGGCGCGTCTGACAGGCCAAATGGCCTACGCAAAAATGCATAAGTGCCAGACTTAGTTATGAAAACGGTTTTGGCGCATATTCAGGTTTTACGCCTCTTTGAAAATACCCAGACGCTAAATCTAATGTAGTCATATATTTAGTGGAAGTTATGTTTTGCAAGATCTCCTGAATAATGGGTAATGGATAAACCGGATACTTAGTAACGCTATTTACTTTCCGATAATCTATTGCAAAGCGCTACCTTTTTTGTGTGTAACCGGATAATCATTATTCTTCTTACATAGAACAACCGGGCTTAGCATAACTGCTGGAGGTGGGCGTGATAATCTTTTTACGTAGCATATGTTAATATGCCATTCTTTAATTTTTTCTTTCGACTTGTTATAGCGGTAAGCCTTGTGGCGAACTGGATGTGAATCTCCAGTCGTATTTATTTCATGGTTAGTCACTTGCTTGAATCCGGGAATATTCACTGAACAAAGTAGAAAATTCACTTGCCAGTTGGCGTAGTTTCTCTTGCTCTTCAGTTGGTAGATGTTCGAGGTTCAGTGGGGGCGGGTTCACTTTCACTTCCAACACCAGTTTCATGGTCAGCTTAAGTGATGCTTGAGTGTTGTTTCGGATGTTGAAAGAAAATCTGCTCCCAATATTATGGTTGCTTGAAGATTTCTTACAATAAGGAACATAATTTTTACATGCTCTTTCTTAATGCGAATACACAGCGGTACTTTACCTATGTATTTGCATTTTCCCCCTGGCCTGCTAAAACCGTGGTATTATCCGTACTGTAGATTCTATACCGACGAAAATATTTTTTAAAAGATTCTTCTGCCACAAAACTACACTGAGCCCCTGTACCCAGGAGGGCGGTGGCTGTAATATTGATCACTAACACTTCAATCTTCGGAAGAACTAAATTTTTCGCAACAACTGTATTGAGCTTGATTGTAGAGAAATTTTCTTGGCGTTCGGATTTCCGCACCCTTCCGTCAGCAGAAATCTATTTCAATTTAAATCTTCTTTCATCTTTTCCGCTGGCCTTCAAACTTTTTGACTGGCTTGTTCTTGAACTGTCGATGTTCGCTGGTTGTTTTTGAATATTCAGGTTTCTTTGACCAGTGATTCGACTTGTTCCTGCAGCCGCGGTCTTGCCTCTGCTGTGGTCTTGGCGCACCAAATTGGCTTCGTTGCTCGTAATGGCGTCTTCTTTCATTGTTCGCCGTTCGTCTGCTTTCAAACTGAATTTTCAGCTCAAATAACTTTTCCAAAGTCGTCGGATTGCTTAATTCGATAACGTCTTGTACCTGGGGACGTAACCTAGGCAAAATGACTTGTATGATTTCAGGATCCAGCCGGCTTCCATACAAAAGCTTAAATAATTGTATTCTTTTTAAAATTATGCTTGAGAGTTCCTCAATTTTTGCTGGTATGTGCTGTAGAATTCCGCTTCTAATTTCGCACGATTTCTTACTACTGGGAAGGCCTTTACTAAGGAGATCTTGAAATTTTCGTAAGTATAGGTAGGACTTGCTGGTTGGCTCAAAAGATTTTTTCCGATGTACTTGAACCAACTAAGCGCTTGACCCCTCAACGCGCTAGTAGCCAAAGTCACTTTCTGAAACTCGCGGACTGGATAGAGCATAAAGTGGTCATCTCATTTTTCCAAAAACGTTATTCACCGCTGAATTCCCATCGAAGCTCGCTGCTGGCTTCATTGATGCCCGCATGGTCTGGACGATGTACCCGAATCCTTCTAGGTTGGCAGCTGGTATTTCTGAATTTTGTTCCGATACCTCGGCTTCGTCAACTTCCTCTTGAACGTCGGGCATGGTTCTTCTCCTTCGGGCGCCACTATCAGGATTTCTATAGATTTTAGTTGATATCGGAAACATAACTATAGTCCTGAGTAGTGCTCTGTACCTGAACAGTGGTCACGGCAACAATGTTTTGTACCTTATAGGTACCAATTTATGTTGAGTACCTTTTTGTACCCTAGCCAAGTTAACAAATTCAAAATATGCTAAAAATAAATTATTTTCCAAAATTTGTTCAATATAATTTGTAATACATTTTTCCTTGCTACAAGAAGAGAAATCCTCATAGATTATCTACAACTATCTAGCTAATCGTTTAAGCCAACTGGAGGAAAATTCACATTAATGAGTGGATCGTATAGTGGTATTCTGAGTAAACGCGCTTCTTTTACACCCGGGAACGGCCGTTGGAAAATGGCTTGCAATGGTTATCAGGCTCCTTGCCAATTAAAAAGAATTCATTCCAAGTCTATGACACCATATACAATGTAATACAAAATATAACCTCCAATATAGCTAACATATCTTTGCTAAAATAAAGGAAACACCAAATAAAAGAAAGAATTCACTTAATCTCTAAAGGATTTATCATTTATTTCCTTACTTTTAAATTCTGACAAATCTATTACAAAAAAAAATAAGCAAATCAATCTAATCACATTCATTTTTATCTTTATCTCTACCTTTATCTTCCGGGAGGAAAAGGAAAAGAAAAAAAAGATAACCTTTTGTTCTTAATCAAATAATTAAACCCCTATCATTTTCCTTTATCAATATCAAAATTTTACATACATTACACTCAAAATATTGGCCAAGAGTTACAAAAATGTTATCGCACTTGGGGAGAAGATTGATGAGGTACACGGAAGAAACGGATTTTCAGAGTCCTTGACAGTCTAACCATAACGGGAACAATTTCTCAAAAGGGGAGAGCAATAAAGAAAAAAAACTTATCTTAAATTGCAGCATCACCCTGGGGCTTGGTCTCAGCAGGATGCGGGTCCCTGGCACATTTCTTCCTTCGGCCATCCGCTGGAATTCTCAGAACACAACCAGGGTTCACGGCTCATCGGACTACCTTCCGAACACTCCTCGAACTGGCAGCAGGTGGGCAGGTTTGGTAGTTCAAGAGGACGATCCTTTTATTCTGACGAGCAGACATTCGGAGGACCCACGGACGAGACAGGCGCCGCAATCAAATCAGGGGCTACCGCGACGTAAGAAACCCAGCAAGGAAAATTCTAAAACTTCCAGCCGTAACTCCAACTCGCCAAAAATATACACGACTTCAAGATCCAGTAGACCGGTGACGAGCGTCTCAAAAGTTCTCCCTTCCACTTTGGGGTTTCAGTCAAAAGTCACGAACAATCAAAATACCTACTCCTGTTAACAAGAGACTAACATCTCACAATTCTTACTCCTCCTTCGGAGTTCCAGTAAAAAGTGACGAACAACTCAAAAATCTTCCCTTCAATAAACATACACGCTATGTCGGAGCTCCCGTTAACTAGTAGTCTAACATCTCAAAATTCTTACTCCTCCTTCGGAGTTCCAGTAAAAAGTGACGAACATTCAAAATTCTTCCCTCAGCTCTCCCAACGGGCTGCCAGAAAACCAGAATTTCACTCACTTTCAGGGACCAAAATTCCAATTTTTCACCCAAACTGACGAAACAGTCAACAGCGCATGCGCGACCAGCCAAGATTCCGGTCAGACACGGTCTCTTTTCTTCGCTAATGTCCATTGTCCTACGAAGAAGGTGAAAACAGCAACCCTTTAAATCTTCTCACGTACACCGTTTTCCCACGGCAACGAAAACAAAGAAGATCTTTCTAGAACGTTCTAAGTTGACTCATCCTTACCCGAACAACAATAGAAGATCTTTAGAACGTTCTAAGTTGACTCATCCTTACCCGAACAACAATGACACTGCAAAACTTCGTTCCTCACCAATCTTTCCACCCACGAAGAAACGCTATAATTAAATACAAGGATTGAATATTGAAGCATTATATATATATATATATATATATATATTCAAACAAAAATATAAATATTACCAAACTAAAATATTAATACCTTAATTAATAATTTAAATAATTAAATAAGATTCTGATTTTTCTAAATGAAGGAAATAATTAACTTGAACTCTTATTTTTTTCGAATTTGCAGACAATCATCAACACAACAATTCCTACATAACAGTAGGAAAAGGGAGCTTACTAAAAGCTATGTTCGTGCGTGTGTAGAAGATACAACAAAGATAAGAAGGGTTAGAATTCCCCTTTATTTGCTTATCGATTTTACAAACGTTCCCGTACTTCGGAATACAAAGATCGGTAAAACCCCTTGTGGTTAAAAGAATATAAGACTACTAAGATTTAAATAACAGCTAACTTATAATATTTTACACACATGACTAGCACTATGACTGGCCTTTTAAAGTACTACGTCTGTAGTACGCAAACTGCGGAAAACTACAATATGTCTTTAACTTTCAAGAGGGTTAAACTTCTGGCCTTAAAGGCAAACAGTAACTGATGGCAAGCTCGCGTAAAGACTCGTAGAGGGCTGTCTCTCCTTCCTCTTGGCAAAAAGCCACAACTTAAATACTTAAACGTTAGCAAGTACAATTTGCATAATTATATTCAGGCGTTAATTCCGACCGGAAGTAGAAAATAAGACAAGATAGTAAAGTTTTAAAATAAAATAAATGTTATTTAAACTTAAGATCTACACTATAAACCTAAACAAATCCGTGTACAAAATTAAGAAAATCTGCACATTATGTCGAGTTTCTGAAAAGCTAATGGATAAATATTAATGGAATTTGGTATGAATATATATTTATAACAGGAAGAGGGGTGTACTATTTAGAAGTAATTAAGGTACTCATTATTATCGGTAAAGCCCATAGTGCAGGAATATCCAAAATCCATGTTGTGTCCACGAAAAAGAGTCTAATATGGGGTATTTTACCTACTCACAGCCAAACAGGTCGCGTACCGTGAGAGCATACTGGACAAGAGGCACCAGAGAAGTCCCTGTGGCAGTCATTCCTACTCCTACAAGAAGGCAGGTTTTAACCGTGGATGGTTCTCGAAGGAGGATGGAGAGGTGAAAGTGCCCTCCGAAGAGCATTCCAGACAGCTTTCTGTAATTTGTAGGTTAAAGTCAGGTGATCTGGCTGGCCAATCCATGTAGCGAATATCCCCGCTTTTCAGATAATCGTCGACGAGCTGAGCCCTACGTGGACGAGTGCTGTTGTCCATTAACAGAAAACCAGGACCAACTGGGCCCCAAACATATGGAACATAGGATGCTAAGATCTCCTGGCTATACTTCATAGCATTCAGAGAGTTTTCGTCAAACTCATGCAGGAGTCGCCTATCAACATACTTCCTGCCGAAACCATTAGACATATGCTACCATAATGAACCTTTTCTCGGACAAGGGAAAGATAGTACCCTTTTCCAAGTTCACTCCAGATACAAGTGTGTAGAGATTCAGTGCCCAGGCGGAATCTCGACTCATTCGAACCGAGTCTAATATGGTATATGGTATTCTTCAGGTTCTTTCCAGATACGGGTGCCCAAAATCAGCGTCCAGGCTGAATCTTGACTCATCTGCAAAAAATACGATACTCCATTGAAGTCTGGTCCGAGACGCATGTTGTTTGCACCATGCTACATTATGTCCGCATCATGCTGTCTTTTGTACTGCAGTGAATGGCACGCTAGCAATGGGTTTTCTGTCATGCAGTCCCATCTCCTGACGCCTTCGGACAACTGAAGATAGTGAAACTCAGGTTTGAATAGCAGCATACGGCTCAAGATAAATACAACAGGAGAAAGGTATAAAAAACCCTTTTATTGAATACAATAGTTTACAGACGACGCGGACGTGCTTACATAGTCACCGCTACTTATTTTGAGGAACTTGAAAAATAATGCAATAAATAAATTCAAATGCGCGAGATTACATAATTCGCCTTAATGTAGCTGATTGACTCAGAAACCTACATCGGCGAGATAATAATTTCGGGAGCAAGAATGCGAAGCCGATATTTAAAGTCAACAACTGGTAGAATTAACAAAGTGCGCTTTCAATAGTGAAATCATGCTCAACTTTTCGCTACATCAGTTTAAATTCTCAAACACATTTGCATACTGGCAAGGAAACGCTAGGAAAATAAGAAAAGACAGAAAAGGCTAACAAATTAAAATAACTATTAGTAAAAAAAAATAGAATTCTACACAGTGAGCTCTGTAGCCACCTGCGATTGTGAGCTGGTTGCTTGCCTCCAAACTACCGAGAATTCTCCATCTTATCATCCATCGTCATCCATCTCGTCATCCATACGTTGAAGTCTGCTCATTTTGTCTGATGCGTTGTAAAATTTACTTAACTCTTGTGAGATACACTGCGAATGTCGTGAAGGAGTACGAAGGCACAGATTGCTGGAAAACTCTCGTCCGTTTCACACTCAACGGCTCCGAAGCCACGTATGTTTAGATTTATGTATTCGACTGCACAATTCCTCAGTGGTATAATTAGTACCTTTTAATCAATGGCTTTCGTATAAATAGATATAATTTTCAAATTCTCTTATTTTTGCACTCGAGTTTATTTTATTCAATCCTAAAGCACCCGCAAGAAGTAAGTTGAAGTCTAAAATCCAGTGGAGCCAAACTATTCTTTGAAGACAAATAGAAAGTTAGCAGCATATGTTTAGAATTTCCGGTGTAGTGTTAAGTGTTGGCGTATGTGTTTTCAGTCCTTACGCAGTTCATGATATCAATACTCAATTTACTTAGTAATTAGTAATTTCTCAGTCTAATTATTTCAGATTTGGCAAATTAATAGGCCTTCTGGGCTTCTGGGCTAACGAAATTAATAGCCTTTCTTGGCTTCTATGCTAACATCTGGGCTTCTTCTGGGCTAACAAATTCCAAATTCGGTCTTCGAACTGCATATGTCGACTGAAAGACACATTATTCAAAATCTAATGGCTCTGAGTACCGTTATTTTTCAGAGCGCCGCGAACATATATGTAGACTCTTCATTATTTAATTTCTTAATTAACATAGAGCGATAATATTCTGTGGCAACAATTTCGTAAGTAATACGCCGTTTATAAGGAACCAACGCAAAACGTATTTCAGGATTAAATAGCCCGCATTTTAGGCTAATAATAACGAAATATGAAATTTTTTCATTACATAGTAAAATAAGATGATATGCTCTACTATGATCTCGCTGTCTATAATTTCTTTCAGGGAAGTTAAATAATTATTCGTGAATCTATGAAGCGGAGAACTCAGAAACGAAATTCATAAGTAATATAATTTATTTCACGGATAACTATTTTTAAAATTCTAGAAAATTGCTCTTGGAGTCTTTAATCACATAGAGAAAATAAAAAATATTTCAAAAAAATCAGAAAAAAAAAAACTAACTGAAGAAGAATACTTACAGACGAAGAACAAAAGATATCGTAAACATAGCTCAAATATGTAAACATGCGTAATCAATTATCAACGATTGTTATTCCTGGTAATACACGTATTAGATATTCAAGTAAGAATTGGAGTATTTATTCAAGGAAATGTTTATGAAATACAGATAGAATTTGCCCCAAATTTTCAATACAAATATATTTCTGCTGTATGAAAGCTTGTTTAATTTTCTACACAGAGAAATAAATGCATCAGAGTTGTTTGAAAATTCGACGAAAATTTTGAAATTGCAACTTACGTTTCCAATCATCTATTATGTGCAAGTATAAAATACGAAGAATATACATGCTGTTGTATACTTCTGCTAGATTTTTAGTGAGATTGATTAAGTATGTGCTTAAAATTATTTAGCTTCCGAAATCTCTACTACAGCTATACTCAACTTTATGTGTTTGTTTATGAATCATAATTTATTGTTTCTTTACCGAAGAAAAGGTATGGAATTCATTTTATCAATTCTGACATCTCTCAGAATTTCCAGACTTCTTTATTAAGCGAGCATTTTTTCATTATTGATTTAAATTGCTCTGATTATTTAAGCGCTTAGTAGATGAATATATTGCATATTTTTAATAGATGTTACACGTGTATTTAAAAAAAAGCGTTGCATATAAGGTGTTTTCTAGCCATATATGGATATATGTTTGTATTAGAGGTATAAAAATCCCAGAATAAGTATTCATATATCATATTTTACACTAACGTTTTCTCAGGGACTGATACATCAAATGAAGCTTTTAATTTCAGAAAATATTTTCATTCAAAAAATATTTTTTGCTGTCTAAATTTTCCGTCATATTTGAGAAAGCATTTATATCCATATACACTTTAAAGGATATTTCTTGAAAGTAATGCGCAGAAGTTTCTTAAAATGGATGTTCTGAAAGACGAATAAAAAAAAGATGCCTTAAAGATCCATTCAGCAGTTTTTCTACGTTCCATTCAGGCTTAATGGATTCCAAGGTTTCTGGAAAGAAGTTCTGAAAAATTTCAATTCGAGTTGAAGAGATAAGCAAATGCGGAACGTTCTCAAGTAGTCTGTCGCGCACGCGCTAGTTCATATTAGCCATTACCTTATTTTTCATACGAATACGGCATGGATGAAAAGGCATATTTTATGAGTGCTTGCAAATATTTTATCGAATATGCAATATTTGTAAAGGATTCCTTTTCTCAAGTAGTCAATAACATTAAAGAATGGTAACAAAAAGATTAGGAGAATTTCTAAAAAAAAGTACATGCAGATCAGTTTCCATGCAATTAAAGTGAATGTAGAAATTCAGAGTTTCGTAAAATATCGTTATGTTTGATGATGTATTCAGCTAAATTTATAATAATATGTTCCAACTACTATATACTCACATCAAGGTTTTATCATGCGAAATAATTAATTAAATGGTTGTTAAGTATTAAAAATCGATTTAATTCTGTATTTTTATTTGAAATACTGATTTTGTTATATATGATATTTTAAATAATTTATGCTGTGAATGATGTAATAAAAGATGTCATTTTATTTTTAAAATAATGCTTTTTAATATCTATAAATTATGCGTTTTAATATTTATAAATTTTGCGTTTTAATATGTACAAATCTTGTGTTTTAAATATTATTTATGGCTATTAAATATGAAAATACGATTTAATTTTACATTTTTATTTTTAAAACTGATTAAAGTGATTTTAGTGTTTATGTTTATTGGCTCGCTTGTTTTAGTTTATTGGCTTGCTGATTGATTATAGGATATTTGTGGATTACTGCTCTATTTTAAAAAAATTATTCTGTTACCCTACACAGATTTTAGAGTTTGTTTGTTCTATTTGGGATTTAATCGATATCTGGATAGCAATGGCTTCTTAAGGTTTACCTATAAATGTCGTTATTATTAATTATCACAAATTATTGGTATTGGAATCTAATAATTCTCCATGAGACTTTAGTTCGGCCAGCCTGGCTTTCTAAATCAGAGGTTCAGCTCTTTACCCCAATCTTCGGAATCTTAAAAACACTACCCCTCTTTTATTGGAAATGCTTTTTTTTCCAACTTTTCATTATTTTTTAAAATCTTCATGATCCATTAATTTAGCTATACATTGTTTTATCTATTAATAAAATTTTCGTTTTTAAAATTTTCAATGGTGGTACTTGCCAATTTATACTTAAAATTTATTACACACTAGACAAAAACATAAGAACATAATTTTTTGTTACTAACTATGTATATTTCATTTTTTATAAAAAGATGAATATATTATTTTCAACACTGGCTTAGCTGTTTTTATTGCCGCACGTTTACACTTAAAGAAATGTACTGTACAAAACCACTTCATTTGTAAGTATTTCAATTCAAGTAATATTTTGATCTTATTAAACGTTGGCGTAATGAGTTTAAAGTTGTGTTTTTATTCTATTTCTTTGCTACAAAAGTAATCAATTAACCTTACTTTAGATTTACATTCTTAGTAAATGAATTTACTAAGTATCACAGTATTTACAATCGCCTAAAATCTGCAAAAAAGACGTTTTCAACAAAACATTATTACATTATTTTCAAGACATAGCATACTTTTAAAGTTTAGAATATTTTGCTGCGTTTAACGGCGTTTGTCAAGATAGCAGGCGATTATGAAAACCGCGCCAACAACTGTGCCAAAAAAATCGCCAAAAATCTGTGCGTCCGTCTTCCAAAGTAGCACCTATGTGTCAATAAATATTATTTATAATCTGAAATTATATCATGTTTTTAACCCTTTGGCTACAATATTTGACAAATCAGAAAAGTTGACGTATCTCAAATTTTCAAATAAATGTGTATCCAAAGGATTAAAAACTTTTCATGTTATTTAACGTGTAACAATGAAGATAGTTAACATTTTTAACAAGCTATATAACACCATTTTTCATTTATATTATTAGAATCTTGCCAACACTTAACAATTGCTTACCAGTCGGTCTGACTTCGATTTGATAACTTATGGCAGAAAAGACCGTACAGGAAATGTAAATGTTGTCAAATACAAAGTGTGTTTTTTTAAAAACTCATTTCCTCAGGAGCTCGACATGACACCAGGAAACGTATAGCTCAGCTCTGAGTGGGGTTTTCCTAATATTTGTTAAGTCAAAGACTTAATACAAAATCCTGAAAAGATCACTGGCATTTAATCGATCACGATTGCTGCCAATAACAAAATTTCTGAGAGATAAACATTGGCTGTGAACTTTTGATCTACATCAGCTGAGAGAAAGTTTCTTGTGAAAGAATTCTGAAATTCTCTTAAATGATCTCGTTTTCAATAAATTCCAAGCATTCTTGTAAGTGACAGAATGGAGACTTGTAAGTGACAGAATGTATTTCTAGTAATGTGACAATCATATTCTAGAGGTTTTCAAATATGCAAGCGAAGAGTGGTATTAATGTAATTCGACTGACTAAATTTATTGGATAAACGCATAAATCACATGCCATAATAAATACTTTGGCAGACAGGATATGGTCCGTTAAAGGCCAGCTGGCGATCACTGATCTAGCCGGAAAAGTGCCTTTCTTACGTGAATATTACTTCTCCTCACGTATTTTGCGCCATAACGTTTTAAACATAAGTTTTATAAACATCTGATTTTTGATAATAATGTAAAATGCGTAAATAAATAAGTAGGTACATTGTATAGGTAAAATGAGGAAATATAAAAATTAATAATTTAAATTGACGTCCTTGAAATATAGAATACAAAATATTAATAAAACCTCTGACTTCCGAAGTATCACAATTGAAAAATTTTCCGCTCTCCATGGTTGGAGTTTTAGTATCCATTCAAAAATGTAATTAGTGTAAATTCAAAGTTATCAAAAATGGAGAAATCTGTTTATTTAGATACCCTTTGACTGGCCCAGTATTTAAGTGTACAGATCGACAGTTTAACAGACTCAAGTTAAGATTTGTATCTTCAATTAAAAAAAACACTCATGGAGGTAAACATTTACTAATTAATAGTAGTAAGAATAAATTCTTAAAGTTAGAAAGTTAAAAATGTTTAAGCAGCATGTCTCGAATATGAAAATTGTATGGTGATTTAGAAATAGAGATGCGAAATTTAACTTCGTTGGAAGTAACAAACGGCACTTATGAACATTTAATTATTCCCAGCATTTAAACCTTTTACCTGAGAAATCAACGTTACGTTTTTACAGAAAGTCAAAGGACAGTATGAAGATGACAGAGTTAACCAAATTTATAAGACAAGAGCTGTAATGTAGAGAAACGAAACTGATGGTAAATAACTCCAGCAGCGGGAGGTATGTAGAAGGATTAAACAAAAGTAAAATGCATTGCGGAGAGAAAAATATCATTCAGGCAACCACAGAATTTAATACGACATTTAAGGAGCTTTGTGTATTTCGCAAGTATCATGAACCTATGAGATGTATTCGTTTCGGATATGCAAAAAAAAGATATTAAAAAGGCAAGTTATAGGTTTTAAATGTTACTGCAACTCATATTTAACTCATTAATATAATTCTAATACATGCCTTTGTAAAAACTGTAAAAAGAATAACCATACGAATTCCTCCCCCCCGAAAAAAAAAGTTAAGTTTAATCCTGAAACTAAAAACATAGTACCTACTTCCCATTTTCTCAAAGTAATAGCTTCTCAATGCAATCAATATAAAATGGGTGCTATGTTGCAAACTTGCGCAGTTATTGTATAATTCAAAAATTAACTAACTGCTGTTCATTTCTAAAATTAAAAATGAACTAAGTTAGCTGGAGCTTTAATTGATTCAGGGAGAGCAAGAAGTTTCATTGCGAAACATTTAGCTCGAATTAAAGCTACATGTCACATGAGAAGAACGCTCAGCAATTTATCGCTTGGAGTTAACTAGCGTTAAAGAAGTAAAGGGCAAAGTAGTCAGAGTTTTTACTTAAAAATACGGATAACTCACTTAATAATGCAGAAACTGAAGAAATCGCTACATAAGCAATTTTAACGACGAAAGTTAAAATTATTAATAGTCCAAGTATGAGGGAATTTATGAATGTAAATGATTACGAACTTGTCGACTGAAGTATCAGTTATAGAGGAAAAAAAACACATAACTGGAATCGATTAGTATTGGCGCATAAAAGGTTTGGTTTATTTAATTATTACAAAGCAAACAGGGGCTATCTGCTTAAGGGAAGACATGCCTTGATGAAGGATTTTTAAAGGGAAACTGACTCATATACACGTTACACATGGGAAAACCCCTGAAAACGCCCATACAGCCAGCCCGTTCGCCTGGAATCGAAACCAGGTCGGCATTATAGTGTTAGGAACTTTACCTCTCGGCCACTGGTGGGTCCTTGGTGCATACAAGGAGGGATAATTAAGAAAATTCTATGGTTGCTAGTTGTAGCAATCTACAGTGAGATACACAGTTATCGCAAAAGTTGAATTCAAAATAGCTGCAAGAGTTAATGTCAATAAACGAGACAAAGCTGAGCTTAAAATCGCTGCAAGAGTTTGTATCAGTAAACGAGGTCAGTTATTTTTGTTTTAAGTCATTTTGTAATTTCGAATGTTCATGCATTCTTGGTGGAAAAGCTGTATTATTCTCTCACAGCAATTTAATAAGTTCCTTTAACTAGTGTTTAGTAATGTGGTAGATATAGAAAAATCTTCTGTGGAGAATGCCGAACAAATCGCTTGGGAAGCATATTAAAAGGAAATGATCTGTTATTTCAAAACTAAGGGGGATAGCAAAATACAATTAAAATTGGGAATGGTTGAAGAATGTACGATATTAGGTGAAATGGAAACCAATGTATACTGCACGCCAAAGGACTTGTTTTAAAGGAGAATAAATCAACCATGAAAATGAAAATGTTTCCGACATCTCGTCACAGAAGAATAAAAGTGAAAAGCCACTGAATGACTGGTCCAAATCTAAATCATAATACACTGGATATTATTTTGGAATACATAAATCTGCATTTTTGGG
>KK115427.1:21477-37283 GCA_000611955.2 Stegodyphus mimosarum
AGAGCGTTTTATGAAATATAAATTTCTGAGGATTGTATGGTATATTTAATTACTGCAAAGCACTCGAGAGCTTTCTGCCTAAGGGGAGGGATGGCTTTGCGGAGGAATGTTTAAAGGAAACTGGCTCGTATACACGTTAGACATGGAGGAAACCACGGAAAGGCTCATGTAGCCGGTCCGTTTGCCGGGATTCGAGCCTCGGACAGGACCCCCAACGTTCAGCGACTTTGCCACTCGGCCGCTGGTGGGCCAAATTATTGCAGAAAGGAAAGGAAAAGAATTTGTTGATATTTCTAAGGTTTGATAACGCGTCTTCTGCGAATTCATGTTATAACATCTTTAGAATAACTAGAAATATATTTAGTGCTACTTGTAATGCGTTTGGTCTATCGACCATCATGAAACATAATAAAAAAGTATGAACAGGTTCACATGAATATGTCAATGAATATAAAATTGCCAATTGGGATTTCTCGAGGACAGTTGCAAAAATATATGGCCGAGCCGAATTCATTTCCCTTTCCTGTTATTCGGTTTTATTCCAAGAAATATGAGAATTTTGATTTGATTAAGGTAAAGAGAATCATTTCTTGAGTTTAAAATATTTAATTAATAGTGCTATGAAACTAAAAGCTTAATGAATTTGTTCATTTAGAGAAGATACGAAGTAAATAAAAATGTAAAAATTTATGGACACTAGAACACTGTTATGGTAGCAAGAATGGCAAATTATATGAAGGAATTATTTCAAATTTCTGATTTTTACATATTTTGTTATGCCGATTGATTCTACTAATGAATGGAAACCATTTTTTCAAATCAAGTTTGAGTAACTCAAGTTGTTATTGCACCATTTTTATGGAAATATTGTAATGCGCAAATACTATAATTCTCTTTAATGTACATATAAAGATGCGAGAAACTATTGATAGTTTTCCACATAAAATATATGTAGAGAGCAGAAGATATTGGAAAAGTGGATATAGAGCAGAAGACATTGGAAACATGATGATACAGGCCAGTTTAGCTGAAGGGAAAATTTTTACTTAATGTTACTCAACAGCGTTCGGCCTCTAATAAACTCGAAACAAGAAGAGTTTCTTCAAGAAAAGCATGAAATTGTATCCCGTTCTTTAGGAAAAAAGTATTTAAAATTTCTCTGAAAGACTGAGAAATGCACTCTCTATACAACAAAGCCATCAAATTATTCTGTCGAAGGAACATCAAGTTACAGTTTTTGAAGTAAATCTAATTAATTCAGTAATGGCGTAACTGTAGCAGTAATTTTCAGTAATGTGATGGGGATGAAGTTGTATAGTTCGTTTTTTTCCTGCGGATGAGGTTCTGTTCTCCCATGTTGACGCAACACTTTACAGTCCACTTCCAGGTTTTCAACTTTTCATGTTCCCTTCTTCCGTTCGTTTGCTTTCCTATACGCATCATTGACGAGACATTATGCTCCTTATGAGCTTCGATTTCATGCTAGATTAATCCTCTTTCTTTCTCATACCGAAAATTTACCTTCGTTTGAATGAAATTTGCTTATATTTGGTCTTTTGTCATCAATGAGCTTTAAGACTATCATCACTTCTCATTCCGCTGGGAAATAACGAAACATTATTTTTAACATTCCGCTACAATCCCCTATTTAACACCATTAACACAACAGTTAAGGTGGAGTTGATTAGCTCATTCAAGATCTATCACTCCGATATTGTACCATTAGCATATCTTACCTTAGTGTATATTACCTGTGAGGTTAATTTTCTTTGCATGGTTCCTTCATAATTTTGCAGTTTTTAGAAACAAAAGATTATAAGAATATCAACCCCTCAGATGTATTAAAATGCTCCATATATTGTAAAGCGACAGGATTAAAAATTTCGCCTCGGCATTTTTGCAAACACAACCTATAGTTTAAGATTAAAGTTAGATCCAATATTTGTTAACACATGGAAATAAAATTCGAGTGGTCTGCTGCTCAATAATTTTGAGAAAGATTTCGAATTTATTGATAAGTCTACAGATTACAGCATCAAGAAGTGAAATGAAGTTCGAACATCTGATTTACTAAACAAGCACTTTACTTTTAAGATCTAAAATTATAAAATATTGATATTTATACCCACATGAGGAAAGATTATGTTATAAAATTAGTATTCCTAATACGTTACATTCATTTTATTGTGAATTATTCTAAAATTTAACTGCATGCGATTTAGTTTCATATTCCGAATTCCCCAAAAATAACCAAAAATTCAACACTTTCAGTTTAATGAGATCCCATAAAATAAACTTATCAGCTACAAAAGTTTAATTATCTCTAAAAAGAATCAACCAAAAAATTAGAAAACTAAAATGATATATAAGATATATATTGCAAATGTTTCCGGAGTCGAAATCATGACATTATTAATTTATATTACTTCGTTTTAAGAAAATAAAAAATTCTTTATATTATTCTATGCCTAATCTTTTGACACTAATGAAGTCTTTACATAAATTTATTACGACTTCTTAGTGCACAGTCACTCAAATCCTGGTATGTTGATTGGAAACCACTATGCCATCTAAACAACCATGCCACTTTAAAAATATAATACTATTGCTCCTTCTAATTGGCTTGTTGAAATTAACAATTTGTAGCGAGTTTGGGAAGCTGTTGAATATAGTGAACATTATAAGTACCTATCGTTATTTATAAACTCAAAATATCAATTACTTGGAATTACGAGAGTAATAGAGTTACTGCTTTGTCCAAAAGCAGAGTGTAGAACTCCCAGATTTATTGATGAACATCCTGTCACCTGTTATTCATACTTAAGAATTATTTGTACCAAACGCACTGATAAAAAAAATCCCAACACCAAGGATTTGCGCTTAATAAATAACATTTGGGTGGTGTGTTTGCCCATTTGAATAATGACGTCTATTAAAACATCGCGGTAGGCGAATAAGAGCGGCGCTAATGGTGCCACTATGAAAATGCAAATCATGTTTGCTTTAAATACGTAATGTAAACATCGTGTGGTTTATTTATCTTCCAGTCTTACCTCCTAGTCAAGACATCAGCCTAATGCTAAATGAGCTTAATGTTAATAGTATTATCAAGTACAAATATTATGTCTTAGCCGGGGACTTCAATGCTATCAGCCCATTATGGGGAAGACAGATGGAAAATTCTCGGGCGAAGGCAGTCCTTGAATTTCTGGCGGCCAGCAGACTCGTCGTCCTAAACGATACCGACGCACCTCCAACCTTTTTAACTCCAAGAGCGCAAGGCTGGCCTGATATCACTATGATATCCACGCAATTAGTAGCATTTATGTCCAACTGGCAAGTAATGGAGCGTCTCTCCCTCAGTGATCATAGGTATATTCGATTTGGACTACAACTTCCACTAATTTATGCTACAAAGCAACGTTTTAAAACAAAATATGGGGCCCATAAGAAGTTCATTAAAATTTTCAGGCCACAGGTTAATAAGATACTGCAAGAAATTGAAAGAAGTCGCACCCCTATGGAGCTTGAGAGCGGTTATGGAAAACTAATCTCTATGTTAACAACGGCAGCAGCAGCTTCCTACAAAACAAAACGTTTTAAGAAAAAGGCCTTCACTAGCTGGTGGACACCAGATCTACGGATGAAACGTAATAAAATAAGGGCACTTCGAAGGAAAGCTCAAAAAACATCAGAAACAAGCGAAAGAAATAAGCTCTTTCAGCACTATAAGAGGGAAACAGCTAAGTTCAAAAAAGATATAAAAGTTGCTAAACTCCGATCATGGAGAGTTCATTGTGGAAACATTAGTCAACCTTATGGTCGAGTCCAACGCATTGCCACAAATAAAGTGTTCCATCCACTGCAACTTAACGCCAAGCTAAGTCCAGACACGGGGTGTACCACAGAGATTCTAGATAAGATATTGAGTGCATTATTTGTCTCAGACCCAGAGGAAATTGATGATGGCACACAGCATCAAAAGAGAATGAAATTTAAAAATAAACAATGGAATACGAGAAACAACGATCCGTACCTACCTACAGAAGCAGAGGTAACTGGCGTAATCGCACGTCTATCTCCTGACAAGGCACCAGGTCCAGATGGACTAGATAATCGGATTATCAAGATATTACATAGAGAACTCCCAAAGTTATTGACCACGTTAATTAAGGCCTGCTGGAGAGTAGGCACCTTTCCTGACATGATGAAGACGGCAGAAATTGCCCTATTTGAAAAGCAGGGTAGGGATGGGTCAGATCCTACAGCCTATAGACCAGTTAGTCTGCTACCCTCGATAAGCAAGGTCTTGGAAAAAGTCATTCTTAAGAGACTTAACTACTTTTTGGATGGTAGCAAAGCGCTTAACCCACTACAATATGGCTTCCGAAAGGGAATTTCCACGGAGCATGCTGTTGAGGCATTGTTAGCACAAATAAAAGAAAATAGAGCTAATAATTGCCATACGCTGATAGTATCCATAGATATTAAGGGTGCATTTGATAACATATGGTGGCCGGACATTATGGCCTGTCTAGACGATTTGAAATGTCCGCTTCAAATCATGAGGCTACTCAGGAACTACCTAGAAAACAGATATATCCAAGTTATCTCAGATGAAGGAGTGGTCACAAAAAGGCTGGTCAGAGGCTGTCCCCAAGGATCGTGCTTGGGACCTACTCTTTGGAATATAGTGGCTAATACCGCTCTAGACATGTTCAAAGAGAGCACAGACATAAGATTGCAGGCTTTCGCCGACGACTTCCTATTGATCGTCAAAGGTCGCAAAGATATTGAGGCCAAGACGCAGATAGCGGTGAATAAGTTCCAGGAGTGGGCCAGAGAACATAAATTGACCATCTCGGCCACAAAGACAAAATTACTGTATATAGGACGCAAGGGGGTACCCAAACGTAATCCCTCGGTAAAACTGCAAGGCAAGCCATTGAAGTGTGTAACTACCCTAAAATATCTGGGTTTCGTCTTGAGTAATAACCTCTCATGGATGCCACACTTGAAGGAAACTAAGCAGCGCTGTCTCCATCTAACAAACTCCATGCTTAGGACCACTGGAATTAGCTGGGGAACACCAGCAGCAATATTACGGATATGGTACAAAACCATTACAGAACGCATAGTGTTATATGGAGCGGGGATATGGGGCAGACAGATAACCACGAGCATGCGGAAAATGTTAAACACTATCCAACGCCTACAGTTATTACTAATATGCAAAGCCTACCGCACAACACCCACCTCTGCACTGCAAGTTCTGGCTGGCACACCACCTTTGGATCTAGTTGCGGAGAGAGAGAGTATCGTTTCAAGAGTCCTCAGACTCAGACAAGATATCACAGTAGGAAACACCTTCGTTCAGGCAGATGACTATGAAACTCGACGGCCTATACATCTGGACCACCCGGCCTTAATAGATCTGCAACCACATATTAGGATCAACCGCTCAGGACCAAGCACTAATCCAATCTCTCTCTATACAGACGGATCCAAAACATCGAATGGGACGGGCTGTGCTTTCTGCGTCTATGAATCGGACACTAAAGTGCATGCATGGTACTGCAGACTAGGTGAGAACAACACAGTTTATCAAGCGGAACTACTCGCCCTCAAGGAAGCAATTAAATACTCGGAAAAATACGTGAATGACGCAGTCCACATTTATAGCGATTCAGCCTCAAGCCTTATGGCAATATTGGGTGTAGACAATCGGAACAGCTTAGTTCTGCAGATACGACGATTATTACTAAAAAGACCAGAAAGACTGCGCCCGCATTTAAACTGGGTTCCTGCGCACGTCGGAATAACCGGCAACGAAACAGCGACAGTCTGGCCAAGCTAGCGGCCAACAATACAAACTTAGTAGAACAGTCCCTAAAACTCCCCTGGTCATACTTGAAGAAAGCGACCTGGCAGAAAGTTATGACACAATGGCAAGACCGCTGGAACATGGATAACACGGGCAGGAGGACATATCAATTTGTACCAAAGGTTGGTGCAAAGCTTCTGGCGACGCATAGCGAAATCTCGCATTTCCTCACAGGACACGGACCCTTTATGTCCTATCTGTATCGCTTGCGGATTAGTGACACTGACCGATGTACCTGTGGAGATGTCGGAGACCCAGACCACTATGTTTTCACCTGTCCTAACACACAGAGGCTTCACTATCGAAGGCCACTCCGAACGTACTGGCCGAAGTGGGCAGCGGTTTATAGGGCAATGCAGCCCAGAGAGATATTTCAAATTTATTTAAATTTATTCTTCTTAATATGCACAGCCGCACTTTTGTATATGTTCCTTACCAGCACCCCTTATGAGGGTAGTTTTTATGGTATAAATTCAAGTATATATTGTTAAGTTACACACTTGTTATGGTAATGTTTAATACTGTATTCAATTTTTTTTTTTGCATTCAAGAGGATGCATCTCTCTTCCTGTTCTGCAACATATGTGCTTTTCTTCGCTTTTTATTTATTATTTTATGTTTTTAGGACTGTAAAATGATAAACTACTGTATTCTTTTACTGTGTTTACAGTGTGTGTTCTTATTCCTTATCTTAATTATGGCTTTTGTTAATGTGTATATATCTGAACATATTATCTTATGTATGGCTAATGCATTATTACGTATCTATTTCAAAATATCTCCTGGCATATTATTTTGTTTGAGTTGTCCATATTTCAATCACATGTTTGAACATGGCTACAAATCTGCATGCTTGTATTTTATACACATGTGTACCTATCAGTGTTCAACTATCTATGCATATTTAAGTATTTAGGATGTAACTCTTGTAATTATATTTTTTAGGACTGTAAAATGGCAAACTACTGTATTCTTTTACTGTGTTTACAGTGTATATATTCTTATTTATGATCTTAATTATGGCTTTTGTCAATGTGTATCAATCTCAACATAATATCTTATATGTGGCTAATGCATTATTACTTAATATCTCCTCGCATATTATTTTGTTTGAGCTGTCCATACTTCAACCACATGTTTGAATTTGGCTACAAGTCTACATGTTTGTATTTTATGCACATGTGTACTTTCAGTGTTCAACTGTCTGTGCCTATTTAAGCGCTTAGGACGTAACATTTGTAACTAAATACATAGCAAGTGTAAATCTTTTCAGTGTGGCAGAATTATAATTCACTTGCTAGTAAATAACTTCCCCAATTTCTAAATAATGGTAGATTATAAATGCAATTATTTGTAATGGTTATTGCTTAACTGTACCATGTTATGTATGGGTTTCCATTTTTTCTGTTTAATTATTTTATTTAACCAAGATAATGTGATGTTATAAACTTAAATTTTATGTACAGTTTTGTAAGTCTTAATACAACGTCAATTGTCCTTATGTAACTGCTAACTCCTTATGCAACACTTAACTTGTTTAATTGTCTTTATGTAACCATTACCTCAGCTTATTGTTTGTGTACTCTAGGTCAGTGTAAAAACTATGTTACAAGCTACCCTGTTTTTAGTTTTCCCATTTACTTGTACTACTAAGAATCTAAAATGTAACACATGGGAAAGGACACTATATGTAATTACTGCTCTGTGCAATGAACTATGACTAGCTGTCTTAGTTTCAGTTTAGTAAAAGTGCTATGTATTCTCTGAAATAATTACCTTAAAAAGTATGCATCCAATGTCAGAATGTAAACAAGACTATGTCTGCATCGTCCTATGTATATGATGTATGAACACTGGCACAGTTTGCCCAGGTATAATTCTCTTAAAACTTGAATAAATGCCGTCTGGTCTGCCACCCACCCTGATTGTGGGGGACCTGGTAGCAGATGGCTTCTGGAAGCAGAGGCTTTAATTTGTGTAAGGCAGGCATATTAGTCAGCCAGGTAATGGAGCCTCTGTCTTCTGGTCTACAGTCTTACCTTTGTGATCTATATTTGAGTCCAAAATGGCTTTAAGGACGAGACGAAGAGAGCATCAGCAGCTTACTGAATTTGCAAAGTCCGTATAATAGGCCCACGAGAAGATGGATTTTCTTACTTCAGTACTGCACAAAGACTTTACACGAACGCATCCAGCGTGCAAGCATGTTGGCAGCAATGAAGACGAGAAGATACTTTCTCAAAGATGCCCGATCTCAAGCCTGCCACGACTCAAAGGGAATACCGCCGTAAACCCACATGTCTGTAGCGGATGGCACTGCATCTGCAGAAGACATTCAGCCTTTTTTGACGCAAGAGTGACTTGAAGGGCAGCTACGAGACAGACGTTCTGCAGCAACCATACCACTGATTCCCGATAACCGCCATCAGCGAATTCAGTGATGTCAAGCTACAGCTCAGTGGAGGGCAGAGTGAAGATTTGGTGTGTTCTCAGGGGACAGCTGTCTGTGTCTTGGTGCCAGTGATGGCCGTGTGTTAGCTAGAAAAAAACCAGGTGAGGTCTTTGAACCAAACCATCTACCTCGTAGACACACTGGACCGGTGACTGCACTGGTTGTGCTGCCATTCTTGAGTAATATTCTACGAGGGTAAGTTGAAAAATAAGTTTCCCCTGTCGACTGTGGTCAGAGTTTTGTATGAAAGTCAAAAAATAGAATGAGACATTAAAGATATGACATACCTTTATTTTATTATTCTCGTACGAGTACGTTGAGACATTTGTCATATCGCTTGAAAAGCTTCAAAAAGTCCTCCAAGAAAAATTCAGGGCTTTGCATATGGAAGAAGCGTTGAACGGCTATGGGCGAAAGGCGACACAGCAGGAAAACGCGCAAGTCACCGATACACCATTGGGTAGAGGTCGCTGCAAATCAAGCAGATGGCGCTGTTTCAGTGCCTGCGCAAAGCGGAGACCAGCCTCTCATTTGAGCCCCGGTAGGTATGGAGAGAAGGTGCGTTTTGAATTCGTGGTCAAAGGAGGAAGTGAGAGCGGTTATCCGCTATGAATGGGCACGTGGAGTATCAGGAACAGAAATTCATAACCGCCTCGTGGAAGTCTATGGGCCAGGTGTGATGTCGAAGCAAATGGTGCGGAGATGGTGTCGCACATTCAGTGATGGACGTCAGCAAGTGGAGGACATACCGAGAGCTGGACGGACGCGCACGGCCACTACAGATGCAAATGTCAGGAAGGTGGATGACATGATTAGAGCGAACCGGCGTATCACCATCGATGAAGTAGCGGAAGAACTTGGAATCTCACATGAGCGAGCTCAAAACATCATCCACGACATTCTTCGATACAGAAAAGTGTCAGCACGATGGGTGCCCCGACAATTGACCTCGACACACAAGGAACAACGCATGGGAAAGGCGCTTTGGAAGCAATACTGAAGTGAAACAAGCCGTTCAACGCTTCTTCCATATGCAAAGCCCTGATTTTTTCCTGGAGGGCTTTTTGAAGCTTATCAAGCGATATGACAAATGTCTCAATGTACTTGGTACCTATGTGGAAAAATAAAGGTATGTCATATCTTTAATGTCTCATTCTATTTTTTGACTTTCATACACAACTCTGACCACAGTCGACAGGGGAAACTTAATTTTCAACTTACCCTCGTAATAAACATCTAACAACAAGGTAACGCTCGTTCCTACTTTGCTGTTATCACAGAACGTGCTGTACTGAGTGTCGACTTGTTGCTTTGGCCTGCGAGATCACCCGATCTTTCTCCCATCGAGCACATATGCGACATGATTGGATGAGAAATTCAACGTCATACACAATCAGCACGGACCGATGCTGATCTGACTGACCTAGTGCAACAAGCATTAAACTCCATTCCACAAAATGACACACATACGTGTACGATACAATGCAAACTCATTTGCATGCTTGCATTTTCAACATCGTGGACACTACCATGGTTATTAATTAAACCAGCAATTCACATTTAAATAGCTCATCTCGCGCATGCTGCATAAAATATAGCAGTAAACTGATATTCAAGGATGCCATAAAAACTGGAGTATGTAAGATGCTCAGAGTGATTTATATGGCTTATTTTAAATTGAAAGATACTAGAAATACTTTGTTATGTTACTTGAGTTACTGCGCTATTAGATGGCTGCAGTCCCAAGATAAAAGACTCCCATTTATATGTTACGTTTCAATATTATATGCATTTTTACCAGAAATATGACATACAATATTTAGCCTAAAACTGCTTTTTTTATTTAGATATAGAAAGCTGAGTTTTATCTAAATTTTTCCGAAATTACGTTGAGCTCATGATATTGTTCATATCAAAGGAATATATACAAATACTTTTTCTGTTTCGAAACTTGTAATTTGCTACAGCTTTTACCGCCGCCAAAGATCGCATTGAATATATCAACTTTAACACTGAAGTGAATACTGATGCTTCCTGTAAATGGGACTTCCTTAGAAATAAACATACATTGTATGCATGCATTTGTGTGTTAGCCTCAACGGTGAGTAATAAATTCCGCTTCCTTAAATATTATGAAAGCCCTCATTATGCAGACAATGTTTCTGCAGTCAGCTGTGCTTCGGAATTAGTTGGTTGCCTACTACATATAAGAATGCGAATCTACGCTGAAAGGTTAGGCGTAATGCATTATTCATAACGAGGAGCTTAAGACATGCTCCTGCGCATTTACAGAGAATTTCGGTCGTAATTAGAAAATATTACTGAGATTAATACTGGTGACTCAGGGCTCCTGGAATTTCAATAAAATGACAAACAACATATCTACTGTGTCTTTAAGATGTTTTGTATAAATTTGATAGAAGGTAAACATTCACCATTACTAATGCAAAATATAAAGAAGATATAAAAAGGTATGTGTAAAATTCTGTTTTAATAAAATGTCATTTGATGCACTTTTTAAATTTATCAGTTACAGAAAAATTTATGATGGCTAATTAAAAAAAAGAATACTAATTCTTGAATGATGAATCTACCAAAATTCATATTTTAATTTATGAGGTATTCCATTTCCTGGCAGAAATTATTCAATCCAAAATCCCTAAAAGACACGAAGGTTATAACCGCTATGTCTAAAATTAACTACATAGATATGGAAAATAAAACAGACAAATCGATTCAGGTGACAAATTAGGTGATTGTTCAATTTCTTGTTATTGAAGGCCTGTTTTGAGTAACACGCCTCTGCTCGTGTTAGAGTTCTGTTTTTTTTTGGAGTGTTTATTTGTAAGTTTTTATTGTATTGCTCGTATTTTTGTGTTATATATTTTTTTTTTGGATTAGAGTTGATGGTTGGTTTACATTTCTCAGGCTTAAGCTTAGTTTGGAAGTGTTTTATTTTGTTGTAAGTAGTATTGTGGATTCTGATTCTGAGTTTCCGGTGGTAGGGTTATTATTTTGTTTTACTTAAAAGTTAATTGGTAAAAATCCTTTTTGTATTTAGTATTCTTTCGTCAGTTTAACAGCTGGCTCTGGTTCAATTAATGAGTAATTTCTGCCATTGTCACCACTGCTTAGGTTTAACTTTTTATGTGTTTTGTAAAGTCAGAGGTTATTGATTCTTTTCCGAAAAATTTTGGTAAACCAAAATTTTTCTTTTCGGAACGGGGGAGGATTGTTATGTATTACTGATTTCAGTTGTGATTTAAGTTGTTTTAAAGGTAATGATTTAACTTTTTGCTTCAGACTCAAAGTTTAATTTGTTTTAATTTTTGTAGTTGAACTTAAGTTCTTTGGTTTGTTTAAAAGTAATTGTAGTCATTTAATTTGTTCTCTTGACAGTTTTGGTTAACGCTGATTTTAAGTTGCTTGTGTAATTAATTTTTCTTCTTTACTTTTGGTTGGTTAATTATTTAAATTCTGTTTAGTTAATTATTTTTTCTTAACTTTGGTTGTTAATGTTAATCTCTTGATAAGTTGATCCTTAAGGTCAATTTTTTTAAAGTTTTGTTTACACAAGTTGGTGTTTAAAGTTTAATTTAAGTTTTTCTGTTATGCCCCCTTTTCTGCTAAATTTGGGATCCATATTTTCTGACTTTGGTGGTCGTTTTGGTGTTGTGGAGAATATATAAAAATTTTCATACTTGATTATTGTATTTTAACTGAAGTAATTTTTATTTCTTACTATGGTGGTCGTGTTTGGTGTCGGAATAAACCCAAGAAAATTATCTGTGAAATTATTATATTTTTATTTAAGTACTTATCAGTATTGAAGTTAAATTGTTGTAAAATCAATACTTTTCACGTATCCCTTCAAAACTTTCGATTCAGTCCGTTGCCCTACCAAAGAGATTTACGACCTTGTTTTCGATTTCTTCGCCCGTTAGACGGTCGTCTGTGAAACCTCTGTCAACATTTGGAAAAATTGCACCCTGCGGAGAGGCTAGTTTCTACATTACTAACTCTGCCGTAGGGTCTGGTTGGCGCGATGTTTTTTGCTTACTTGCAGGTTATTCATATGTTGGATTGGGACCCCTTGCGAGGCTAGCAGCGATGATCGCCAAATGAGGAAGCTCTTTCTATGTGGAGCTGCACCTTCCTGCGTGTTTTTCCCCTGAGGTTGCCGGACTGTTGGCGGTTATACTACCATCAAAAATCGCCAATCAAGCGGTCTTGGCGTTTCGAGTAAAAAGGGCTTGGGAGCTGCTGACGAGGAGGTCTGACGGGAGTTTGACATGCAGCCATTTTAACGCAAGGAGACGGAGCTGAAAGTGTCGGCGTTATCAGAGAAACATCGTTGTCGGAAGAAATAGACGAGAGATGAATACTAAGGAGGGCGACGAAAATGACCGAACATACTAACATTTATTTTTTTCTTTCCTTTCTAGAAGTAAAAGAATCTACATCTTCCATGTATTTCACCCTGTAATCTTCACTGTTTGGAACTTCTAATTGGAACGTCAATGTCGTCTGTATCCTGAAATGTTAAATTCCCTGTTGGGTTGGGTATGATATACCTTTTATATTTTCCACTTAACCGCCCACCATGTACCACTCTGTATTAATTCAAAGTATCTTAAATAAATGCTATATTTAATTTTAACTTCTTGTAATGTTTTCACTTTTAATTTAGAACACTGGACCAGTATTTATATTTCACAACGCAAACTTTAATTATTCTGTTGGAGCCCTTATTCCACTATTTACAGTTTATTTAAAACCTGTTTTTCTACCAGAGATATTGTGTTATCATGTGTGTCACAAACATTATACATTCATGTTATTGAAAATTGTTTATCCTATTATTGACTAATCTTTTGGTATTGAACTTAAAACCTATACACAAACTCTTAAGAAATTAAAGCTCCAACAAGAAAATGGTGCCGTGACCTCGCGAATTTTGTTATATGCAATTTGTATTTTATGTTGTATTTGGTATGCACAAAAAAGGTGCCATGTATTCTAATTTATCATTTTTGGTCCAGTGTAATTTTTAAAATTGCTTTTGCTAAGAGTGGTGGCAGTGTTATTATTAATTACTGGTAATATTTTCTTTATGTTGATAATTGATATGAATGATATTTCATAGTATAATATTTTTATGAGTACTGTTAAAAGTGCTGTTAATTGTGTAATTAAGCTACACTATTTGCTTATATATATTTTGCTGTACTGTTTACCAGTGTTACATTATTTACACAAAATTGGTAGTTTATTTACACAAAATTAGTAGTATTGTATTATATTGTGTTACACATTTATGAGTTAAATTGGTTAATATGCCTACTAAAAGGAAGAGTTTAACTCCAGCGGCAACTAGAATGCCTGTAATTAACCGTTTAACTGGGGGTCGGAATCCTCAGCCAACTGCAAATAGAATCTCAGTTTTTGGGGCTGATCCTTTGGTGTCAATTCCCACTTTTACTGGGGCAGAAGGTACTACTCAACTTAATGATTTTCTTGACAGAGTCAATTTAGTTGCAGCACATGTAGGCTGGGCTGACTCTGATAAGTTGACTGCTATTCGTGTGAAATTAGATGGAGAAGCTGCTGCGTTTATTCGCAATAACCCTCGTCTCAAGAATGAGACTAAGTTGGAAATTGTGGTTGAGGCTTTAAAGGACAGATTTGCTACTGTTCAAAATTTACATGCTAATATTAGAGCATTAATTCAAGCCTTTCAGAAGCCTAGAGAAAGTGTTAGGCAGTTTGCTGCTAGAATAGAGGCACTCTCTTGTAAAACAGTACCTGTCGATAAAGTGGAAGATCCCACTGTGGAAAGTCAGAGACTTGATTTACTCTTGTCTGTTTTTCTTGAGGGCCTTCATTTACATTTGAGGCGACTGTTATTACCACAGAACCACAAAACATATGTAGCAGCTAAGAAACATGCTATAGCAGAAGAAGAAGTTTGGTTTAAAACCCATGCAGATGAGCTTAATAATGTTCACTCTGTAGAAGTGAATGCAGTTTCCACTCCAGGTGTTACAGTTAAGGCTGCACAGGCTAATAGTTCCAAAGATGAACTCACAGCAGCAATTAAAGCACAACAGGAAAACATTGTTACTTTAACTAACATGTTAGGAAACTTGCAAACTCAAGTACAATCATTGATGTCTAAGTCTACAGCTAAGAGTAGACAGGTTGGTCCTCGTTGTTATAGATGTAATAGGTTAGGCCACTTAGCGAGGAATTGTATGGTAAATCTATCTCAGGGTACTAACAACAATGTTAGAACTAGACAGTATGGTAATGCTCGACAGCTAGGAAATGCTAGTGTAACTCCCAACGCACACCAGGTTGCAGGGCAGGTTAATTCGAGGAACACTACTCAGTTAAATCCTCAGGCTCCAGTTTTTAACCAGAATTTAAACTAGTAAGGGGTAGGGAGAGCAATTCCTTCAGTTCATCCCATGAAGCCCTTTTGAAGGTACCATCAGTGTATTCAGTTTCTTTAGGTGAAGCACCTCTTCCTATAGTAAATGGCTCAATTTTGGGTAATAAACTCAAATTTTTATTAGATTCAGGAGCTACTGTAAATTTACTAAATGCTAGGTATATGAAATGTTTTGGCAAGAAAGTAAAAATTGAAACATGTGAAACTTATTTAAAAGGCATTTCAAGCAACAAAGTGTTAGTTAAGGAAAAAGTTTTGTTACCTGTCAAATTTCAGGATCAGATTTTTCAAACTGAATTTCTCATTATTGATAGTTTATCTGATCAATATGGTGCACTTTTAGGAACACACTTTTTAAGTCTAAACAAACTTTGTATTGATTTCAGTTCATCAAATTTGATAGGTCCACACATATTGGTGCCTTTGCACCTTCACATGTCTGCGCCAAGTGCTGATGCTTCAATTAATTGCATGTCACCAAATAACTCGACTAATGATATCTTTTGCTATTCTGTGAAAAAGCATAAACTTCCTCCTTTCTCTGAAAATATTCTAAAAGTTTCAACTTCCCTTTTACCTTTTTCTCAACCTTCTGTACTTATTGAACCTCTTCCTCACCATCAGCACGCCAAATTCAGTGTAGCACGTTCAGTGAATAGTAAACAACGTTCAAATGAATTTTTTATTAAAGTGGCAAATTTCTCTCCTGATATTGTACACATTAACAAAGGTATGAAACTAGCCACCTTGGCTCCTGTTAATGTTAAAACACCTGATATTCAGCCAGTATTTTCTACGAGTCTTGAGACTGGTGAGCAGTTTGAACCCTGGGGAGGTCAGTTTGACTTAAGTCATTTACCTGAACAACAGAGACATGAACTTATGATTCTTTTAGATCAGTACAAAAACATTTTTGCTTCTTCTGTCACTGAACTTACTGGTTGGATACAATATTACACAACATTAATTTATAAGACAACATTCCTGTCAGACAGAAACCTTACAGAGTTCCTTAT
>KK115429.1:16015-100202 GCA_000611955.2 Stegodyphus mimosarum
GAATGTTTGTTGTTTAGCACTGACTGTGTCGAAACATTGTGTTCAGTGAAGTTTTTAAAGTTTTTGTTTTTTCATTTCATGAGTTGATTTTTTAACTTTGCTGCTCCTAGTTGCGCAAAGTCTGAGTTATGTTGCAAAATAGAACAATAAAATAATAGATCCGCTTTCGTTTAATCTTCAATTAGTTTCATTCATTAATTAAAATATTCATTTATCATTTAATTTTTTAATCTTATCGCCAAGTACTAAAATATATTTACAACTTTAAAGTTTACTTTTAATAAAATGCTTTTAATAAATTTACAAATGCTTTTACTTTTAATAAATGTACTCTCATTCTCATACAGTTCATATCTTACAGAGTTTCACGCGTTTGGTTATTCGACTCGTTTGGGAATCGGCGACTTACTAGTAGTATTAAAGAAAGCAAAATCTGTAGTTCACTTTTCGAACAACCTGTAAATCTGATATAAAGGAAATCTTAGATGATAAATTGTATATAAATTTTAATTTCATGTCATTGAATTCACAAAATCCACCACTGACTGTGAAAGTAAGATTTATTGATGGTAAATTTATTCCGAATTTGATATTCTACTATTATAGTTTCTAGCAGCATAATGTTTTTAATAATTTGCTCTCTCGTATATGTGGCCTAAATAAAAGCCGATTTTAATGAGTTTTTTTCCAGGAAGATATTGCTATAAGCATGAACAATTCTCGACAGTTAGCCAACTCTCTCTCTGTACCCCCATGAGGATAGCAGGTCTGCTATTGCGTTGAAGCTGTTACTGTGCGTCTTCTAGAGAAAACCTCTGCTAACAGGGCACCACGGTACGAAATCTACTAGTGGTACACAGCAAAGGGCCGAGAGTCCGGAAATTGATTTATTTAAGTACCGGGTGTCTATACTAATAAACAGTACATCATAAACGTAGTTTTCACATCGGAAATTACAGAATTTTTATAGAAGTTTTAAATATAATATTTAGAAATTTGTCAATCCCATTATGCCCACTGAACATTCTATTTCAATCCGGAACCTAATGCCCGAAAATGTTGCCACTGCATGCATATTTTCTTTATCTTTGCTAGTGTAAAATTAATACGAAACAAGTTCCCTTAAAAAGTCCAACATAAAGGTAACCATCTCCGTAGGCAAATAGCCTGGGTTTTCTTTATTTTAATCCATTAATGTGATAACAGCCGCTTCTAATAACAGCCGTTTCAAAACAAAATAATTCACCCTTTCAAGTTTTTATAAAGCATTAATTAGGCATAGCTTTTAAAATAGCTCTTAAATGCACACATATATTCATTCATATGTCCTTCCATGATAAAATGATAACCTGAATTTTGCAAATAATGAAGTGACAAAATTATTCATAATCCAAGACTAGTCTTACTGTAAATGTTAATACGCATTAGAACTAGAAACATATTCATTTTAGATAAAATTTAAAGTACTTCTGACATTATACACTACCCCACATTGCAAATGCAACACCAGGAAGGAGTGGCCAGAAAATGATGAAACTTAACAAGCAGACAAAGACACCAACGAACAATAAGTGATCTTTTTGTCGAAATAGTATGCATAATGCAGAGCGAGAACAACGTCGTATAAGTAGAATGTAAGAACATTTTAGATGGCGATACACGAAGCAACACGTCTACGTAATGAGACTACGGATGTTGTCCGAAGGGATGGTTCTTCATTTCCTGTCAACCATTTGCCACAGTTCGTCTTCTGAACGCAGAAGTGGCCGGGTCTGCAAATGGCGCCAAATCGCATCCCAAATGTGTTCGTTGGTGAGAGCTCAGACAGAACGGTAGCCAGGACTCCAGAGCATGTTGGGTGGTGCGTTATCTTGCTGATAAAGGGCATTGGGCATTCCTTGAAGGTAGGGAAATGTCACCGGTCGCAGCACATCATCCACATATTGTTGGGCCGTCATAGTGTCCTGAATACGAACAAGAAGTGACCCAGAATCGTATGCAATTGCGCCCCAAACCGTGATGCTGCCTTGTAGCTCGGTGGGGTCTTCCACAATTGCTGCCGGATTGAACCTGTCTCCACATTGACGCCAAACTCGTAAGCGACGACTATCATTGAAAAAATAGAAGCGTAACTCATCTGAGCACACGACCCTGTGCCATTCCGTTATCAACATCATTTGAGCTCGGCACCATTGCAGACGTTGGTGTCTATGATGTGAGGTCAATGGGAGTCTTCTTAACGGACGCCGCCGGCCACTGGCCACTAGCCACTATTCGGCGGCAAATGGTTCTGGTCGATATTGGAACATCTGTGATATCTTGAACATGATGCCGAACGTAGATAAAAATGGCTTGCGGGAGCGCCATCGCTTGTCGGCGGATGCGTCGATCCACGTGTACTGACGTCACTCTGACTGCACTGGCACCTCTCGAACTTGCAGCATTTCCCTGTTCAAACCACCGTGAACCACTAGCCAGTACACTATGGAAACGTCCAGATGTGTGACAGCTGAGATCTGGCATAGGAGCTAACATACCCTTCTCCGTCTGATCGCCATACCCATCGTAAAATCATCTGTCTGCTAGAACTGCCTCCGTTGACAATGGCCTGGCATTTTTTGCTATTACACGCGTCTTCTGAGACAAGATCAAATTTTCTACGATGATTTCCCTAGCAGAAATAACACGAAAATTGAACATCTGCTTACATTTGTGCATGTTCAATACACCCATATTACAAATGTCGATACCCGATCCTGTAATATCCAACTTGCATATTATAAGATCGGGTATTTTTTTCCGGCCACCCGAAAAGGTGTTTTAAATGACACCAACTGTTCTATTAAATGAGAAATCCCTTTAAAAATAAGAAATTAAGGGTTATATTTTTATTAAAAGTTCCTACGTGACCTAAACAGCCGTATTCTAAAAGCTATCAAAGTTTGCTACATTTATATCTTAAATTAAAGCCGTGGATCTGTGATCAAGCATTTAAGATTATAACAGGTTTTACTGTCTGTGACTTCTGTCCTTTAATCGAATACAATTTACGAGAAACCTTTTTGACTTTTACGGACCTAACAAAAAAGCAGATGTGTTCTATAGACTTTTAGGGTGTTTGCTATTACGGTTAATAGACTCTAAACGAGCAGAGAAGCTGAAGTTTCAAAAATGTGGGAGCTCAAACTGATTCTGATGGCCAGAAATCGAAAGACGTTCGTTATAGCGGGTTTTTCTTGAAATGTAATACATAATTGGGTTTTCCCATCTAAACGGTTTGCGAAGTTAGTAGAAACTTTTCTGAAAAACGTCTTCGTTTCCTGCCATTGGAGGGAATCTATCTGAAACATGTTTCGACAGAGCCGATGTCCCGTCTAGCTACGCGGGACATTTTATTCGGTTATTACATCTAACGAGGCGTGAAGCTAGAAGAAAGTTTTTCGAGAAACGAACTTGCCCGTCTCCTACCATTGCAAGGCTCCTAGTCGAGACATGCTTCGTTGGAACCTATACTCCGGCTAACTACGCGGGTGTAATTCAAGCTTTTACACTGCCACTTTGATGAAAGTAATCGTCATCTCTACCGCAAAAGTATAAATTCTGACCAATAAATTGTGACACTGGATTCCACCGAGAGCTGCAAGGGATGAAGCAATGTTTTTCCGCCTCGCCTCGTCACCTTCGCCATTTTGTGCGTGTGTGCGCGCACGTTGAAATGGATATCTCGTAGATATATTTTTCAGATTCAGAATTTTCTACAAAGCATCATGGATTATTAATTGAAACATATTCATTGCTTGATTTCCTATGGAAATTGAGACGAATTATTACCAGACTCTGTAGTCAGCTTCATCCCTCGTTCACCACGTGCTGCATGTAATGCCCAAGTAATTCTTCGTACTTGCTAAAATGTCACTTGTGATTTGAAGAGCATATCATTCGCTGCGATATGCAATACTGCAAGTGTAAGCTTGGAAAACGTGGCCATGAATACAATCACGTTTTTTTTTCATTCATTCAGTTATACCTATGTGCGACGATACTACGACATATATGTATATTTAATCAAAAAATTAGTAAATTCAGGAAGCAGATGTATAAGTGATAAAATTATCAAAGTGTGCAAAAATATGTTTCTTGTGTGTGTGTCTTTAAGCACAAGTTAAGAAATAGCACTATGTGGTAAGTAACATGTTTCAGTGTTATGGAGTACTATTATCGATGATTCAGGTATTTTAGAAATTGGGTTATTGCGCCCTCGAACTGCGTTGAGATTTATTTTCTAGTTGGAATGCCTTTGCTCATTGGTCACTTTCCATATACTTTATGCAATTATTGTTGGAGACTATATCTTGTAGGTTACAACTAATTTTTAACACAACACCTGGCCATCGTCTCCACTACGGCAGGGTTTTTTGAAACTAAGCTGAAATGCTTAGCTTGAAACTTTATACCTCGTCCTACTTTTTTAAGAACTGATTTTCGCATAAATCAACCAAACAGATATCCCGAAAACAAAAATTCTGGAAAATATTTCTTTCAACGTAATGTTTAGAGTAACTTGGAGATGTGATACTAGTTTTATACGAGGCATGTTTCTTAGAGAGTTCTATCTGAAATCCTCTCTCTTTATACAAAAGTATCCCTGGAGCTATTTTTAATAGTCAAATAATTGTGCAATAAAATCCAATACAATCGCAATGCATATGCTAAGCACATAAAGCCTTAATGTCATACATAATTTAAATCTTGCACATAGCTTTGAAGTGTTGAGAAAAACTGAAATGAGAACAAATTTCTGCATTTCAACATATTTATGAAAAATACCAGCTATTTCTACTTTGGAGAAAACTGTAACGATTACCATTCATTGCTGTTTAATTTATGGGCGGATTTTACGAGCGTTGCAAACACTAAAGCCAGTCTTTGTCTTTTCATATGTTATATTGATTTCGCTTTCTTGTATTTCATTCTCTTTTATGGTTCTATAGCCATCTAATATGTCAGTTGATAATGGAAAGTTGCCTAAAGATTTTACATATAAAAGACTTTTTTTTTTACATTTTGAGAATACGAGTCGGTATTAATTAAACAAAATGACTTAAGTTTGATGCTTTTTTCTCCTATAAGTTGTCAACGAATTAAATAGCTTGAAACAAATTACGTATAATTTTCTTGATATTGATATTCCAATCTTATATTGATGTTCATTTCATAGCAAACCTTAACATTTGAATTAAGCACTTTGGATATTAGATTTTAGCCAGGGTTTTGACTTGCAGAACTGGAAGTTATGTTCTAATCACATGGAATCAAACAAATCCAACCTACGTTAGTTCATAATACAAGCATTTACCATTCAGAATTATTTAAATTATAACAAAAATTTGGTGTGCTTAAAATTTTGGGAAGATAAAGAACTTTTCTACTATATAAATATTTTAGTCATATAGCAGGTTATTATCAGCAGCAGAGGCCGTGTACCAGAACATGACAGTTGTTATTAAAAAATGCAAGGACTTGCGTTTTTAGAAGTTTTTACATTTTGGTATATACTAATAAAGCACTCATTTTAAACTTTACTAATTCTTGATTATTGTGAGCTTGTTTCACGGATACGAGGACGTGCATGTGATACGCGGAAGCCCCAAAAACTAATATAAGTGTTACGTGCTAATTTGTCACGTCACCAGATGTTATATACTAATATCGCGGCACCAAATGTTCTGTGGTACCAAATGTTAAATACTAACTGTTACAATAATTTGTCTACAATAATATCAAAACCATAATTCATTGCGTTGTGTATTTCTAACCCGAACAACCCCTAAGACCAAGCAGGAGTACTGGTGTTAAAAACATTCACACAAGTCATCATAAGAAAAACTCTGAATCAAATATATATATAACCAAGGATATTTATTGCAGCATTAAAGGAAGACACTCAATCTTTCAACTTAAATTTCTAGATCTATGGTGTGTTCAGGTGACAACTATTTAAAATAATGCATTTAGAATTATAATATATATATTGCTAATTTCAAATATGCACCGAGATGAATTAATCAAAAATTTACACCGTAAAAATTAATATTAACTTTTCATATGCAGTTATCAAACTCTGCTGGCCAGCATAAAAATACACAGGAATTTAATGAATCACCGAGCATGGTGTCTTTACCAATATTGATAGAGATTACTTAGTTCAAGAAATTTCTTAATTTACTCAGGTAAAAATTACATACATAAATTTAGCAAATCCCTTAGGCAGTTAGAAAATATTACATATTCAAGTAGACCCGTTGGAGAAAAATGATTACATTTATTCCTACATTCAATTACACAATTAAAGGTAAAGTAGAATTTAAATTTTTAATCGTTCCTTAATTAGCAAAAGTTAAAGTTAATTCTCAACCAAAAATAGTAACAACTTAAAGTAAAAAGGTAAAATTTAGATAAGTTTACAAATTTACTATCCTGTCTTAATTCATTATATATAAATTTTAATTACATTCCAAGTTAAGGTTAAAAGTCCTAAATAGATTAATAGTGCAGCAGTTGCTTAAATACACAGCCTGGATTTAAGATCCAGCAGAAAAACCTTGACTAAAAGTTAAATAGAATTTAATTGGAAATTAAACACACATATAATTACTCCTTACATTAATAATTCATCACTGGAAAATTTACTTCAAATAATCAAATCTCTTAAAAAAAATTTTAAATTACCATATTACTTAGGAAACATGTTCACGGAATTTAAGTCGCAAGCTGTACTAAATTTCAGGTGAAATTAACAATCAAAAGGTTGAACTCACTTGAATGGAAGCGTTGAAAATTTAATTAAGCATTAACTCAACTTATAGATTTTTTTTTCCGGATGTCCCATTCATAACAGGTGTTGAACAAGGCTCTGCCGAACCAGTCCTTCGCAGATGTTGAACGAGGGAGTCCGGCAAGAAATCTGGACACCTGGATCAGACACTATGAAGATGGTAAAGTGCATTCGTGCAGCAAAACAAGAGCTCCTAAGGGTTCCTCCCTTTTCCGTCTATTCTCATTCATGCGAGTTGATGGTAGTACTCGAGTTGATGGTAGTAATTCGATGAGGAAAAAAACAACATTCTCGACTCCAACACGGGGATGGTAAAGTGCGGAGGAGTAAACTTCAAGTGTTTTTTTTTTTTTTAGATGTTCATCTTTATCTTATTTCCCATCTCCGGCTCTTCCAGAGGAAGAAAAAATAACGTGCTTCTACAGCTGCGAATCCAAGGCAAAAAGGGCTGAGCATGGCCTTGCATGACGATTTCAATCGTCCAGAATCCAGAATTTTCGAAAATCACCAAATTTGGTGAATTAGTATGCAAATCTCGCCAAACACAAAACAGTGCTGCGAAAACTTAGTTTTTCCTTCTTCACACCAAAAAAAATTCCACCCTCGCCACCCCCTTCGCCAACAAGGAGGGGTGAGGGAAAGAATGCGACAAACCTATCACTCCCCTACCACGCAACCGGACGCAGTACATGACCTTGACGAGAAAGTGCTCAAAACGACGCTTATAGCAGAATAAATTTCTAGACACGAAATTCAACAATTTTAGCAATTAAATGGGCATAATTCTCCAACGGGGCGACGTACAGTCATGAAAGTAGGTTCATAAGAAGGGTAAATTTTTTCTCTTTAAGAGGTATAAATTTCAACCATGTGAATAAAAAGGAAGTATTTTTAAATTTCAAATATTACGCAGAAACAACCGATTTCCCATTGTCTCCTTCTCCCGACGGCTAATACTGTCGAACGCGTAACGTAAGAACGAGAACTCTGTTTAACTCGTATAAAAATAATTGATTCAATAACATAAGCAATACAATTCGTGAAGAAAAATTTAGAATAAGCATAAATTAATGCATATAATTTACTCACTCAATAATTAATTAACAAATAACTGCAATTAACTACACATTAATCCATAATTCTAAACTAAACAAAAATCACTACATAAGTACACTCGTGTTCAAAAATAAGCAACAAGCTCTAAAAGAAAAGGTACGAATTTAAAAAGGGGAATTAAAACACAATTTATATATGAGGTGAAGGTTGCATAGCCGAATGCAAATAGACAACCAAAATTAGCAAATACATCAATCCCGAAGTTACACCACAATGCTTTAAAAAAGGGGCATAGCGGGCTTATGCGTCTGTTTGCAAGCAGCGATAATTCCGTGTAATCCAAAAGATCAAAGCGGAAAGCATGAGCCGAAGGTACCATCTGTACGAAGAAATGTGTTGAAGGGCTATAGGGATGTTGCAAGCTGGTATAAGACAATCCGCTTTTGCAAGAGAGCCGAATGTACATTGTAGTGTCATTAATAAGCTCTTTAATCGTTTCCAAAGGGATCAAAATCTCTGTAGAAGACACGGGTCTGGACGTCGGAGGATTGCCACAGCGGCAGATGATCTCTAATTATTGGTATGTACAAGACACTGTAAATGACTAATAGGACGACACCTGGCGTCACATCTTTGCTGTTGCAGGATGGCCCATATCTCGTTAAACTGTGTCTCGTCGACTACGCGAAAGTGGAATGTACGCCCTACGACCTGTGGTTTGTGTTCCTTTGTCCCCATAGCATGTCAAAGCGCGGTTAAATTTAACCAGTAACCATCTCAGTTGGATAGCAGGACAGTGGGGTCACGTACTCTTCACGGGGGAGTCTCAATTTAACATTCAGAACGATTTTCAAAGGGCAATGGTATGGCCAGAGTCAGGGAAAAAATATTGGACGCCAAACATCGTCGAAAGAGACCATTACAGAGGAGGAGTCTTATTTGTATATGCTGGGATAGCAACGAACGGCCGCACCGACCTCTGCGTGATTTCTGGAGGTTCCACCACAAATGTTCTATATCGCGACGAAATTCTACACCCTCTAGTGCGTCCTTTTATCGTTGCAATGGGTACCGACGCGATATTAATGGACGATAACGTCCGCCCGCATACAGCTCGAGTGGCGCGGAGTTATCTGGAGAGCGACACCATTTCACATGTGCTTTGGCCTACTAGATCGTCGGACCTGAATCCAATACAGCATGCGTGGAACAATGGGACATACTGGGAAGACGAATAGCAGGTCACAGTGTACGTCAGACACCCTCCACGAGCTCCGACATACATTACTACAGGAATGGAAGCCGCCGCCACAATAAGCGATCAACAACACTACTGCCAGGTTGCCTTACCGTTGTCAAGCGTACATTTAAGCTAAGAGGTTATCAAATTCGTTATTAGCATGATGTTTCCACTGCACATTCTTCTAACCCATTTAGTCTTTCGCGATGTAATGGCCGCAATTATATGTGTTTTTGCTTTATTGTTTGATATGTGGCTAGTAGTGACACATTAATCTCTTGGATCGATTTCACGCATACCTATCAAATTGTTTTTGTTTTATTCCGTGTTTTGTCTTTGTTGCTTATTTTTTAGCAGGAGTGTATTTCATTTTCTGAATCTATTTTATCAACAAATAACAAGGTATTACTACTAAATTCAATATCTTTATACCTATTTTGTTCTTAGAACACCAAAGGCAGGACAATCTTACCAAGAGTTCAGAGATAAGAACGATGTTTAAGGAAGGTTCTGTCGTTAAGATGGCAGGTCTAGGTCTTTTCTTGAATAGAAATTACCCAAGTTCTTTTAGTAATTCAGTAGTTAACAACAGTGTGACAGATAGGTAAATGATTCTCTGCGCTATAAAATTATAAATATATAGTAAATCCGGAACTCAGATCTTTACATATTTTAACCACATTCGTTTCGCGATGCACAGGATAATTATAAAGTTACAATCTATTTTTGTAATGAATGACCATAAAATATTTTTTTACTTTGAAAGTCAGGGGTAATATCTATGATTTCGTCCCTACCTTCTCCCATTTATACATGGATTATCTGTAGCAAGAGACACAAAGACTTCGCTCGGAAATTCAAGAATATTTCCACTGTTGCCAGTATTAGATTGATGATTAATCAATTCAAGCTACCCTGCATAATATAAATGTACCAGGAGACCCATCAGACTGTTAAATATACAGATTGCAGAATCCAGCAGCGTCAATTAGAATGTTAATGTTGCTCGCAAAGAAATCTGTCATGATCTATTGAAGGCTGTAGAAGTGGATGATTTGATGAAATTATGTGCTGTTGATCAGCGTGACTACATTTCTCGCAGGTACTTCATGAAGTAAGTATACTGCTTGTTGAACGGTGCATCGTTCTCTTCTCTTTCTTTACGACATTTGAACACTGCATGTTCGAATCATTTGCTTATAATGACAAATATTTTAATCAGTCTGTGTTTTGTACATCGAGTTTTCGGTTTAGTCTCCTGACGCATGATGTCACATTCGACGTTATTCCAGCCATATATTTAACCATTTTGCCCACTATGGCAAGTCTTCATCCGAAACCTTGTATACATGTTCTCTTAAATTCATTAACCAACAGACTGATATTTGCCAAGTGGCAGAAGGATTTTTTGAAGAAGCATACCGTACTTACGGCAGCGTTAATCCATGGAAACATGTACAAATTACAATGGTTCTTCTTTTTCGGATCAGCAAGTTCTGAACATGAAATTTTCTACGCTTTTATAAAAATTACGCTGAAACTTCATTACAGAATATAAAGTACTCTTTGATACGAATTCAATTTTTCATTTAATTTCAAAATGTGATTTAATCCATTTATGATTACATAGACCCATATCAAAGTGCGAAGTTTGTGCTTTCTCTACGAATGGTTGTTAAGTGTAGATTTGTAGTGTTGTTAAGAGCAGAATGACACAACAGTATTACAAGACATTGTCCTCCCATACAAATATACAAGCAGTCTTCTGTGTGTCTAGAATTAATTTACAAATTTCAGTTAAGTCGTAGAACATTATTGTGTGAAAAGTTAAATAATAAATTATGTTTGAAACTTATTATGCCTATCCTTACTAAATAGATACACACACACACACACACACACCAAAAAAAAAAGAAAAAGAAAGAAAACTTAAGGAGAGTATGGCTTACACAATTATTCAGACCTACATTTTAAAAAATTCGATATAAGAAATGTGTTTCAATGACAAGTATTTCACATAAAAAAGGGCGTACCTTTCTACATGGCTCGGTGAAAAATATTCTTGCGGACGGACAAAAAAGCCCAGAATACTTCCCAATTCGATTTACAGCCCCGTGACTCTTTCTTTCTTAATCAGCGGCATTGATTTTTTACTCCTCTCAGCAGTGCAATTAAATGCTATTTGTTTCACTTTTCTTAGTAACAAGACTCTTCCCACATGCCATAAATCTTATTCGGTAGAAATTTAAAAAATAATTTTATATCTTTGGCGCTAAAATATCTATTGCACGATAACTTTTTATGAGTAAGCCAAGTTTTCCTATTTCCTGCAACAGTTGAGTTTGAATCAATAGACCTACACATAAATTTTAATTCACATATTCTGAACAACAGCATAATGCCTTACTTTCGAATGGTTTACCCAACCTCAAGACGATAGAAAAGATGAAATTCGTTTTCCTCAAAATTCCTATAAATCTTAATCTTAAAATCTCAGTTCTCTTGTATAAATAGTTTTAATTTTTTTAGCTTGAGTAGTAAACTGAAACATTTTTTGTCTTGATTATTTATTTATCACATTAGTTAAGGAATAAATACACGCATTCTAAGCTTTCGCAATATTTTTGTAGTTCACTTCCTTTGAAAATTTCACATTTTGAAGAAAAAATATAAATATTGTTACTCACAAAAATTAGGATTCCGCGTTAGAAAGTTTGGAAGGAAGAAAACAATAGGGGAACTAGTGATAATAATTTTAGTTTAAGCATCCAATTTACCTAAGCGTTATCGGTTTATTGATCACGGCAAAGCACCCGAGGGGTATTTGCCTAAGAAGAGGGACGTCTTCGGGGAGGGCTTTTAAGGAAAACTGGCTCCTATACACCTTACACATGGGATAAACCACGAAAGCGCCCATACAGCCAGCCCACTCGCAGGGATTTGAACCCCGGATCAAGCTACCTGTACCCAGCAATAATATCGCTCGGATGCTGGTAGGTCCTTCGTAAGCAAAAAGTGTGTTTCTTATCTAATAATTTATTTCAAAGCAAAGAAAATTACTTTAGTGTGGTAGAGCAGGTACGGAGGCTTCCATTGTAAACTCCAAGGATTAATTCCTTTTTGAAGTGTTGAATCTATTGAAAGGAATTTGACAAAAGTAAATTTGAATATTTACGAAAGAAAAACTTAAGTTATTATAAAAACACTCCTATTAAAAATACGCGAAATGAGAAATCTTATTAGTTATAAATATAATAGTGAGAAATGTACACGCTTTTCAATGAGCAAATTTCGGGATGTTACATTTGGTAGACGAAATGCACGCAAAACGTAAGCTTCAACAATGTAAAACTAGGTTTTGTTGAACATAAATGACAAAATACAAATAAGAATATATATATATATATATACATAAAAAATATATATATAAAAGAAGATGAAAAGAAGAAAGTATGCGAACTTCCTATTAGAAATACTTTTCCAAATAATATTTCAATCTTTCTAAAAGTAAATCAATTCTGCAGTTTTTCAAATAAATGCTCTTCGATCAAAAGCAATCATTTCCTTTCTAAAAATAGATCTGAAATTGAAATTAAATAGCATAACATCAGAGGGATATGAGTTCTAGAGTGGAATATATATTTATCTCCTAGGCAGACCACTTAGATTAATAGAACCTCCATTCTTTTTCCATGTTTTATCGTGGGGATATTGAGTTTCAATACAATATTAAAATTGCTTTCATTTTACTTGATTTATTTGATTTATTTATTTGATGCAAATGTAAAGCATTTAAATTTATATGTAATTTCAATATATTATATTTTTCAAAAATAAAATATGCTAAAACATTATAGAATATAGCAATATTATAGGAAATAATAAGAAACAGAATTAAAATAATAATATGGATAAAAATTTTTAAAATATTTCGCTCTTCATATTGTTGCCTGCATACGGGTTCGTAACAAATTGAATGCACAAGTCCGATAAAAAGTTCATAAATTTATTCTCATCACAAGAAATATAACAAAAAGCTGGATTCTTCCTCAAAGATATTCGGACAACATCGGAATATATTGAGCGGCTATATTTTATACTAATAAAACATTAAACAGAACGTTCCAAAGCGCAGAGAAACTAATCCGATCTCACCACGAATTCGCTAGACTCAACCACAACATTTATCTAAAGCTGAGATGTTTGTCTCCGGCTTTTATAGCTTTTTAAATCAGCCGCGCGAGACAGTTCTAGCAATTTCTGGAAAGCAAAATGAGTAGAATTACGGTCACAGTCAACATAGTAGTCAATTACATTTATTTAAATTAACTATCAATTACCGAGATAAACCTTTATTCAACGTTAAATGCACGTGCTCTTGTATTTTTACTTCTTTGGTAGTTTTCTCTTAAAATTTGTCACGGGTTTTAAAACAATTTTAATTATGATTCTACTAAAAAAGTGTATAACTAAATACAAAATCCGTAAGAATATATTATCAGCGGGCAAGTGGATAAGGCATTTTTTTTTCTAAGCACGAGACATGAAATATGTCCAATGACACCTCCAGGACTCGAACTTCGGAACTCCCGATTGCTAACCGGATGTGTCTTACAATAACACCATGAAGGCTCATAATAAGCAGGGAAAAAATTCCTTGCATTCTCTCTATTTAAAGGGCTACTGGGGAAGCGGGGACCCAACAGACAAATCCTGGTGAAATATATCGTCCATCACATTTTAATTCGGCTGCTACCTGCAGAGTCTTTTAGAATTTTCTGGAGTCAGGAAACAAGAAAAATCCGGAACTCCCGATTTCTAACCCGTCGTACTTTCCAATTACACCACGAAGGCAGGCGTTAAAGAGGGATAAAATACCTTACAAACAAAACTACGTTTCTCTTAGAGAGACTCTACGGAGGCATCCCTTCCCTTAAGCAGATAATCCTCATATACTTTGCATTAATCAATTGACCTAACCTAATCATTTACGTAAAACAACATTCAAAAATCAAACATATATTACTAATAAATATTAAAGACATTATAAATGAGCCTTTTAGCAATAAACAAGTTGTATTTTAAAGTTTTAAAGTAAGCATAAACCCTATACGTGAAATCTTATGATAAATAATAAGAGAACATTTAAGTTCTACAAATGACAAAACATATTTAATTTAAAGAAGAGCCTTTAATTTCACTATTTTAATGATAACAGTAGTAGGCCAAGAATTAAAAATTGCGAATCCGTTGATATCACTCGATAAGCGGAGATCCCATTATGTGGAGAAGAAAAAAATAAATTTTAAAAAGTATTTTTTTAAGAGTAAGAGGCTGAAATTAAAACTTAACTTGCTGATTGATATAAGTCTCAATTAATGTAAATAGTTGTTAGAGCATTAAATTTCTCGGAAAAGGTACCGTGAAACGTCAAGCTAACCATTGCTGGGATTTGAACCACGAATCTTTCAATTTATTACCTGGATATGCTAACAACTTACATTACAAGAACGCGCACGGGAGAATGTTATAATTATTCAAATTCTTCCAACTTAAAGTCCGAATAGGGCGAACAATGAAGCATAGTCCACCCTATGTAGCAATAACGAATTATCACCCATTAGATAGAAACAAATGTTCTCTCACGCGGATTCTACATGGATTTTTCATTATATGCTGACCACTTACATCACGAAAGTATGCGCGGAAAAATGCGACTCCTTTCATATTTGCGAAAGATGTCATCAAAAACTAATACATCTTTTAGCTATTTTTTAGCTATTTCCACAGAAAAAAAAGAATTATACCATCTATAGTGTCATAAGGTTGGCCGAAGCAGGGAATATAAAAAAAGTAAAATTCGGACTCCGGAAATCCCTAATGTTAGCCAGATTTGCTTCCGATTATACTACGGAAACACTCGGTAAAGAAGAAAGAAAATACCTTACACAATACTCAGTGACAGCGAAGTTGTTAACCAAACTCAGTAGACAGATAAGTTTATAAGTCCTTCAAGGTCCATGCCTTTCTCTTTCCACAATCGAGACAGTGGTGTATCTATCGTATCTTACCCATCTACTCAGTGATATAACAGTTATGAAGACATGACAGAAACTTTGTTTTGGATGAGCAGAGCGTAAACGTCAAGATTATTATACTACGAAGTTGTTCTCTATCAAGATCACTATTACGCTGGTTGACCTTTATACTACAAAATTGTTCTCTACCAAGGTCACTATTACGCTGGTTGACCTTGATAGAAAACAACATACCTTGCAAAATAATAATCTTGATGTTAGCTGTAAGGTTACTAAACTAGAAGGTTTGCTTCTGTATGATGTCACTGTCTCTCAAATGGTCTATTCAAAAACAACTTTTTCCTTATTCCCTTATCTCTTTGCTTCTCCAACTCTAGGAAGTAAGTGACGTCAGCTTTGGGAAGAGCCTAAACTGTTTGTTTTTTCGGCTCGGTTTGTTGTTTAGCCTAAACTTGTTTGCCTATTGATCTTAGCAAAAGATCTTTGATCTGCAGCCGTTTTATTGTTTTCATGTCTTTACTTCATTAGAGTATTGATATATGTCAAGTAAAAATAGACCTAGCAATTGGGAAGAGGTTAAAAACACAAGCAAAATGTTCGTGAATATATGATATTAAGAAAATATATTCATCATTAAGCCGAGCCTACCGATATTTGCATAGCTGTTCTATGTTTGGTTGTGCGCTGGTAAGTAGCACCACAGTCACGGTGCTTTGAATGCCTCTTTTGTTGCTAAGATTAGAATAGGAAGTCCGTAGGTAGGGTTAACCGGTAATAAATACCATAAAATGTCAGAAAACGTGGTAGACTATTGCCATGTGAATTTTCCAAACTCTAAGATTTTCGACTACCATATAACATAGGCAGTTAAATTTGTCTTTTTAGAAATCTAGAAGGATTTCAAGAGTAGGATTTAGGCTGAGCAAAGCTGATTTAAGTAGATGTGTCAATCGTAACTCAACTAAGATACGGTAATTTATTCAAGGCGAATTCAAGAGAGGAAAATAAAGAAGTTAAAATGTTATTAAACGGTACAGTTAAATCTGGTTTAAAAGGCTAATATCGGTGAGGCTGTTAAGGTTAACTGAAATCACTATTAATTCGAGGGCAGTTTAAAAAGTACAGGAACGATAAATAACTTTTAGTTTAACACTAGTTGCAATTTAGCTCCATTTTCAAGAAGTTTAATTTAGAGAATAAGATCAGTTATTTACCTAATTTAAATCAGCATTCAAAACAATCTAAATAACGGAAGAAAGAATATCGTTAATGTAAGCTAAAATGTAAGCTAGAATAATCATTAAAGAAGAATACAAATCAAAGTGAACAAAGCCATTAACTTCAAACTTGCATAAAAAATTGGTGAGAATATTTTTTTGATAGAGTTTCTCTGTGTCTAGCTTCTTATCCACCTGTACTTTACGGTGTATTGATAGAAATCAATACGAAAAAAAAATGTTTTGGCTGTACACTTGGATTTGTTTTTACAATCCATTTACTTTTAAAGGATGGTTTAACGATGCTCGCAGAGGATGATTCAAAAGTCAGCTCATATGAAACTTTCAAAACTTGGTCATATTCTAAACTGAATATTAATGAAAAATTGTTTCAGTGACTGAAATCGATACACTCTTACGAGAAATATATCTCTTGAAGTTTCAGATGCAGTTTTTGTTGTTAGCTATAAAACCTCTTTGTTTGTTGCAAGATGGGGATGAAATTTTTCGCAGAATAACGAATGTTTATGATTGAGCATTACTTCGCAAAACATATATTTGATTGCGGTGTCATCTTCCTTACGCTCTTTATTGGTTACTGCAGCAACTTATTCCTGAATTCGTCCATTTTGTGCGAACTCTGAAGGGACTTTATCTCTAATGGCAAACTATTCCTGTTTCTTGAAAGCAAATTACCAAGAGGTAGAGCAAGCACTGTCTTGTTAGCGTTATCGAACATTTGGGAAGGTTTCTGGAAATGTTTCAAATACTTCATTTAAAAATACTTTGAGAAGTAATGCTCAACCTTTCTGCTTGGGGAAAGTTCATCTCTGCCTTCCACGAAATAAACGTATTTTAAGTCTAACAGCAGGAACTACACCTGCAATTTCAAGTGATATATTACTTGCAACAGTAATAAGAGTGTCGTCTATTTAAAAGATTTGCCATTAAAATCCGTTTTGGAATTCGTATGATATTTAAAAGATTGATATGCAGGACCTTGGCATTTCCTTGAATATTCTGGATTATGTGCAACTAAATTACGTATTTTTGTTAACAAATAAAAAGAACAAACAATTTTATGATATCATTCTGCTGTTACTACTTTCATCCCACATATTTTAATTTCCTACAGACTGTTTTGACTACAGACCACGCTGATGATTTGCTATATAGATTTTGGCATCATTCCGCAGAAACAAAAATTAGCTTTTTTAGACAAGATCGACCTTAACCCCGATTACCCCCCGCCAGTTTCTAGAAGATTGATTATAGATTAGAATTACAGAATGGAAATGATTGATTATATATTTTCATAAATTTATTTGAAAAATCAAATTTCACGTTTCTTAAAAACAACCGCATTAAACGCCAAATTTACTGATCCTTCGTTAGAATACCAAACTGCAGTTAGGAAATAGGCATAGATTTTCAATTCAAAATCACGACTGGCAGTTAAATTTTGCATAGGCACACAGAATAAAAAACGTAAAAACTCCATAGATGATCAGAAAAAAAAAATGCGATCTCAATGTATCAAACATTTCTCGAGCTAAAATTCCTTTCTATTCAGGTAACGGAAATCAAAAATACCCGAGGGTACAATGGTATGGAAATTCCCTCAACAATACTATCACTTTAGAATCCCTTTTTGAAATCCAGCACATTTCCTCATGAAATTCAAATATGAAACTGGATCCACCGGAGATATGTGTTTTTGCAGTGCGATACGGGAGTATTCCGTCATGATATCAAGGACATATCTAAGGCGAGAAAAATCGCTGCAGGATCATTTTCGCACAAACGCATTTATCTCTGCATAGATTTCAAAATGGAAGTTCGGGAAGGGAAGAAGTTATTCCTCAAAAAGTGTTGCTACTTCTAGAAGGGCAAAAAACGTTCTCTTCTCAGAGAAATGATTGCGAAGACGAACAAGTGAAAAATTTGCAATTTAAATACCTCATCAGCGAGAGACACTAAAACGCATGCGCGAGTTATAACATGAAGTTTCTCAAGTGCTTTGCAAAGCATATAAAAAAGAAATGCCTATGATTGTTTTTCTTTATCATATGTTCATCGAATTCTACTTTTCAGAAGGATGTTTTTTACAGGAAATTTTTTTATATAATTTATTTTGATTGCACATATTGAAAAAGAAACAATATAAAGCTTATTTTTAAATTTTCCTTTCGAAAAATATTATTATCCAGTAAAAGTATTCTCAGGGCATGTGCAGCAAAGATGGCATTTTCATAACTCCATCTTTGATCTACATATAGTAAGGTAAAATAATAAGTAACTATCAGTTATACTTTACAATACAATGCGGAATAGCTCTCATCCAATCAGATTAAAGAAAATGTTTACTAAAAATACCACTACTACTAACTTCGAATTCGTTTTTTTTTCCTGCTTCTAACAGCCGGGTATGATTTCTTGCCCCGCTATCGTCCTCTCTCTAAACAAGATGTAAGCTTTCAATTGTGCGGGGATATAGAGCACCCATAATGATAATACGTGAACCTGTTTAATTACGAAAATGAAACTATACATGAATAAATTCCATTTCTGCTAAAGTTTTCTTCTCAGCTGTTGCAACATCATATGCATCCCCTAATCCTCAATATAACTACACAGCTTATTCGATTCGCTATAGAATCAGGGTCTTATTAATTTAGAGAGAATAGTGTTAATAAATACAATAGAGTAACTGTTTCGGCCACCAGAGTCGTCTGCCTGTCTCTGAGATCATTTCGCAACGCGCAGTTCGTATTCTTGTTTTTGCATTCTTCCAAACGCTAACTGTAACTTTCACGCTTTACGTTTTTGCTGTGCTGTGTTCTAAAGTTGAAATCGTAAGAACAAAAGTTAACAGTCCACTCGCATTGATGTATTCTTATGTTTATTAATTTAAATTTAAGATATCGCTACGCAACAGCAACGTATATTAATTTTTACATTATACTCAAAAAGGTTTGCATTATTGTCAAGAATTACACTAATATAATTCTTTATAATAATTATATTATTGCCAATAACCAGAAAGTAATTAAACCCGTTACTGCAAAACAAGTCAAGAATTTTAAACTGTTACGATTTTGAAAACTGATATAACACATTACCTTATTATTTCAGCATTATTCACAGCTACCCATGAAAAATAATGGAAAATATTTCCATAAAATACATGGATTCACTATGAAATGATAACAGTGATCCAAATCCACTGACAATCATGCTTTTTAAGCGAACACTTTTCTAATTCAATAAAACTAATCTTTTTAAACATTTCAGCACTTTAGTAGTTTTAGAGATCAAATATGAAATATTCAAATGATCATATAAGCGTGAATATTTGAGTTTTTGAATCTATTCCCAAATTCATGAACGTGGAGGTTTCAAATATCTAAATTACATTTCAATCATTATCAAAACAAACTTATATAACTATACACAAAATTTTCCTATCTCCCTCTGTTTAATTTCAAAGTAACTCTTTATACAGTCTTAGTACAGCTCTAAAGATATAAATAATTTAATTTAAGAAGTATTTGCTTATACTAACTTTACTTAAACATCTAAAACTAGGAACGTAAATTTTACTGTTAATCATTTTATTTTCAGGAGGATTTCATACATCAGAAACTAAAGACAATCTCGTTTCGACAAGCAAACAAATAAGTTGCTTTCCCGCGAAAAGTCTAGTGCTTATTAAAATTCTACCTACATCCTCTTAAGCCAGACTTTTTGGAACTCGAGTAATAAATTAAATGTGCCTAAATTTACGATTAAAAGCGCTTCCATTCTTTCTAACTCTGAGGAAGTTTCACAAACACCTGCTGTTCCTTTGACTGAAAAAGAATATAATTGTTTCCGATCCAGAACAAAGGAAGTGGAAAATTCTCGGTTTCACTGAACATCAACGTCGCCATCAAGAAATCAAATAAAAGAGTGTGGAATTAATTACTTCAATGGCGTTATTAAAGTTATCTTACTGCATATTAAAATTCCATTTTCTGTTTCCTGGAAAAATTTCTTTTATATTTATATCTTACAGAGCAGAAAATTTTTGGATAGATTATTAATAAAATAAATTATTAAAGAAAAGTTAAGAATTAGAGCGGCTGATGATCTGTGAAGTGCACTTCGTGAAATGAACTTAAGAATTCATTAGCAGCCAAAAGAGCGGTAAATAAAAAATTTTAAAAAGAAAGGCATAATATAATTTTTAACTAAATAAAAGGAAGTTTTGGTGAAATTTAGTTTCTGAATTCACATATAAAAGCCACCGATAATAAAGAGTTATTAAAGATTTCAAAATCATTTCTACAGAAAATATATATGCATATATATGGGGGTGTAATGATCTATCTTACTACCTTGTTGTAATTTGAAATGAGATAAGTGCTTGACTAGGCAAGACATTGTTTTTCAGTTGCGAGTGGACAGAGATTAGATATCATTGAAAATATCAGTTACGTAGTAGAAGATGCGGAGAACATTTGAAGAATCACAAAATCACTAGATATTCCAAATACCTCTTTATTACTTTTGATCGCCCTATGGCGTGACACATCACAATGAGACCAATCTGCACCCCACAAGTTTGATGACGACGCATTGCAATTTTAACAGTTGCTTAAAGTTTGAACATTTTTAACAGAATTACATGGTGGTCATAAAGAAACTTTGCCAACATCTGTACTCCTAGCGTCCGTTCCGGTTAACCGATCGAGATGAGATTGAAAGTAGATAGTTATTCGGAGGTATGCGCTCGAAAGTCTGTGATTAGCAACACAGGGGCGCTCACGGGTACAGTTATAGTTACAGAAACTCGAAAATATCGAATAGTAATGTCAACGTTTTCCGGTCGCAAAATGTTTAGCACATGCCAAAACCCTAAATACCGTTGGAACGTACCGATATGTCAAAAAACGGACGTCTTAGGCATATACAAAAAAGAGTTCTGAAAACCGGCCAACAAAACACGTTCTGGGAGCAGGCAGAAAATTTGCATATAACATAGTCAAGATACCAATCACAGAACGCTGATCCCTGGATTTTCAGCCTGAGAAATCGATAAAATGCCAGGCGGGTACCCGAAGTCATCATTCGGAAACTCGCACATGGCGACGAAATTACTCTTCCTGGGAAAGTTCGTAGTGAACTGAAAAAACTGTAATATCAAAATGGGATGAAGGCTACTACCGGAATTGCGTAGGCAGAAAGCACTCAATGGCATCGTTTGAATGCAAGATGGTGCACCTCCCCATACAGCGAGGTTTGTTTAAGGGTCCTGGAACAGCATTTTGGTTATCTCATCATCTCAGACCATTATCCTTTTCCGTGGCCTCCGCGATCCCCCGATCTGACGCCTATGAATTTCTGGTTTTGGGGATATCTCAAATCCAGAGTTTATCTGTGCAATCCGCAAACTTTGTCGGATTTAAAGGATTCTATACCGCGTGAGACTGCAAACATTCCTCATGCCATGTTGCGTTCAGCGGCATTGTCCACCGTCTCCCGATGCAATGTATACTTACCTATGATGGCACCAATGAGGAAAATTTTTGACCTAAATAAAGATATTTTTTTGTCCGATACGTGTTGTCATCAGTGATCGCTGTCTTGCCTCTGTTATATGCAAATTTTCTGCGTGCGCCTAGATCGTGTTTCGTAGGCCGGTTTTCAGAACTCTTTTTTGTGTATGCATAACACGCCAGTTTTGGGACATACTGGTACCTTTCAAACCTCTATTTAGGGTTTTCGCATGAGCTGAACATTTTGCGACAGGAAAAAGTTGGCGTTGCCATTTGACAGTTTCGAGTTTCTGTAACTATAACCGTAACAGTGAGCGCCCCTGTGTTGCCGTTCACAGAATGTCGAGCGCATAGCTCCGAATAACTATATTTGCAATCTCATTTCGATCGGATAACGGAACGGACGCTAGAAGTGAAGAAAGTTTCTTTATGACCACCCTGTACTTTTATAATATTTTTAGCAGGCAATCGAAGTTCTCCCACCTGTCTTCCCCTACCATCAGCCTCTGTATTTGGTGATATATTTGGTGAAATTTACTTTCTAAATTAACATATAACAGCCTTCGAAAATATGTAATTATTAAATATTTCAAAATCATTTCTATAGAATATGCATATTTATATATATATATATATATGAAATTTCTATGCAGAATACCTCGATGACAGTCGAAGTTATCCTATAACTTTTCCCCTACCATCAACCTCTCAAGCAGACTGGCTCGTCTTGTGTACATACGCAAAATAAAATATATATAAATCAAAATTATAACTCAAATTGGCATAGTTCCTAAACTCTTCATTTTAATTTCGACATTTCCCCTCTCTATTCCAAAAATAGTAGTTGCTTGTACTAACTTTTTCTGGACTGGGTTATTTCTAGATTAATCTATATCATATGACTTCTATACGAGGCTGGTGATGCTAAATGAAACTAAAACAGCTAATAATAGTTTTAGTGCTTTATTAATTCTGAAATCAAATGGTAATGAAACCGAAACTAACTCATTCTGAATTAAGACATCGTCATGAACACAATGTACTTTGCTTCTGCGTCTTGGTTCAGCTAGACCACTGCTGCTCTGCTTTCTTCGGATAGCAACAATCTCAAAAATGTAAATGTTGATGTAGGTATCAATTTCAAAATTTTAGCAGTTAGCAAGGCCTAACATGCCTTTATAGATGTAGAGGTGCCGGCTTTGCTTCAACCTGTAACTGCTAGTGAATAGTTCTTTTTTACCTTTGGGAAATCTGTAACATTCGTGTAACTAATAGTTTCCAATTTTAAATACATTCGAATTACATAAAAATTCTGTTATATAAAACCAGAACATTAAATGCTAGTTAAAATTTCCTATATTTATGATACTATTCGGATATTGTTCGAGTTTTTAAAATGTATTATTAGAAATTTTACTTAAATTCCATTAATTAATGCTGGTAAATTTTGTCCTCTTCTAAAGAGAGCCCACAAGCGGCCCAGCGGTAAAGTCGCTGAACACTGGTAGTTCGGTCTAGGGTTCGAATTCCGGCGAACGGGATGGAAGCTTTCATGGTTTCCCAATGTGTAACGTGTATACAAGCCACTTTCCCTTAGAAAGTCTTAAACGAAAACATCCCTCTTCTTAGTCAAACAGCCCTCGATTTCTTTGCCATAGTTAAATAAACCAAAAAACTTCTTTTAGCTAACTGAAACAGCATAAGTTTAAATACATTTTCTTAAATACATTTTCACTAAAACTTTAATATCGAAATCTCTTCGGATTTCCATACTGGAAGCCAGTTAAAAGCGGACAGGGTTGAAAATGAATGGAAAGTATAGATTTTGAAAAGAAAAAATTAATACTTTCAAAATAAATAATTTATTTCTAAGGCCAAGATTTACCGATTTGTCGCTTTTGCATGCATATGGAGCAGCCATTGCTTATACAACAGCTTGAGAATTCTAAGAAGGCTAAATACTATATACGTTTTATTACTTTTCCGTAAACTTCTTTTATTTCAGTGAACAAAATCTGACAAATACAAGAATTCTTTCTTTCCTCGTGTTATATCTTTTAAAGCGAAACATCAGAATTACTTTACACATTGATTCAAATCAAATTTATTTTCAAAAAAATAAATTTTATACTACTTTCCCCATTAAATTGAACAAATATAAGAATTCTACGAAGCAGAGTTATAAATTTGTTTACTTTTGTCAGTTTAAAGTAGAAATGCATTATTAATATAAAATGGACGGTCATCTCTGTACTTACGTATTTCTACGTTTTCGAATAATCTTGCTCCTAATAAAGAAAGACAGCAGTAAAGATGTCTTAGAAAAGAATGCAGCTGTATTCTTTCATTAAAATACGTGCAAGTAAACCTGAATTTTATCATTTGTATTACAAAAAATCTTTCTGTTTTCCAAATATTAGAGCTATCGTTATTATATTTGATTCGTCAGAGTGTCGCTATGGTAAATAAATATAGTGAATTTTAAAGAACGCATTTATTCTATTATGGTTTATGCGCTATCGACGAAGACAATAAGTTTAAATCCAATAAATTTAAATGAAATGCAAGGAAAAAAATTGCGTATAATTTAATATTCCGTACAAGGAAGTCATGTGGTGTACACATCAGATTTTTTATATTGCATATATATGCAGTATAAAAGAAAAAATCAAAAAATATATTATATAATGGTGGAATTGTGTTGCTTCTTAATACACAGAGTAAATTATTATCCTGTGCATATAAAAGTAGTTTAGGTCCGCCATTACCAAGTAAAGAAATAAAGGTAGTAAATTATGCAATGAACGATGTAATTTTATATCTATCCTTAAGTAGTAATTTCTTCGTTTAGTCCTTAAACTGTTAATTTTTCTGAGAGTGAGAAACAGGAAGCATCAACCGCGTCCTCGCCTGGCTGAAACCATGGATCTTCTACTTCTTAAATAAACATCCTAAAATTACATTAAATGAGCACACACGTGGAAATGCGGTAACTTTTATAAGTGTTTCGCTGCAGAGCGTACAGGTAGCAGAGTCATTTGGTCGCAACGGGAAAAGTTTAGATTCAAGTTCTAACCGAAAGAAATGGCTAAAGTGGCACTTAACTAAAACAGAAGCCTTGGAGCAGCGCGGTTTGCTCCATTGTCAGTATGATTGACGAAAATGCGTCCCACGATAGAAAGTAGAGGTATAAAATACCATTTCAAACTGTGAAATTAGAAGCGATGATGTTTGCATACTACCTCGCTCTCTAAGTTTCATCTTGAAGTTCTCATCTTGAAGAAGATAATATCCGCAGTTCAGTTCGTTAAGAATGAATAAATTATGTTCTTCTTACCCGGACACCTTGCTTAATTCAGCCGCCTATATCGACGTACTATGTAAACAAAAGCAAAATTTTTTATTTTATACGTAAAAAAAACGAATTGAGTCAACTACGGGCAACTCTTGGGGGTAATGAAAACTAACACGGCCAAACCAGAGCTTCTGAGCTCAAACCAGAGATGTAAAAAGAGTTTTATGGAATAGAATCAGTACTATTCGCTCACTGAAATGAATCGATTCTTTTTGTAACATATCGACTTAATGAAAAAGATCCGGAACGAGGAGTGAATCAAGAGCAGATAGCCTAGTTGGAGCAAAAGCAGAAATAATGGAACGAGTAGTGGGATGAAGACGCTTTAGCAGTGCTGGAGTGAAGAACGAAAAGAATGGAAGAAGAAAGTGGGATCGAAAATAATCTTCTTAATGAACCACTAATTCGCTGTACTGATTTCTTTCAGCTATAATTTTGAGATTTCCTAACACCTCTTTCCTACTTTTATGTCACTTCTTCGTGACATTCAATAAAAAATAGGTAAGGAAAATGTCACTCACCTTCGAATCCGGGGCTGAGCTCTTGAAATTCGTATTTTCTTCTTTCCTAGGCTGACGACTCGAAAATATTCCAAGACATTAATAATTCATCCTTTAGAATTTTAATGATTTTAATTAACAAAATAACTACACTAATAATAATAACAATTATTACATAAATTTAGAACTAATCCCATTACATGGGCCGTAAATAAGTTCGAAGTTACATTCTCCAAGGCCTAACAAGCTCTGACAAAAACGAAGACGCAGCAAAGAAAACGTCCTCTCGGCATGTTGCCAAAAAGGTTATTCCATGATTTGTGGGAGGGGCTAAGCTGATAGAATCAAGGAGCTTATGACATCCTCCCACCTTTGAGTTTTTAATGACAAGACTCAAAAAAAATAATTAAAAATGAGTCTTAAAGTTTAAGTCTCTGAGGAGATCTTAGAGTTCGTCCTCTACGAGAAGTGGAAATCACACGGTTCTTTTGGTTTGCAGGAATTCGTTCTCGAATGTCACATGAGTCAAGGATGTTGACTTCTAGTGGATAAAGTCTCTGGACTGGTCTAATGAAGGTACCAAAGTGTGTCTTGACTTCTACTACACGAATTCTTCCATCTTTGCCTGGATAAGTTTTTACCACTTTAGCCAAAGGCCAATTAATTCTCTTTATCTCATTATCACCAATGAGTACGATATCTCCTTCTTTGATCGATGATTCTTTACGAACTTTTGAATAATCTTTCAGTAAGCCTAAATATTCATTTCGGAATCTGTTTCTTAGGTCTTGACGTATCTTCCTTCTATAAACAAATCTCTTTTCTATCTTTTCAGAATCAATCATGTCAAAGTCTGGTACTCCAATTTCTACGATTTCTTGGAGAAACATGGATGGGGAGAGTGCTATTAAGTCTTCAGGATCCTCTGAAAGATAAGTGAGGGGTCTGGAGTTGATTATGCTTTCTGCGTCACATAATATAGTTACTACTTCCTCTTCATTTAAACATGTTTAACATGTTTTTCCGAGTACTTTTCTGAGAATGTTCTTCAACATTCCTACTAGTCTTTCCCAAAATCCCCCCCACCAAGGGGCTGATGGAGGGCTGAACTTCCACTGAATTTTTTTCTTAATCGCGAAGTCTTCAATTTTATTCCAATCAATGGCTTTCAGAGCGTTGGACGTGCCGACAAAATTTTTCCCGTTATCAGAATAAATGGTAGTAGGACGACCTCTTCTTGCGATGAATCGGCGGACGGCCAGGATGAAACTGTCGGTTGACAAAGAAGTAACTAATTCCAGGTGGATTGCTCGATAGATTGCACATGTAAAAAGAACAATCCAACATTTCTTGGTTTCTTTTAAGTACAGTGGACCGCAAAGGTCAACTCCAATGACTTCAAATATAGCCGCGTCTCTTACACGATCTTCAGGAAGAGGTATACTGATTGTTTCTAGAGGGCGAATCGAAAACCTTTTACATTTTATGCAGCTTCTAATAACTTGCCGAACTGTTTTCCTATTCTTGATAATCCAGTAATTTTCTCTGAGATTTGACATTAATATTTGCGTACCAGCATGTTCAAGTTCTAGGTGTTTTTCCATAATTAATTTGTTAACCAGTTGATGTTTATTTGGCAATAATATCGGAAACCTGAATGTCTCCAAATCCTTTCTTGTGGCAACTCTTGTTTCCACTCTTAGCAATCCATCATTACCTTTGATAACCTTCAAATTCAGATGTTTTCCGTCACTGAAACTTTCTAATTGTATTTCTTTCAAAATCAATTTTTCTGCTTCTTGAATTTCGAAAACCTCCAATTTTCCTTTCTTTCGATCTTTTTGACCTTTCTTCAAATTTCCACAAAATCTTAGTACGTATGCCATGATTCTCGTAATTTTACCAAAAGATGATATATCTTCGAAGAATTTAAACTTGTTTATCTGTGAATTCGTGGCAGAAGTAACAGTCTTTCTTTTTTCAGCGTTAACAATTTCAAAGTCTGGATTAACTTCTATGTTTGACCAGTCCTTTTGAGGATTTCTCAGCCAATTAGGACCATTCCACCATTTAGATTTCGCTAAAACATCTGCACTGCATCCTCGAGAGGGAATATCAGCAGGATTTTGTGATCCTGGAACATAATACCAATCATCTGGATTTGATAGGTTTCGTATTTCTTTAACTCGATTTGACACGAAGACTGCCCAGTTCTCTGATTTTTTTATCCAGTAGAGAGCGTTCATAGAGTCTGACCAATAAAAAGTTGGTAAAGAGGGAAGTTTTAAATCTTCTTTCACTGTACGAGCTAGCCTTGCCCCAATTGTGCAAGCAAGGAGTTCGAGTCTGGGGATTGAAATGGGTTTCAGGGGGGATACTCTAGATCGGGCTTGTACAAGCTGGCATGAAGCAGAATTTCCATTTTCACTCCTTAGAAAAATACATGTAGCATAAGCTGCTTTACTTGCATCACAGAACACATGAAGACTTAAATTCTTGGAGGTTTCCGGATCTTCTATCATGCATCTGGGTATAGTAATAATTTTCAAAATATTAAGCTGTTTTCTCCACTTTTGGAATTTTTCCGCTATTGAAGTAGGGAGTGCAGAATCCCACGTGACCTTTAATTTCCAACATTCCTGTAGCATAATTTTTGGTATTAAAGTTACAGGACAAGTAAATCCAATAGGATCGAAAACCCTATGAACCAATGATAATACTTTTCGTTTTGTCAAGATTTCCCCCTTATGTTCATCATCCTTTATGTCTACAGAGAGCAAATCTTCATTTAAGTACCATTTTAAGCCCAAAACAGTGACGCTTCGTCTTTCGATAGGCATTGAGTTTTCGGTTTGTGAGCTAAAATCATTGTGCTCCCACCCTCTAAGTTCGAATTTACCCTCTTCCAAAATTGTTTGGGATTCAACCATCAGTTTCTCCAATTTTTCTTTGCTGTTGACACTGCATACCAAATTATCTACATAAAATGATTCTAAGAGAATATCTGCAGTTTCTTTATAATGGTCTGGAACATTCTTTAGATGGAATTCTAACGTGGCCCCTAAAAGAAATGGGCTTGATGATATCCCGAATACAACTCTCTGGTGTTGATAAGTTATGTTTTCGCCTTTTCCCCCTTCTTTCCAAAGAAATCTCAAAAAAGGTCTGTCACGTTCTTGTAACCGAATTTGTAAGAAAGCTCTTTTTATATCTGCAATTATTCCAAATTTACCGTATCGAAATCTGTTTATCAAAGAAGGTATGAGCTCGATAAGATTTGGACCTTTTACCAAACAGTCGTTGATTGATGGAAAGTTTTTTTCTTTAGCAGAACCGTCGAAAACAGGACGTACCTTAGTGGTTGAATTTTCTTTAAACACTGGCCTATGAGGCAAATAGTGTTCTTCGGCTATTTCCTCATAAGATTCAACCCTTTCGATGATATCTTCTCTCTCCCAATCATGAAACACTTCCTCGTAATCGGGTAATTTTCCGATCTTTTCTAATGATTTGATGCAGTTCACAAGTCGTTTTTCAGCTATCTTTCTGCAACTACTAAGAGGGGGGTGTTCCTTTATCCATGGTAAATTTACCATATAACGGCCTTCTTTATCCCTTTTAACATTTTGAAGAAAATGTAATTTCGCGGCCTCTTCTAAATCCTTTTTAGACCAGTCTTCCCCCTCAACTCTTATACCCACCGTGTCCAGTCGCCATAATTCTGATATATCCAGATCGCTAATATGGAGAGTGAGCAGAGTCTCACATCTATTAGTATTTTCTCCAGATTCTCCCATCAACGTCCAGCCTAAGCGTGTATGGATGGCAACCAGATTATCAGATATCTGCTTGATTTTACCCGTAAATAATCTTCCAGCAAAGTCAGCCCCAATTAAAATATGTATTTCATCTGGATCATTTTCATACAAGTAAGTATTTTCATTAATACAGATATCACTTACTATAATACCAGAGTGTTTAATCTTATTGATAATCTTAGAATTACTGATCTTGGGTATAGATAGACAAATTTTTTCTTGATCCATAACATCTAATTCGCAAGTGAAACTCTTATCAATATTACTTATGTTAACCCGATATTTTTTGTGGTCTTCCTTTTTTTCAATGCCGCCAAATAACCCATGGATAACAGTATCCTCTCCCAAACACTCTAGTCCTAAAGTAACTGCCAAGAATTTACTGATATAAGATTTCACAGATCCACTGTCAATTAATACTCTAACATAATAATCTAAACCGTTTACATTAATACATACAACCAGAGTTTGTAAAAACACTCTTTTCATAAATGATTTATTAACGAGTACGCCATTACCAATATCATCATTAAACATATTACTGTTTAAAGGTTTACTTTCAGCAATTTTATTTTCCTTTGCATAACATAAAATGTCCAAGTGAGATGATTTCGAACAAAATTTACAAGTTACCCGTGCTGTACAATTTTTCGATAGATGTGAACCACGTTTAATGCATTTGAAACAATAACCATTTTTCATTAAAATATCTTTTCTTTTTTGCATTGGTAACGAAAAAACAAACTTACAGTTCGATGAATCATGGTCAGAGGAATCGCAAAATATGCATGCGTAGGTTTTATATTTTTTATCAATCGTCAGCAGATCGGCGGCAGTGAATGTATTTCGCTTTTCTTTTTTATTGCTCGATTGCGAAAGTTGTGTCTTCAATAAATCAGGATCTCGCTGCGAACATTTGTTTATCTTAAAAGTGCTTTCGTTGGCATGATTTATAATATGTGAGCGTTCCGTAGCATTCAGTCTTTGAGATAAAAATTCTACAAGTTGATCTAAATCATAATCAGAATCACCAGTCTCTCTATTAAAATCAAAAATTAAATTTGGAGGTAATAATTTTAATAACATAGGCGTTAGAAGGTTACCGTAAGTTTCCGAACTAATTCCAAGAGATTTTAAACTTCTAATTTCGGTTTGGACTTGGTCAAAAAATTTCCTGAATAATATTGGGTCTCTAGCATTTTTTAAAGGAGGAATTCGTAGTAAACCGTTCATGTGAGTATTAATTAAAATATTCTTTTTTCCAAAACGAGATAACAAAATTTCAATAGCAATATCGTAATTTTCAGGCGTTATAGCTAAACCTTCTATTGAACTAAGTGCGGATCCTCTCAGATATGTTCTCAAATAATTAAACTTAGTAATTTTGTCTAACGTTTCATTATTATGTATCGCGGTCTCAAATGTGTTCCAAAAAGTGAGCCACTGAGAATTATCTCCATAAAAATGATTAATTGTAAGCTTCGGTAATTTAACGCTAGCCTTTTCTACTACAAAATTGTTAGCTATTATTTCAGGTACTGCTTTCGATGTTGTTGAAATTTCCGTTGAATTACTTTTTGATAACTCGCGTATTTTCTTTCCAGCACGAAATGTCCATGTTATTATTTTGTCTTGGTATTCTGTGGCGCTTTTAAGTTCATTATCTAATTCTGTAATATCTACAGCAGATTCTATTTCTTCATTTATAGCTTTTAGTTGATCAGAATTAAATTTCAAATGTTCTAAAAGTTCTTCTAGGACGTCAATAGAAACTTCAGAATTGTTAATTTCGGTTTCAATACCTTTGACAGTTTTAGTAACTGTTGTTCTAATATTAGCACGTTTCTTTTTTAATTTATTCAGAATGTCGTCAGCCATTATGTATCAATATTTCTTAACAAAATTCACTATGTAATCAAATCAAATCGATTAAACACAAATCTAATCAGTACAACTATTCAAAGAGCTCAGTGTCCCGGCAGGGATGCCAGAATTTTATATGTCACTTCTTCGTGACATTCAATAAAAAATAGGTAAGGAAAATTTCACTCACCTTCGAATCCGGGGCTGAGCTCTTGAATTCCGTATTTTCTTCTTTCCTAGGCTGACGACTCGAAAATATTCCAAGACATTAATAATTCATCCTTTAGAATTTTAATGATTTTAATTAACAAAATGACTACACTAATAATAACAACAATTATTACATAAATTTAGAACTAATCCCATTACATGGGCCGTAAATAAGTTCGAAGTTACATTCTCCGAGGCCTAACAAGCTCTGACAAAAACGAAGACGCAAAAAAACGTCCTCTCGGCATGTTGCCAAAAAGGTTATTCCATGATTTGTGGGAGGGGCTAAGCTGATAGAATCAAGGAGCTTATGACACCTACAAAGAATTAAAAATAAAATTCTAGAATGAAGATTTAAAAAAATATGGGAAATTATAAAAATTAAATTTTAATAATGGAGGATAAGCATTCTTTTCTTCCCTAAACTAGGAATCAAATTTTCCTGGCAAGCTTCCAACAAGAGCTTCTCTCTTTTTTTGCGAGACACACTGCAGATCCCCCTATACCTGGTACGCTTCCAATAACAGTTGTTAGTGAACAGTAAAAGAGCTAGAACTCCGTATTCTGGAATCGGAGTGAATTCGCTCAGTAAAGTGAATCGATTCTTTGAAACAGTAAATTGAATCAATCGGTAAAATGAGTCGGTTCTCTGAAATTCGAGGCGAAACTCACAGTTTACGAAATTTGCAATTTATGCAGTGGTTTGACTCAATTGTTAAGCTAATGCAATCACTGAATTTTAAGTCAAAGCAATGCTCGTTAAAAACAAAAATAAACGGTTTGTTTTCCATTCACGTAGATTTTTAACCTCAGGTCATGAAACTTTCTTACACTGAAGGAGTCTTTTACAAAAATAAAAACGAGCTATGAAAAAATGCACATTTTTTAAATATCTGAGAAATATCAAACAGTAAAAAAGTGTTTTTAATGTATTAAGAACATAAGATATTTTTCTTTCTCTCTTGACGTCAAAAGAATTTTCTTCAATGCCAGAATAAATTATGTATTAGTCCAAACACTTAGTTATTGTCTCTCTTTGTAAATTATTTTAATTATTTTTTAAACCAAAAAATAATAGCCAGCGTCTTTAACAAATAAATTTTAATGACGTTTCATAAAAAATAAGTATTTATTTTTACAAAAGGGATGCTAAAAACTTATTAAATTCTTTTGAAAACACTAAGGTAATATATGAAATGCAAAATAATAAAAAGCTACGTATTCAATTTCAGGAATTATTTGCATTTTTTTTATGGTGGGCATTAGCCATTTTTAGACACTACTGAGGCCCAAACTGGTAGCCATTTCATCATGGAGGCATCTACTAGGCGGCCACTGTTACCTCCTATGAAGGGACAGACAATTTACATCCAATGCCTTCTCCGAGATTCGAACCCGAACCCTATGGAATCGTTATCGGCTCACTAAACTACTATAACGTCTGGACGGGGATTTGTATTAACATGCGCAACATAATTAATATTTGTTTTAAAGTTTAAACGCAAATGCTTATGATAAACTAGTAATTTACCACAGTAATAAAAAATTCGACAAAGTCATCCAAAGGAATTATCAGAATAAATATTATAAAGAAAAGCGTACTGATTAGTGGCGAGTGCTAGTCCCCAACCAAACTGTGGGTTGACTCCAGCAAAAAATCTAGCTATATATACGTTTTGCCGCCCAGTTGGTAAAGTGGTTAGTAAAGCAAACTGCTGTACAAATATGCTCAGGTTTGAACTCCATAAGAGGCATCGTGTTACAAGTCTCTGCAAAAAGTAGGCACTCAAAATACGCAGCAAGCCGAAAGGGCTATCTAATGATTGGTGGTAAGGAAAAAGTGTGGGAGATCATAAGGGCCGCCTCCAGTGTGCTTTCCATCAAAACTTGAAAGAGCAGAAAGTGGCGATATTTAATATATCTTCAAGAACGCACAGGGCTGGATTTGCTTCAAATTGTACCTGTATATATAATTTAACTTGCTTCAACCTGCGTATTTTCTCTCTTCTTGAGGCTGAAATATCGGTTTGCTTCCTCTGGCGAACCTTCGGACCTGTTTTCGATGATTGGACAACTAAGCTGCCGATGGGTTCGAAAGTGCCTGAACACTTGTCCGACCCACGACGTATACAGGGTGTCTCATATGTCTGTAAATATTTTAAAAATTCATAAAAATTGAAGAAATTGGTAGAATTGAATGCCGTTTGCGAAAAAGTTATTCTCGTGAAGGGGGATTTTTTTTCGTAAAGAAAGTAAAATAGTTAAAATTTTTGTCTATAGAGGGGGCCACACCAACGCAGTAACAAGAAATATGTAAGTGCAGGTTTTATGATTGGCAGTTCATTTCTGATTTTTCCTTCTACTTGCTGGCGCATAAAGTTTTAATTGTGCTGCTGACATTAGTGGACAAAGCCTTATTAGTGAAGTTGTTTCACCTCAGCCAAGAATCACGGACTGAAGCTTTACGAAGGTTTCGGACACAGAAGGGCTGGAATAAAGGTTCAGGTTCTTTTTTCTTTGAACAGAGCTGTTATGTATTACATATTTCAGTTGTGAATTAAAATGTCTTAATTGTAATGATTTAACTTAATTCTGCTATCAGACTTAAAGGTTATTAATTTGTTTTTATTTTGTAGTTGAACTTAAGTTTCTTTGCCTTGTTGAAAAGTAATTGTTATCATTTAATTCCTTTCTTGACAGTTTCGGTTAACTCTGATTTTAAGTTGCTTGAGTAATTAATTTTTTTTCTTTTACTTTTGGTAGTTTGGTTAACTATTTAAATTTTTGTTTAGTTAATACTATTCTTAACTTGGTTGCTTAATGTTTAATCTCTTGTTAAGTTGACCCTTAAGGTAAATTTTTTTAAAGCTCTTTTAAAGTTTTGTTTAGACAAGTTGGTGTTTAAAGTTTTGTTTAGACAAGTTGGTGTTTAAAGTTTTAATTAAGTTTTTAATGTGCCCCCTTTTCTGCTAAATTTGGGATCCATATTTTCTGACTATGGTGGTCATTTTGGTGTTGTGGAAAACATAAAATTTTTCCTACGTGATTATTATATTTTAATTGAAGTAATTTTTTTTATTTTCTGACTATGGTGGTCGTGTTTGGTGTTGTAAAAAACCTAAGAAATTTATCTATGTGATTATTATATTTTAATTGAAGTACTTTTCTTCGCCCTTGTATTAATTAGTATTTAAAAAAACAAAGCCTTAATTCTTTCGAAAACTTTTTAACGTTGCCTTTTGGGGAATCTAGATTTATGATCTTGTTTTCGATTTCTTCACCCGCCAGACAGTGGTCTGGGAAGCCTCTGTCATCAAGTGATACTTCTGCACCCTGCCGGAGAGAGTAATTTCAATTTTCATTACGCTACGCCAAGGTCGAGGGGACGGGGTGATTTGCTTACTTGCAGGCTTTTTACATGCTGGATTGGGACCCCGAGACGAGGCTAGCTCTGCTGACAGGTTGATGACCTTGGAGGATCGGCGATTATTCGCCAATTTCAGGAGTTCGAACTACCTTGCTTCACCTTCCTGTGTGCATTTTTCCCCTGGGGTTGCCGGGCAATTGGCCTCTCGGTACCATCTCGGATCGCCAAACGAGTATTTGGCGAAAGGAAGAAAAAGGCTTCGAGCGATCTACGAGGAGACAGAGAGACGTTGGCAGACGGCAAGAAGGTAAAAGACTGAAGGTGTCACCAGACGAGCAAACTGTCGCTTTAGCTGTCTGCGTTATCATAGAACGATGTCGGAAGAAATGGATGAGAGTAGGCTCCTATGGAGGGCGACGAAACGACAAAACATTTCAATAACTAATTATAATTCTTTTTCTCTCCTTATAGAAAGCAAGTGAAATGGCAAACCAAGAAAATTTTTTTGTTGACCTCTACTGCCATGATTTTGTATCCACGTATGTTCGTGTACCCTTACCATTGTCAAGATCGGTATGAAAAATTTTATTTTTACCTTTGTTAACACCACCACCCTCACCTATGTAAAATTTGTATTAAGAAAGTTTATCTCTTAATAAATTCTATATTTAATTTAACTTCTCTTGTAATGTTTTCACTTTTAATATAGAACACTGGACCCAATAGTTTATTTTAAATTTAACACAACGCAACCTTTAATTACTCTGTTGGAGTATCTGGTAACTATTTACTGTTTATTTGAACACACAGGTTTTACAGTATATATGTTGTTTATCATGTATGTCACAAACTTTTACACCCGTGCAATAATTGCCACATTCATGTGATTTAGAATTGTTATCCTAATTTTGACTTTCATGTGATATTGAACTTTAAAACGTAAACACTTAAATTAGAAAAACTCCAACAGCGCTGCGCGAAAGCTAGCTGGATGACCCGCTGGATTACCAAAAAACGCTACTTGCGATTGCTGCAGGAGAAAGTGATACCGCACTTACTGGAACATAATATCCTTGACACAGTGACGTTCTTGCAAGACGGGGCACCTACTCATGTCACGACCAAATGAAGACGATTCTAAGAACTTTTACCTAAAAACGATTAATTAGCCGTCAGTCTAGAAATGAATGGCTTCCCTCGCTCGCCGGACTTAATATCACTTGATTTTTATCTTTGGCGTTATGTCAAGTCCAGAGTCCAGAGTGTACACCAACAGCCCATCTTCTTTGGTGCAGTTAAAAGGACGCAATTCGTCACGAGATCTCTTGCGTCCATTCGGATATGCTACAAGCTGCAGTTAACGGTGTCGTAACTCACTTGCAAACTGTAATTTGTGGTGACAGAGGATATATAGAATAAGAATGACATGCTTGTAAACATTTAACTGTTCGCATATAAATATAATTTTTCTTGAAATGTGTGATTTGCTGTCTTACAGCGCTTTTTATCGCCGAAAATGTTAACTATTGTTTTTTTTGCCGAAATAAAGTGCTCTTTCACAAGACTAAATTTTTCGCAAACCGAGTTCAAGCCTACCAGTTCCTTCAATTTTTATGAATTTTAAATATATTTATTGACTTTGAGACACTCTGCATATTCTTTTCTATGCATACACATATTGCATAGACATATAAAAATAACCCCCATAATAATTATCTTTAATTGTTCTCTTCATTAAATATTGCAGCGAAATAAGTAGTATTCATAAAATCTTCTTCGTAACGTAGCTGTTCCGAATAGTGAGTTTGGAAATTTCCATTATTATCATTTTTATTGAAAAAGACGATTATCATTTAGAGACTAGAGAAGCAACATTACTCTCGATCCCTTTTCAGCATGTTATTTCTTTTTGTTTTACAGGGATTCTGTAAGGAAATTATTTGACAGGTTTGGAATTCCATTATTGATTAGACGTTGGATTGCCTTCATTTTGACAACGTTTGCTGAGTCTGAGAGAACTAAGTAAACATAGAAACGATTCTTAATGTTTATTTTAATAATACCTTGGATCTTTGAAAATAATCCAACAAATGTTAACATTTTCCGAGGTACTTTATGTCACCGGGAAGATTTGAGAAAATTCAGGTAATCAATTTTCAGGGTAGGAAAGAACTTTTCAATGATTACCAAACAATCTTAAAATTGTTGAAATCATTTATATTAATGTTAGTTTCAGTATCAAAAAATTAAAATAATTTGGGGAAATTTGAGAGACATCTGATAGTTTTCGAAATCCATTTAAAATTCTAAGGTAAAGTAAATAAAATACTCATGTCTAATAATTTATACGTCTAACTGGCAGATATTATTGACATTATATTTTTTTCCTTATCTTACTCATTTATTCTTGAACTGTGGAAACTCCGATGACTGATGGGAAATCTCCGATGGCGCCATTAGAGGTGGAGCTGTGACAGACAGCTACGACACCATCGCTGTTCCAGACAGTTGGAAGACAGATGAAAGGATTCTACCTGAATGGTATTTTATTGAGACTTTGAGACTTTCATCGTTGAGCAGCTAATGTTCTATTGTAAAGATAGCTGTTGTTAATAATATTATAATAATGCAGTTAGTGGCATAAATCTTCAATAAAGTGTTCGTGTCTAAAGAATTGAAGCTGATGATTCAAGACAACGCCGGCGATTCAGAACCAGACCTATCAGGTAATGATTCATTTATTTATTAAATTGCGAGTTACTAATTTCCTGATGGGACAAAGCCATTTGCTATATTATAATTAGTTTAAGATATAAAGATTTATTTTATTCACTAAGCAGATTTATTTTTATGACCTTAAGGGAATCAACATTTACCAAAAAAATCTCAATATTTATTTTTTCTTATTATTAAAAATTTCTCTTAATATAAGTTGTTTAATCTGCTTAGTATTTTGTGCTAAACTTTCTCTTTAAGTAGACATAATTTTTTGTTCAGTTAACAATTTCCATTGTTCAAGTCCTGTAATTGCTGTGTCGAGATCCCTAATTAGTTGCCTTTCGAAATGTGTTTGTTCTCAACAACCTCGTATTTGCTTTACTATAGCACCACATTACACACTTCGCTATCCGTTAGTTGATTGATAATTGGTGCCTTGTCATCGCAATGAAAAACTTCTGTTATATCACCTGCATTTATTACCACTTCTCCACGTTTCTTCACAAATTCCATTAATAGGAAAATTTTCCTTTGTGCTTGTGATATCGGAATCTTCAAACTCGCGGCTATCATCATAAAACTTGGCTAGCGTCCGCTATACACTTTTGGCGACGTATCATGTGATTGGCGACTGCAGACATGCTTTTCCGCTAAATTTCGTCTTGCTTCTCTCTCAAGCTGACGAAGTTATGTCTGAATTATATAGTTTAGCTATTTATTATATTTACATCAATTTCCAGCACTTGCACAATATTACATAAGTCCTGAATAAATTTCCCAAGGCTTAACCAGTGCCGGCTCTAGACATATAGAGGCCCGTGGCAATTTCTATGGATCCGAAATTTCTCAAATCTTCCCGGATCTCTATGGATCCTATTATATAACTTCTCGATGGTTATATAATAACTTCTCTCAGGTTTTCTTAAGAATATTTATATACTTATACTAATTCATATTATTTTCGATAAACACTAAATTTCTTAATTCCGAACACAGAAATATTCCGAACTCATGATACGTTTTTCCCTGAGGCATAACATTAGGCAAAAAGTTTTTCGAATTCAATTCTAAATTCGAATTTTAATGTCGCAAATTCTGTGTCGCAAAATTTAAGTGTTTCTAGTCATTTAAGTAATCAATTATTTAAGTATTTTATTTGTATTTGATTTTTTAAGAGGGGGTTTTAAATAAAACGCCAACTGCCGCCTTATTAAACACCAGTATTGATAGTCAAAAGTGTTTATGTTGTAAAGAAAATCACGAAATAGAAAAATGTTCGAAACCTGTTAACGAAAGAAAAGATATTTTAAAAAAAGAAGGCAGGTGTTGGAATTGTTTAAAGAAAAACCATATAGTAAAAGACTGTAAATTTAAAAGTAGATGCAAATTATGTTCGCGAAAACATCATACCGCTATTTGTGAAACTAGTGAGAATAAAAGTGACTTTTCTAATTCAGAAACTGTAGTATCATCTATACAAAATAAGAACTTTGGTAAGGAAATATATCTGCAAACCGCAAGTGTTTTAGCTCTGGGTGAAAGTAATAAATTAGTCATTCGAGTGCTGTTTGACCTTGGATCACAGCGCTCTTTCGTAGTCAGTAGCGTTGCAAAGAAATTGAAGTTGAAATGCGTGGGAGAAGAGAATATTACGATTCATTCCTTTGGTTCTAATACATCGAAGAGTGAAAAGCGCAGACGATATAAAATTGTTTTGAGAAATCCGCAGACGAGACATAACAGCATTTCGATCGAAGTTTTAGAAGCAGAAAAAATAAGTGAGGGTTTAATTGGGATTCCCAGTCAGGAAGTAAAGCGTTATTTTCATGAAAATAAATTACAACTCGCGGACAGGACATATGGAAATTCACATTATTATAAATTGTCTCTCTTAATTGGGAGCGATTATTATTGGAAAATGATTTCGGGAAAAACACGTAGACTGTCAGACTCACTTGTTGCGTCGGAAACAATGTTTGGGTGGACTGTAAATGGGGTTAATAAACCAAATGAAATGATAGCTCAGCAGTCATTTATTAACGTTTTGAAATGTGTTACAAATCAAGAAAATTTCGAAAAAGATAAAGAAATTAACACTGTTTTAAAAAACTTTTGGGATTTAGAGTCAATGGGTATCACTCAGGAAAAAGAACAAAATGATATTGAAAATAAAATTTTAAAGAATTTTAATGAAACAATTCAACTTGTTGGAAATAGATATGAAGTGCGCTTACCGTGGAATGATAGAACTGATGAATTGAAGGATAATTATGGTTTGGCGTTTAAAAGGCTAAATAGTTTAACGCGTAAATTTAAAGGGGCACCCGAGACTTACCAGAAATATAAACAGGTGCTAGATAATTATCTCGAAATGGGAATAGCTGAAACAATAGATACGGAGGCGGGTTCTAAATTATATTACATGCCACATCAAGCAGTAATACGTGAAGATAAGACTACCACAAAATTTCGAGTTGTTTTTGATGCGTCATCTCATTTGAATGATTCTATCTCTTTGAACGATTGTTTGCATTCTGGGCCAAATTTAAATCCCGATTTGTTAATGATTTTACTTCGTTTTAGATTAAATAAGATAGCTTTCAGTGGCGATATAGAACAAGCCTTTCTTCAAATTAGCCTTAATCGGGAAGATAGGGACGCTGTTAGATTTTTATGGATTAATGATCTTCCAGTTTCAAACCAGGATTTTAATCTGAAAATTTTGAGAATGACTAGAGTACTCTTTGGTGCAAAACCAAGCCCTTTCTTGTTATCTGCAACAATTAAATACCACATTAATAAATATAAAACAGAATTTCCAGAAATATTTAATGTTTTAAACGATTGTTTGTACGTCGATGATTTAATAGCTGGAGTAGATAACGTAAACGAAGGATTAGAAATTTATGCAGGAGTAAAAGAAATTTTAAACGAGGCTAGTTTTAATATGCGGAAATGGTCGACAAATTCTATTGATCTTCAAAATCATTTCAACTCAAATGAGAATCCTGAATATCGAAGCCCTATAGAATCTAAAGTCTTAGGATATAAATGGAATACAAAGGAGGATAATTTAAGGGTAGAATTTCAAGGTATTTTAAATCAAAATCGGAAAACAAATGAATGCATAACTAAAAGGGAAGCGTTACAGTTAATAAGTGGTATTTATGATCCATTAGGCTTATTGAATCCATTCACAGTGATAGGAAGAATCCTTATGCAAGAAATTTGGAAGACTGGCTTAAACTGGGATGATAAATTAAATAAAGAACTTAATAAAAAATGGATTAATTGGTGTAGGCGGATTGAAACCTTGGAACATTTTAAGTTGCCTAGACATTTATTTAGAGATAATTCTAAACTTCAGATATACAATATTCAACTTCATTGTTTCACTGATGCTAGTGGAAAGGCGTTTGGATCTGTAATTTACGTTAGATACCAAACAAATAATCAGCAAGTGTTCACAAACTTTGTCATTGCTAAAGTTCGAGTAGCACCCTTGAAAAGAGTAACTTTACCACGTTTAGAACTCCTAGCTGCAGTTATTGGAACAAGACTGAGTAACTGCGTGGTGAATAATGTATTCAAGAACTTAGACATCAGTGTACGATTTTGAACAGACTCCAAGGTGGTTTTACATTGGATTAGAGGAAATGCCTATTCATGGAAGCCATTTGTTCAAAATAGAGTTCGTGAAATTCAAGAGAAAACAAATGTAGATCAATGGTCACATTGTCCTGGTGTTGATAATCCTGCAGATTTACAAACAAGAGGAAAAACTTCAGAATTGTTATTTAAAGGTGGAGATTGGCTGCAGGGTCCAAAATGGCTGAGACAAGAGGAAACTACTTGGCCAGAAGAAGATAAAACATATGAAATTGATGCTGTAGAAGAAGAGAGAAGATCCTCATTGAAGAAAGATGAAACGGTCCAAGCCAGCTGTGTAGTAAATTTGAAGCAAGACCTTTTGGACATAGAGAAATATAGCAAATTATCCAGATTATTACGAATAACAGCCTGGATTTTTAGATTTATTAACAATACGAAAACTTCTACAAAAAATTTGAAACCACTTGAAGCAGAAAAAATACTATTATCTGAGAAATATTGGATTAAAAGAACTCAAGATGCTCATTTTCCAGAAGAAATAGAATGCTTGCAGAAAAAGAAACTAATTTCTAGTAAATCTAGGATTGCGAATTTTAATCCATTTTTGGATGAAGATGGAATAATGAGAATAGGCGGAAGACTTCAGAACTCAAATTTGACCTTTGCAGAAGTTCATCCTATTATTTTGCCTAATTCGAATCATTTTTCGGACTTGCAGATCAAATATGCTCATGAGAAACTGGCTCATGCTGGAATTGCTGAAACCCTTGCTCAGCTTAGAGAAAAAATGTGGATTCTCAGAGGAAGACAAAGGGTGAAAAGTATTTTGCAGAACTGTTTCATTTGTCAACGTTTGAGAGCAAAGCCTTACTCTCAAAATGTGTCTCCTCTACCTCCAGACAGAATCAGAGAAGCTTTACCATTTGAAGTTTGCGGCATAGACTTTCTAGGACCACTATATACAAAAAATGAGAAAAAGGTGTATGTTGCATTGTTTACTTGTGCCGTAATACGAGCTGTGCACCTTGAACTTGTGAATGACTTATCTGCTGCAGAATTTATGCTAGCGTTAAGAAGATTTATTTCAAGACGTGGAATTTGTAAAATTATTTACTCGGACAACGCTAAAACATTCAAAAGAACAGATAAAGACATTCAAAGAATGTTTAACTTAATAAAGGATAGAGATGTCCAGGACTTTTTTAGTGAAAACAGGATCCAGTGGAAATTTATAGTCGAGAGAGCAGCTTGGTGGGGAGGTTTCTGGGAGAGGCTTGTCCGATCTATTAAGACCTGTCTCAAAAAGATCCTTTGGAGAGCTTGTTTACAGTACCAAGAACTTGAAACAACTTTAACTGAAGTGGAAGCCATCATCAACTCCCGACCGATGACTTATGTTTATAGTGAAACAAATGAGCCGAGTCCATTATGTCCAGGACATTTTCTAATTGGAAAAAGAATAACCGCTTTACCACCTGAAAAGATATTTGCAATCTCTTCTACGAAGTCAGACCTGGAAAAGAGATATAAATATAGATTGAACTTGTTGAACAATTTTTGGAAGAAATGGAAACTGCTATATTTAATGGATTTGAAATCTGCTCATAAATGTGCTACGAGCAATTTGCCCCAGCAGATCAGCAAAAACACCTTTGTATTGATCCATGATGATAACCAACCAAGACTGTTATGGAAATGTGGCTTAGTAACCGAGACACATACAGGCCGTGATGGCAGCATCCGAGCTTGCACTGTGAGATTACACAATGGGACGTTCTTAAAAAGAGCTGTGCAACATCTGTATCCCTTGGAACTTGATTCTGAAGATAAAAGACAATCTTGTCTTTCTGGGCCGGAGGATGTGGAAACTCCGATGACTGATGGGAAATCTCCGATGGCGCCATTAGAGGTGGCGCTGTGACAGACAGCTACGACACCATCGCTGTTCCAGACAGTTGGCAGAGAGATGAAAGGATTCTACCGGAATGGTATTGTATTAAGACTTTGAGACTTTCATCGTTGAGCAGCTAATGTTTTATTGTAAAGATAGCTGTTATTAATAATTTTATAATGATGCAGTTATTGGCATAAATCTTCAAGTGTTTTGTAAATATCGTCAATAAAGTGTTCGTGTCTAAAGGATTGAAGCTGATGATTCAAGACAACGCCGGCGATTCAGAACCAGACCTATCAGGTAATGATTCATTTATTTATTAAATTGCGAGTTACTAATTTCCTGATGGGACAAAGCCATTTGCTATATTATAATTAGTTTAAGATATAAAGATTTATTTTATTCACTAAGCAGATTTATTTTTATGACCTTAAGGGAATCAACATTTACCAAAAAAATCTCAATATTTATTTTTTCTTATTATTAAAAATTTCTCTTAATATAAGTTGTTTAATCTGCTTAGTATTTTGTGCTAAACTTTCTCTTTAAGTAGACATAATTTTTTGTTCAGTTAACAATTTCCATTGTTCAAGTCCTGTAATTGCTGTGTCGAGATCCCTAATTAGTTGCCTTTCGAAATGTGTTTGTTCTCAACAACCTCGTATTTGCTTTACTATAGCACCACATTACACACTTCGCTATCCGTTAGTTGATTGATAATTGGTGCCTTGTCATCGCAATGAAAAACTTCTGTTATATCACCTGCATTTATTACCACTTCTCCACGTTTCTTCACAAATTCCATTAATAGGAAAATTTTCCTTTGTGCTTGTGATATCGGAATCTTCAAACTCGCGGCTATCATCATAAAACTTGGCTAGCGTCCGCTATACACTTTTGGCGACGTATCATGTGATTGGCGACTGCAGACATGCTTTTCCGCTAAATTTCGTCTTGCTTCTCTCTCAAGCTGACGAAGTTATGTCTGAATTATATAGTTTAGCTATTTATTATATTTACATCAATTTCCAGCACTTGCACAATATTACATAAGTCCTGAATAAATTTCCCAAGGCTTAACCAGTGCCGGCTCTAGACATATAGAGGCCCGTGGCAATTTCTATGGATCCGAAATTTCTCAAATCTTCCCGGATCTCTATGGATCCTATTATATAACTTCTCGATGGTTATATAATAACTTCTCTCAGGTTTTCTTAAGAATATTTATATACTTATACTAATTCATATTATTTTCGATAAACACTAAATTTCTTAATTCCGAACACAGAAATATTCCGAACTCATGATACGTTTTTCCCTGAGGCATAACATTAGGCAAAAAGTTTTTCGAATTCAATTCTAAATTCGAATTTTAATGTCGCAAATTCTGTGTCGCAAAATTTAAGTGTTTCTAGTCATTTAAGTAATCAATTATTTAAGTATTTTATTTGTATTTGATTTTTTAAATTTGAATTTCGGAAGAGCGTAATGAATATATATATTTTTGTAAGGAGTGTATTTGAAAGCTTTAATCAGTTATTTTTTCGTTTCACGGTCCAATTTTCTAACGAAGAAAGGGGAGCGTCTTTTAACGGAAGTAACATCTGTGGGAATAGCCTTTTAAGATGACAGTTGCAACTATGGGTAGTATATCGTTGTTTCCCTTGTCTTTTGTTACCAAGCAGTAAGTGGATATCGTAATTGGTTCCCCGCTATTCACTTACCCTTTTAGCTTTGTGAATGTTGCCTTCGTTATAACTTCGGAAGAAAAGGAAAGGTTATAAATTGGATCTTGAAGGGCAGTTTTTGGTTGTTTCTCCTTAGATTTTTCGCTTGTTAGCAAGGGGGGTCGAATTTTTAGTTTCCAGTTTCCGCAGGTGTTAGATTTTTCAACCGTCAAATGTAGACAATGACTTTATTTTGATTCGTTCGAGGGGTTTGAATTTGTTCGGTTAAATTATGATGACAAAAGTCTCGGGTTGGTGAAATTTAATTTTATGTGTAACTTTTGGACCAGTAATATTTATAAGGAAGAGAAACCGAGTCTTTCTCGGTTGTTGCGCGAGTTTAGAAATAAGGTTTTTGAGTGGAGTTAAGTTTTGATACAGAGACGAGAATTAGCAGAGAGGGCTTTTGGCCCTTTGGCCGAGCTTTTACCCTAGCGTGTGGCTCGCGCTTGCTATCCTGCGCCGGAAGGACCGATTCAAGTTTTGAAGATGCGTTGAACTGAGAATTTTCCGGAAATTGATGCGAGATGATTAGAGCGCTTAGAACGATCTTTCCGAGCCCTCTCTGAGGGATTTTTCCTGCGAAATGGAAGTTTTCTACCGGTCCTGGTTAAAAATCGGGAGCGTTCGTGAGAAGGAAAAAATTTCAATATTCTGGCGTCGCTCTCACCATTTCCATTGTCGTTGATATCTGAAGCACCTGTGTGTCACCTGGTTCATCCTCTTGGTTTCTCCTATCATCGTACATTCATATTTTAGAATTTTTGATTGTCGGGCTTCTTCATTATAGTTCTACAGGATGTCATTTTTCTTGAACTTCATTTTGGAGCTGATTACTTACATAACGAATTTAACGAAGGGATTTCTTTCGCCAACGTCACCTATATCTTCTTATGATGTTGGATTCCGGTAGTTCAACTGTGAGTTATATTATATTTTCTTTGGTACCTTATATATTGATCTTAATTTAATCTTGCGTAACGGGTAAAAAAATCTTTTAAAAATAGATAAAATTATATGTCTTAGAAGAACTTAAAATTTATTGTCAAAAATACGAAATTTATGTTAATTGTAATTTCTAGAATAGTTTGTGTGAAATCCAGTTTAAATGGTTCATTTAATATTCCAGTTATTCTAAGTAATCGTTATTATGTTAAATTGCAAAATTTTATCTTGATAAATGACTCTTGAAGAAATTTAATGTAGAATATTAATTGCATTTGTATGTAAGGGTAGTCTGGCCAGCTCTCCTAAATTTATCCTAGATATTAATAAATGAGTGTGATTTTATGTTATTACTTCCATTTGTTTTTTTGTGTACCTAGTTGGTTTGTTCCGTCACTCCATTTGTTTGAGCCATAAGGCTTTTAAGAAACATGGAGATTTTGCTTGGGGTATCGTACAGTGTTTATGCATTTTAGGGTACTCACAACGCGCCTTTAATTTTAGCAAATATGTACTAACCACATTTTATTGAATATTTAAATGTTTGTTTTAGATGGCAGGAAAATTAGAACTAGTGATTGATTTTTAGAAATGGAACTGATTGATTGGTTTTTGAATATTTCTTCTCTGGTGCTTATGAGGTTTTGCTATTTAATGAATATGAACTTGTTATTCTTGAGTTAATTTGAAAAATGAGTGAAATTTTAGAAACATTTTGGTTGGGAAATAGTATTCAGTTTTACAGAGTACCAGAGAAGATTTATTCCTTTTTGTGTTTTGGGGTTAATATTTATTAAGATGAATTTGTTTTGCTTTGTGTAAATCAATAGATTTAAGAAAAAGTTATATTTAGTATTATTTTGAGATAGTTCAGTCACTCAGTTCCGCCCTTAAGCTTAGAGGAATTTTAGTATTGATTTATTTTAGTTTTAGTTTGTCCGGCACCAAGAGAGGTTGAGTATAATTTTAAAATTATTAGAAACCCCGCAAAGTTTAAAATTCAACATTGACATCTTTAGTCTATTGGATCCAAATTTTGCATTTCCTGCAACATTGCACCAATGCAAAAAAAGAGTTTGTTTAATATAGATTTTGAGATTATACCAACATCTTGTTAAGCTTCCATGGATCCTAAATGACTCTTCCGAAAAGCTTCTGGATTCCATTTTATAGCAAACCGTTTTTCTAAATCTGCTGAACATTTTTTAGTATTAATTTTGGGGCCTCCTTTGATTTTGCAGAGAATAAATCTGCGATTCCTCGACGTTAGCTTCGTTTTAGTACATCTAAGATTAATTTAAGAGATTTAATCGATTGTGGCAAATCACTCGAGGGCTATCTGCCTAAGGAAAGGGATGCCTTCGTCGAGGATTTCCTAAGGGAAACTGGCTGATATACCCGTAATACGTGAGGAAAACTACTAAAACGTCCATGCAGCCATTCCGTTCACAGGGATTTGAACCCTAGGCCTAATATTCCGTGCTTTCACCGCTGGGCAGATGGTGCTCTATAGCTATTTTGAATATTTTTACTAGCTTTAAGAAGATGAATTATTAAATTTCTAGAAGATTTATTCCTTTATTTGTAGCCCTTTGCCATGTAAATTTCGGATATGTAACTGTTAATATACACAGTCCAGTCACATTAATGTGACCATCTGTCAAAAGCCAGAATAACCACCTTTCGCAGAGCGGACTGCTGCGAGACGTGCAGGAAGAGAGTCACATAGGTCCCTGAAGGTGTTCTCTGGGATGTTGACCCATGCCGACTCTAATGCTGTGGCCAGCTGCGCTAGATTACGCGGTTGAGGATCCATGGCGCGAACAACTCGATCGAGATGGTCCCACAGATGCTCGATTGGGTTTAAGTCAGGTGAGTTTGCTGGCCAGGGGAGGACGGTAAACTCATCCTGGTGCTCTTCGAACCACGCACGTACACTGGCAGCTGTATGGCACCTCGCATTTTCCTGCTGGAAGATGCCATCATCCTGAGGAAAAACAATGCGCATGTAGGGGTGAACATGGTCCGCAAGGACAGATGCGTACTTGTATTGATCCATTGTGCCTTCCACAATGATCAGTGAACCTAGAGAATGCCAGGAAAACATTCCCCAGACCATAATGCTCCCGCCTCCAGCTTGGACCGTTCCGGCAATGGTTGCAGGGTGGTTCCTTTCAGAGGTTTCACGCCTTATACGCCAACGTCCATCTGTCCGATGGAGCATAAAACGCGATTCATCCGAAAACGCAACCTGTCGCCACTCAGTGGACGTCCAGCTGCTGTACTGGCGTGCAAATTCTAGCCTTCGCCGTCGATGAACAGCAGTCAGCATAGGTGCACGAACCAGGCGTCTGCTTCGGAGGCCCAGACGCAGCAATGTTCGCTGAATAGTACTTTGGGAGACACTTTTGGTAGCCCCTTGGTTCATTTTGGTGGTCAGTTGCTCAACGGTAGCCCGTCTATCTGCCCGAACGCATCTCCGCAACCGTCGTTCGCCTCTGTCATCTATGGCCCGTGGTGCACCACATTTGCCACGTCGCTGATTTTGGACAGTCCCATTTTGCCATGCACGGTACACTTTTACCACGGCGGCACGCGAACAGTTCACAAACTCAGCCGTTTCGGAAATGCTTCCACCCTTGGCCCGAAAGCCAATGATCATGCCCTTTTGGAAGTCGGATAAATCGCTTCGTTTCTGCATTACGCCAACGATTGAAATGTTTTCCGAAGCCCTCACACACCCTTTATATACGCTCAACTGCACTGTGCTGCCACCTGCCTTCTGTGATTGGTTATTTAACTCTGACATGGAAAGTACGTGGTGGTCACATTAATGTGACTGGACTGTGTATTTTGCTAAACAAGTAGAAATTTTCAAATGCAGACGATAATACTTTCCACGTGTTTTCATGTAAAACAAAAAATTAAAGCAAGAAACATTACCTATCAAAGCATTTCAACAAACATTTGGAGACCCGGAATTATTATGTGAGCTACTAATTAGTACTCTTTGAACAAATTATTTTATTACACGGAATATTTTGATGATATTTATTTCATGACAAGCAAGGCTTAAAATATAGGAGAAAAAAACAATATATTAGAAAAAAATTGAAATCTGTGTTCCAATATTTAGTATAAGATCGATGCGAATAAAGTTAAAAAATACAATTGTCCGAAAACAACTGTGTATTGTATGCATTTCAGATTATGTCAAATGAATGCAAATAATTTTATTTTCAAATAGTATGCAGTCAACTGTTACTATAAGTCATGAGGGATAACTAGATGCGCACGAGTCAGAGACATATGAAAATGAAATAAATACAACAGTTATAGCTGTTTGTTAAAGACAGCATAATTTTGCTATTCTGTTAGCTGAAGAACGTAATGTTGTCTCGAAATAAAGCAATTAATTCTTTAAAAATACATTTAAATAAATAAATGTAATGTTTTTAATTAATATGTCACTTGAAATAATCGTTGCATAAAACACGAGGCTTAATATCTAAACCAATCATTTATTCACACATTAGCTGATGTCCTTCATTTCGGATAAACACGGCTCTACATACATTAAGACAACTATTAGAAAATTAAAATTACATATTATACATAATGGATTCCGGTTTTTACAAGCTCTTATTTTCCGAATTCTTATTTAAGAACTAGGGTATTTGTCCCAAAACGTATCTCATACAAATAATGATTTTGAAACATGACAATCGAGAAATCAACTGTCGGAATTTGATTTATGGATCTACCATTTACCAGCCAGACGTGCGGCCGCTGACACCATAAGAGAATGCAACAGCGAATAGTTCTTACAATGTTTATTTTCACTCCCATCTGCAAATTAAAAATGTTACATATTTTCTCTTTCTCATGAACTCAAGGTATGTTTTCATTTTTACTGTTTATTTCCGAACGTAGAAAGCTTGAGCTGGCAAAACGAAAATCGCCGGAAATCATTTGTATGAAGAAATTTCCGAAAGTTTGACATCTCCCCAGTTTGGAAAGAAAACAGCACGTAAACTTGCTTGCCTTTATAATGGAAGTTTACAACACGTTTTGAGGAAAACGCAGAAAAGGAAAGAGGTTGTAAAAGAGAACTTCATTTTTATCCATAGAAGACTAAATTAACAAGTTGTCATTAAATCATTGAAAGAAATGGAACTTGAGTGGTAAAGTAACCCAGACTGGTTACTGTAATTTTGTTTCATAATTATTTCAAGCATATATGCCGTTTGTTTTTCTGTTCGATAAATTTCCATTCCCAAAATATTTCAGGAGAAGGAAAAGAAACGTGAGAATGCGAATTTATAAGAGTCCGAATCTTTGTGTTCGCAAACATTCTTTAAATATAGTCACAAAAACACAAACAGAAGATTTTTTCTGTGATTGACACTAGAACCGAAGTGTTACATTTCCGAAAGCATTTCCAGAAAGCGAAATTTCCAAAGACGAAGAAAGAACTAAAAGTGAGGTTGCAAAAAATCAGAAGCAAGAAAAAATCTTCTTCAATGGAAACCCCTTGAAGAGGAATGCGTCGAGTGTTTTGTTTAAGAAATGGATTTGAAAGGCTTTTAACGCTGAAATGGCTGGTTACAAAAATATTAATATTCAAAAATGCCAGAAAGTTCAAGGAGAAAATGTAAAAAGAGCCATGTCTACTATTATTGAGTGCAAGGAACATTCCTGTCTTCAGACATATGCGAGAAGATTTTTCTCTAGAGAAGAAAATGTACAACATTATTTTGAACCCAATTTCACTTTGATTCATAAAAATTAATATAAGAGAAACTTCCACTTTTATTCATAAGAATGCACAAAAAGCCAAAACACTTTAAGCGCGTAAAGAAGCTACTCAGTACAATATATGAACAAAAAACGTGTGAATTGTTTTGCATTAAATATGAAGGAATTAGGATGTACAAACTTAACAAAGATGGATATTAAAGAAACTGAACGGAGTAAGCCTGTTTGCATGAAGTCGTGTGAAACCAACGGTGAGGAGCGTGCTTCCATAAAGAAGATAAATGAATGGAAGAAATATGGAATTGTTACTGAAACAAGATCTCCGTATGCTAGCCCAGTTTTACTCGTAAGGAAACGGACAGGTGAACTACGATTAGTGGTTTATTACAGAAAGTTGAATTCGCGAACTGTTAAGGATAAATTTCCTCTCCCTAGAACAGATGATCTTCTTTAATACCTTGGCGAATGTAAAGTTTTCACTACATTGGACTTAGCTCATAGATATCTACAGATTCCTTACACTGAAGAAGTGAAACTGAAAACAGCTTTCATCATTCCAGATGATACTGATCAGTTTGAACGTATGATCTTTGGGTTAGCTAACACTCCTGCAGAATTTCAGAGACTTGTGAATCAAGCTTTAGGTCCATTGCTTAATAGAAAAGTATTATGCTATTTGGATGACATATTAATTCCGGCTTAATGTCGGAACGAAATGATGGAAAACTTAGAAAAGTGTTTGATAGGTTGAGAGAAGCAAAGCTGACATTGAAACTGACAAAATGCGAATTTGGAAAAGATGAAGTTGAGTATTGGGGATTTCTAATAAAATCAAATGGTATGCAACCTGGACCAAGAAAAGTACGAAAGCCATATTAAACTTTCCTAAACCAACTAATGAACATGAAGTTAACAATTTTTAGGTCTTACAAGTTTTTTAGACGGTTTGTACCAAAATATGCAGAGAAAGCTGAGTCGTTAACGAGACTGACGAGGAAGGATGAAACATTTCATTGGAACGAAAATCAGCGAGAAGCATTCAGTACTCTAAAAGACCATTTAGCTAACGAACCAGTACTAGCGTGATATAATCCGGGAGCAGTAAGTGCACACAGACGCAAGCAGGAAAGGCCTGGCAGAATGCTTTTGCAAAAACGTGAAGCTAAAAAGTGGCATTTAGTTTATTGTGTAAGTAAAGGAACAACAGAAACAGAAAAGAATTATCATTCAAGCAAATTAGAATTAATGGCTATAGTTTAGCCTTTGACACGACTTCGAAAATTTTTGATTGGAATTCAATTTACGATAATTACAGACTACCAAGCTTTAGTTCATTTAAACGCGAAAAAAAACTTCAAATCCTAAGCTAGCAAGGTGGAGTAATCTGATCCAGGAATACGATCTTGAAATAGAGCGCGGACAAGGAAAAAAATGAGTCATGTAGATGCATTGAGCCGATCGCCAGTTGATCAGCCAGAAAAAACCATAGACTCTATAACTGAAAACAACTTGTAAGTTTATTTAACGCTAACGATAGATGAACAAATTCTTATGCTTCAGCATTCAGATCCAGAATTACGCAAATTAATAGAGATTTTAAAGAAAAAGATGAATGATAGAACGAATGCAGAGAAGTATGTAACTGAAAATTACGTCATGAAGAATAATCGATTGTTTCGTAAAGTAAAAGATCGGGGAAAGGAGAAATTGTTATACGTCATACCTAAGTCGATGAGAAAAGGTATTGTAGTAAAACTTCAAACTTCACGATCTTTTGGGGCACTTTTCAGCAGATAGAACTGTTGCGATAATCAAGGAGTCATACTGGTTTAAAGGAATGAAACGATATGTTGTGCGTCACATTTCGATGTGTTTCGAATGCCTAGAAAATAAAGTGCCTAGTGGTAAGAAACAAGGAGTACTGCATCCAATTAGACCTGGTAGAAGACCTTTTGCAATCATACATGTAGATCATTTAGGACCATTCGTAAAAAGTTCAAGAGGAAATACAGAATTATTTGTAATAATTGATAATTTTACAAGAATTACACGTTTATATCCTATGAAACGTACTGCAACCAAGTATGTGTTAGTTGCATTGAAGAGTTTTGTAAATGATTTTGGGTTACCAGAAAAAATTATCAGCGATAGAAGAACATTTTTCCCAGCGAAGGAATTTCGAGAGTACTGCGAAAATAATGGAATCAGTCATACGCTCAATTCAACTGAACATCCAAGTGATAATGGAATGGTGAAAGGAGCAAATCGAACAATTTTGGCGATTTGGCGAGAACAATTTTGAACAATTAAAACGAATATGGAAAATCCGAACCATAATGACTGGGACAAAAGGATTAAGGAATGCGAAAGGAATTTAAACAATATGATAAATAAGACTAAAAATAAAACTCCTTTTGAAATGATTCACGGTTATTCACCAAAATTCAACGACGGATTGATGAGGGTGATTACAGACGAAGACGCAAATGAATGGGAGGATCCAGTAATCTTACAGAATGAAGCTACAAAGAGAATTGAAGATATGCAGATGTAAAGCAAATTATGACAAGAAGAAAAGCAATTCTTTAACATTCGAACGAGCAGAAATAGTAGTTATGAGAAGAGTACCTAAATCAACTGGAGAATCAACCAAAACACAAACAAAATATCGAGGACCTTTGGTAGTTACAGACGTTTTACCAAGCGATACCTGTAGAGTGACACAATTAGAAGAGAAAGGGCGTTTCTTTAGTACGACAGCTGATGTGAGCCAATTGAAATCATGGCAGTGTCAAGCTGAATCAGAAGAGGACGATGATGATGGTGATGACGTTAGTGTTGCCGATAATGATAACAACACGCCGTTTATTACTAAAACGGAAAAAAATAGAAAAGGACGGAGAGTCTATATGATAGTTAAAGGCTTTCATGCTCTAAATTTTAATATTATATATTTAATTTTTTACGCATAAATTCTTGATGTTCTGAGGTCGTAACTAAGTCAGGATGCCCGAATGTAAACTCAACGCATTGATTTTTTGAATATTTTATTTTTCCCCGAGTGGCAACGAGAGAGTATTATGATGGAAGCCGAGTTGAAAGAATAATATGTTTATGAAGCGCGTATTGTATTTTTAGTTTTACCATTTCAATGATATGTAAATAAGGCGCGAATAAAAAAATATTGCGTAAGTGCAGAATGTTTAACAGTTTTAAAGAAAGTACCTAACAAGTGGAATAAAAAAGGAAATTTTTATTTTTTTAAGGTAATAAATACAATTCTTATTATAATATTGAGTAATAAATAATTTCGCTTTATCTTTCGAAGGCAAATAGGAAAGACTGTCTCTTGCAAAAACAGAAATTTAAAGTTATTATGAAATATATTTTATTCACAAATGTTTATGAATTTCCGTTTAACAGAAAAAAAAATTGACTCCCCGAATATTTGAGTTGATATATATATTAAATCTAGTATCTAATACATGTTAGAACTTGTATAGTCTGATATATATAAGTTCTAATATATATCAGATTTTGAAATACAATACCCACAACTAAGCACTATGTAGCAATTATTGGAGATGTTTCGAAAATAATCAATAAATATCAGTAAATAAAAACAATAAAGTCCAGAAAAATAGAATATAAACTAATTTATCGATATTACAATAAACATTTCTACTAACTATTAAAGACCTTTCGCGTTAACTTTTAATTTATGACAAAGTCATGTATAAAAAATATATATATTTGCGTCTTAGCAGCTACATAATTAAAAAATTTTAGTATTTCGGCGGAGGAAAACATTCATGTCTTTGCAAATAATTCTTTAATATACAGCCGCTAAGTAGATTGTACATCTTTATTAGATTACGTGGTAACACTTTAATAAAGAATTTCCTAATTCACTCTTACTCCTGCCTATCCATTATCTGTGCAGATAAAACTGTAATACTTTTAACAAGTTCCCGAGACCTGTAACAAATTACCCATGCTCCCATAGACACATTCACATGGAGGCCTCATGAGAAAAAAATAAGATCCTGCTACATCCGGTCCTTATCACTTCAGTCGCTCTACTTTCAGCAAAAACGTAATGAACTCCAATAATGCTTTATTACCCAAGGGCTTCATTAGGTGGCTTCCTCTGGGATGATTTACTTTCGCAAAGTGCTTCCATAGCCTTATCCTAATCTCCGGCTTCTTAAGCCATTTCGTTTTTTGCTTCTGCTTATACTTCGAATAAATTTCCATAGAAATGATTATGATTTTATTTATGTGAGGCTTTATGTAAAGTTAAGCAGCGTATGACGCCACATATCCGGACTAATTGAGATAACAGTTTCAAATTCAAATAATTGTTTAGACCCACTGTGTGAATATTATTTGTGTTTTGATTTATAATATTTTATTTCAACAAGTATTATGTAATGATAGAAGATGAAATATATTTTTCCTTTAAGTGGCATGCAAAGCAAAAATTTTTTGATAAAATGAAACAATGAAATATTTTAAACTTTCCTGAATTTCTAATCTATTTTATATCAATTAAAATAAAACGATTAAAATTAATTTTCAAATGTATAGATTCTGAAACTAACACGGATTTTTTGTTTATTTTTCCTGCATCAAAATTGAAAAATGATCAAGTTATTTTTTACATAAAATAAATTACCTAAACATGTTTAATTCATCTATGAATAAATCAGGGCATATTTAGATAAAACCAGCTGAAGTACCCGATGCCAGTTAGGTTAGATTGAGAATAATGTATCTAACAACAGAGAGAATAATACCGCTATAATGCTTCCCTAACAACGATGCAAAAAGTACGATTCATAGTCATACATTTTTCACTCTGATGCGATATGAAACCCACATAAAAAATTCCACAGAAAATAAACTAATTCTCTCTCATAATATCAGCAACAATGGCACACACTTTTTAATGATTTTCGTCTTCCTAATCAAATGATCTTAAAAGCTCATGTTCCTTCCAATATTTCACCTATATTCAACTTTAGTCGATTAAATGTGGCAAAAAACTGATCATAATTGATCAAAAATCAATAACGCGAACAAACAAACAAACACACATTGTTCTTTATATATACAGATTTCATAAAACTTACAAATTTTTGATTAACAGAGTATACGATTTGGAAGCGAGTAGTCAAAGCTGTATGTAAGTAAAGCGTCGACACTTCAATGGGAGAAATTGCGCTTCGTAACGACCGCAGCGCTCGTAGCGGTGGCGATGTGGAAACACAATCAGTAAAACTGCGCATGCTCCTTTTCTTTTCAGTCATTGGTAGTTTTGATTTGGTTGTTTGTTTGATTCTACCGAAATCTTATTAGCTTCTAACGTGCTTTGGTTGTGTTATTTATAACTTATTAATTTTGTACTTTTTAATTACAAAAGGCTCTTTTCAGAACCAATTTTTTTTAAAAAAATTTTCTCTAATGGCGTATCGATACTGCGGATTAAGGATTGCAAGAGTAAGATTTCGTCGAAATCTGATGGAATACATTTCTACACGTTTCCTTGAGACGATGCGTACTTATGGAAGTAATAAAGATGAGTTTTAGGATATGTATTGTTGAAATTAAAGGTAAAAAAAAATCTGATAATTAAAAGAATTATTCCCCTATATTTTATAATAATGCAGGTACAAGTTTTAAATAATATTTTAAAAAATCTTTTTTTTTATTCCCTTTCAGAAATGTTCAGAGAAAGTTATGTACTATTTAATGTATTTCACTATTAAAATAAAAAGAACGCTAATTTGAAACGGACCGAATTGAGCATTAATTACGAACTGACTTAGATTTTTTTCATTTAAAAGATGCCTCAGAAGCTAAAAGTCATGTCATATTTGAGAGAGTATTTTAGGTAGAAGCTCTGTAAATGGAGAAGAAATAATGCATAATTTTAATGTTAATAGCAATAAACTTTGCTTAAAAATGTATTCTTTTCGTAGCTTAGGGCTTTGAAATACTGTACAAATAGAAAATATATACATTTATATATATAATTACGACGCAAGTGCAAAATATTTACATCCAATCGTGTCAAAACTCATTGCTGCGTCTCCATCTTACTTCCAATCTCCATGCCACTGCAGGGGAAAGGAGGAGGGGAAGAGATTTAGTTTACATCGCCACCACTGCAGTGGATTGGCGCTGCAATTTGGCGTCATGTTATAATATGGAATTGCCGACGCTTTACTTACATACAGCTTTGGCGAGCATTAGCAATAATTTTCGAAATACAGCATTTTTATCTCCAATGCGCGAGACTGTTGCCGCTCAGAAAAATGAGTGCGAAATTAACATTTTAAGAATTTTTAATTAATATCTCGACCGATTAATGTCGTACGAAGATGGGAACAGTTGAAATGGCTTGCCAAGAATTTTTGGAATCGGAAATAATGTATTTAATGTTTGGCAATGCTATTTTTATTTCATTGTAAAGCTTCGAAATTTTATTAACAAACTGTACAATTTGCGAGCAATGCCAACACATCTAAAAAAAAAATCAGATTTTTATTTACAGCGTGCGAAACTGGAAAAGTGAGGGCGAAAATCAACGCTTTCAGAGTTTTTAATTAATATCTGCGATTTTAAATATTTTTACTTGCCCGTAAGAAGTAAAAAAGAAGTATTGTAATCACAATACTCCTTTTTCTCTTCAAAAAATTTCGGATATCATATTACAACGAAAATATCCATTTTGACTGCTATCGAATGCAATTTAACGATGTATTTGCGTGACATCCGTACATAAGGGCAGAATAAAGGAATCTTTTTCCCCAAAAAAGTTATAAAACTGATTCAAACTTGATTCTGAAGAGATATTTTGTGTCGTGTAACTCAAACCTCGTGTAACTCAAAAATGAGTAGCCTCAGTACTTTGACATTTTTGTATATAGGACTGCTATAACATGCAGATGTGCACCTCCTTTTTTGATTTCAATCGGTCGCAACAAAAGTATATATATATACTCTATATAACAGAGTAGATATATATATATATATATATCTGTTACTCGGCTCAGAAAGTTTCTTTATTCTTATATGTTAGCAAATTGTGCATATTTGGCTTTAAAAATGATTGAATTACATTATTCTTATCTTCCTGTTAAGCATTTTATGCCTTAACTGTAATCTGCATGCAATATTTGTAGAATTACTAACAATTTAAAAGTTCTTTAAATGCGGCTAAGCCTAATTTTTATTAACATATCAGCCATATTTATTTACATTTCTGAACATTAGCAGAATAGTGGATCTGCTGCAAATTTAGAGATACTGAGCTTTGCAACAACAAAGATAACGCCTTCTTTTATTATTGCGAATTAAATCCTGCTTAACCCATTTTGGAATTTATTCGAGGAGATATGTGTTTAAGATTTACTTCGTAATTTGAAATATAGATATTTTGAGTTTTTATGTATTTTTGCCTTGTCGCGAAGTGAGAACTGAATCAATTGAGTGAGAAATACTGAATCGTCTGTGAAAAGCTCTTTCTTTGTGTGTGTGTGTGTGTGTGCTTGTTTCATTTCCTTTACGCATCGTTTTAGATTTATTATAATATTTGAACAGAGCATGTGGCAACGATTAGGTAATTCTTCAGATATTATACATAATTTTCGTGCATTCTGGGTTATAAAATGAATGAGACGTAACGCTGTTAAATGTACTGAGCACCAGTGTCGCTATGGTAAACATGCGCTATGGACCAGATAGATTTAATTCAATCCAATAAGTTTACATAAAATACAAAATGCATATAATTTAACATTCCGTACAAGGAAATCATGTGTTGTACACATCTTTTTTTTTTAAGTGTGTACGTTGACCTTTTCCAGGACCCAGAAAAGTATTGTAGAAAATTTGGTGACGATAGCTATAGTAGTCGCTGAGTTAATCGCGAACGAGTACACAAACGTTCTTCTTTATATATATATAGATAGATAATTAAAACAAAATTGAATCTAACAATCATGCAAATTATTAATTTTTTGCATATAAATTTCGTAGCTTTGCAACCAGTTTGTGATTTTAATGAAAAAAGGTTAAAAACGATTTTCTATTTTGTCGCAAACTGTTTTTAGCAGCTAAATCCCGTAAACGTAGAATAAATAAAAAATGATCAGACATATATACAGTATGTAATTTTATTTATTTGTTTTCCGGCTAATATTCTTGCCTAGCATTACCCAAATCTAGATGTTACTCTTATTTGTATAAATTAATAGGCAGGTTGCTACAGAAATATGACACATCTGATTCCTCGCATTGTGTTATGTTAGTATGATGGTCAGACGCTGAGAGAGGGAGCCATTACAGTTTCTTCACGTTGAAGAATAATGTTTAGAGAAAACGCACAGCATCGTCCCACACATTAATGTATAGTTCATATTACTGCCTTAAACTGCTCTCTAATTTCAGCACTTTCGAAATTTCTGGCTGTGTAATTCTATCGGTGCTATCGCGAGGTTTTTCAGACGGTGTTTTTTTCCCTGCAAATTTCTTGTTGTAAGTAGTCCTTTTCTCTAAACTCCTTCAGTTGATGCAACATTATCTCTCCAGTTTTTTAGACCTCACGATACCTCTGGCCTGCAGTCGCTGCTAATGCTGCAATTGTGATTTATTGCGGAATGTTCAGTGCTTTTGGGCTAAGGATATAGGCAAAAGCATGTTACTTTCATTTGAAATTTTAAAAATGAATTTTTAAGTTTATTCACTTTTCTCTTTACATTTCCTATTCAGGAGTACACTATATTTCAAACACTTAGCCATACTATTTACTCACCCTGTAAACTTTTAAACAGTAAGTAGTGTATTTTATTACTTTTCTAAAATTTAAATAAAAAAAAGTTTCTAAAATTTAAATAAAAAAACGGTTAAAATACATAAGTACATAAACAGAATAATAAGAGATTAACTTTCCTTAGCCTAAGAAGAAAAACATGCGGCCCGGATAAATCCATTCTAGAGTACTCTTACGTTTTAGCAAGCTGTAAGTATTTGGAAGGTTTGTTTTCTTTTTTCTCTCCGCCCCCCTTGCTCCGTAGTCTGATGTATGAATTTTAACCTTCAGGTACAATAGCCCAGATATAACTTTGGCGGATATAGATGTACGGTAACGTTGGTTTGCCTCAGAAGACAGCAATGTAAATTCCTACAACTTGCAATTAATGCTCTGCATCATGGTTAGGTTTTTGGCAATACAGTAACACATCAAAACCTATTCGATAGTTCAGGAGCTAAAATACTTGGCTTTCACCTTAAGTAAACTACAAATGAGCTTCTTCTCTAAAAAGCTACTGGTATGTAGTGTCCTAGGCCGCGAAACTTTTATATATGGTTCTATATTCTTTTAGTATTGCATCCTATTTTAATACTCGGCATACACTTTTATGCTATCATAAATGTGAAAGAAAAATAAAGAAATAAAATTTGAAAAAGAGATGTCTGTGGTGTTTGATCATCCAAAATCCGCAATCAAGAGTCAGTAATGCAAACGTAAATGGTCGCAGTCTTGGAGCACTTAGGTTGATGTTGCAACTTTATCTGAATCGTAACCTTTCATTAAAGAGCTAAACAAGCGAAGGTCAGAACCGGGACATTGTTGGCTCTTGGAGAACCTGGCTTTTGAAACGCCCTAAAGTCATCGGAACCAAGTATTATTATAAGATTTGTCGAGGCTGTCCTGTAATCTTCACCGAAGGACATGGAATAGAGTAACCTCAAAGGTAAGGAGAAAAGTCCACAAAATGTATGCAGTAGGCATGGATTACCACGATATTATAAAGATGTACTAGATTACGTCTAGAAGCCATGTCCAGTCAATTGAAACTACAGTATGCTTATATCAGAGATCTTTGACGTCATTAGTTTGCGCCACATTAAATAGGATTATAGCTATTAGATTGATTGCATTCAATAAAAATATCAAATTGCTATTCATTTCAGTGGTTTTTGAGACATTGCTAAGATGAATATAGGGCGATAAGTTCTACGATAAGTGAAAGTTAAATTAACTTTATTTATGACTACTATAGTAATGTGGCCCTCGGCGTCAAAGGTTGAAGACTTCCATTCTACAGCTTAACAAAGAAGATAACATGCACATTAATTTTTTTTCATTAGAACATCCAACGGAATTTTTCAGAAGAATGTTCAGATTTCTGCATATTTCCACAGCGGTCAGCACATTAATGTTGCATATTTCAACAATGAAGCAAAACATTTCACTTAAAACTATAATTCGCAGCTGTAATTTAACTGTAATTGTATATCGTTCACAATCTGGAAGTTTTCTCATAAAAGAATTTAATCTTCAATGCATTAACGACTGATTACTTAACACGTCGACCAATGATTACTATTTTTTCATGAGCAACTGTTTAAATCAGCTGTATTCCATGAAATTCGCAAAAGACAGATATACGATTACAATTATTAAGAAACTGTGTTTTTTTTTCCTACAAATTTTATAAGAATTTGCCAAAAGGAAATTTAAACTCAGATACACACTCAATGTACACTGCGCGAAAAATAAACGGGGGGGGGGGGGTTCTATATCTCCTGTTCTATTGGGCCGATTGACGAAATTCAACATGCGTTTTTCATGTCTCGGAAGCGCGACTTAAGATATGTATCAAATTTAAATATAGCATTGTTCTAATATAGGTATTCTGACACAAAATCAGATTTTTTCTGAAATGACATGACAATTTTTTTCCATATTTCGATTCTCAAAATTGCATGAGTAGTTTTTAAAAAATTAGCTCTCAAAATTTTAGCTTTTCAATGTTAATTGAATTTGATACATATTTATTAATACCTCTTTTTTTATTAAACTTACTTGATTCCTACTTCCAGAAATCTAAATTTAGGCTTAATCCAAATATAATTCGCACTTTTTTGTGATTTATTTTTAAAATTTGTGTTTTAAAATATTTTTTATATATTTTCCGAAAACTATTTTGTATTACAACCTATGAAATCATTAACATCATCTTAAAGTAGATGTATTTCTAGGCATACCTGCAAAAAAATCAGAGTTTTTTATTCAAAATTTTCTTATATGAATTTATACATTGTCAAATTTTGAAGTTTGGCATATATGTTATAAGCGATCATAACGCCAAATATGGTTTACGCACTTTGTTAAAATTATTTGAAAGTATGAACGATGGCTTTTTTCCCGCTGGTGTAAAGTGAAAAAAAAAGCTAAAGGAAGATAGGTTGCAATAAATTAAGAAGTTCGCTAAGTGACACAAACTGAAAAAATGAGCCGAGATAAATTTTTGAATTTCTCCGTAAATTTCGCATCAAATTTTACAACATTTAATATTTAGGCATAATTTGAGTCGTAGAATCGAAATATGGAAAAACATTAGGATGTCATTTCAGAAAGAGTCCGATTTTGTGTCAAAATACCTACATTAGAACAGTGCTATATATAAATCTTATATATATATATAAAGTCTCGCTTTCAAGTCATAAAAAACGCAATTTGAATTTCGTTACTCGGCTCAGTAGAACGGGAGATACAGAACTGTCCCATTTAATTTTTGCGCAGTGTACATGATATCCAAAATAGCTATTTATTAAGTGGATGATATCCTATGCATATCTACTTATTAAGTGCAATTTGCACGAAAACCTTTGTGAAACAAACTAAAATAAATGTGAATTAACTCCATCTTATATGTCATACTTAAAAATACATATTTTATGCAGTTTACTCCACAAACTAAAAAGAATTACGCAGTTCAGAAATTGAATACTTTAATCGTTATTTGAAATATCAGTAGGCTACAGCAAAGCGAAATCTCAATAAAGCGAAATCTGAAAATGCATAAAGTACTTCGAATCTTAGGCTGCACTTTTCGTATTTCGAAGAGGTTGCAGTTTCATTTTCGCAAATTTGTTTATTTTTTGTTGGATCTGCAGGGATTCGAGCAAAATTGATATTGTCAAGATCCTCTTCTAATCTCATATTCTATTAACATATTCTATTTTATCTCATATTCTATTTTATTCTCATATTCTTTTTAACTGGTGTTATACCGAGAAAATGTACCATTTTTAACTATCAATTCCATATATCAATATAATTTTTAATTTTAATGTACAATAAGGTCTATCTCACAACAAAATCCTGTTTGTCTTGAAGGTTAAAATTACATTACTATTGCATATAAACTAGCGAAATACACAGGAATTATAGAAATTATCTATTAATAACGCTAACTCTTAAGCACTGTTGTTCTAACTTACGTCACGTTTCTTGAGTTGCAGCAAAATTATTTAGTTAAGGATCAGACATTTTAATTACAGACGATTGCTTCATATCTTTATGCTTTATCTATCGAAATTCTTTCAGATATTTAAAACTTTGAAAAAACGCTTTACCTTAATTTCTGAAATATTTGATCACGAAATAATTTGGTTTAAAATTTGTTTGATTACAACAAAACACACAAGAGCTATCTGCGCGAGTGGAGTGCTGCCTTCATGGCCAACTTTCTAAGAGTAACTTTATTGTATGTAAGTCACAAATGAGGAGACGTATGAAAACGCCCATACAGCCAGCCCGTTCGTCGAAATTCGAACCCTTGTCAAACTACCAGGCTTCAGTGAATTTGTCATTCGACCACTGGGGAGACAGGATTACAAAATGAAATATTTGAAATAAATTGGTAGAAACTCAAAAATGTTAAGAAAGATATGCACAAAATTCTTTAATATATATATGCAATATCTTGTTGATTGAGCAATAGCTGTAACGGATTTGGGCAGTTGTTTTACTGCGTAATTTGAATGAAAACTAATTCTTGAAGCACATATTCTTCTTCACATATTTTAATGGAAGCAATATGCACCAAATCTTCAAAATATTCTTTGAAATTTATATCTTTAGAGAATGGAAGAATCAGAGAGAGGAGCGGCCGTGTTAGCACAGCGAGACCATGCGGGAAAAGGAATACGCATTCAGAAGAGGCGTGGAGAATCAAACGGCATCTTGATCTGTGGTTGGATAAGAATTGTCCGCGTTGCAGGATTATGTAAGAGAGCATGAAGTGGATTAATTTTTAGATGACGCCCTTTAGATTCATATATTATAAATAGTTACGATTTTGGGAAAGAAAGGAGAAATAGCCAAATTAGAATGAGGAACAAAAGAGACTGTTGCCGAATTAAAATTAGCAGTTTTTTCATGTTTTTTATATTACGTATATATATATATATATATGCAAGACAGAAAATATGTAAATCAACTTTATAATTCATTTCAGTAATAGGCTATTAATTCTTCATTTTTAATTTGGGTGTTTCCTCCCTTTAAGAAAAGCAACATTTCTGGAGTGCGTCAATTCTAAATAAAACTATGGCCCATGGGTTTATTTCTAGATGAATCTATAGCAATCTTGAGTAACGCTGATGACGCAGTTAATTGCGAACCTAAACTCTGAGAAGTGAAGCCTTTTTAACTTAAACCAAAACTTTCTTCTCGGTGATCTTCCATATTGGATAAATGCGCACTCTTAGATTCCCCCTCTGTGCTGCTTGGATGCAGTTTCATTGTGTTCCCTTCCTATCGCAATAGTAATAAAAACTGTAAATGCTCTGGAAATAGGCACGATTAGAGTGTCAAGTGAATTGTGGCCGCAAATGTCAATTTAAATAAAAATGGAATTTAATCTGCCTCGACTGCCAAGTTTTCTATTTGCATTCCACGCAATCAGAATCCTTCCTATTCAATATGGATATACGTTCTAAGGTTAAGTATCTATGCCATCGGTATTTCTACGTTTCCTTCCCATTTTACTTCCGTGTACGAAATAAAAAGGAAGCATTGTAACCACTAAAAATTTCGAATATCATATTTCAACGAAAATATCCATTTTGTCTGCTATCGAATGCAACTTAATAATGTTTTTGCGTAACGTCTGTACGTAAGGACAGAATACAGGACTCTTTTTTTCCCAAAAAAATTAAAAACTGATTTAAAATGGATTCTGAGAAGAATTTTCGAATTTACTATCATATCAGCCACAACATTTGTGAACATTAGCAGAATAGTGGATTTGTTGCCAATTTAGAGAAACTGAGCTTCGCAACAATAAAGATGACGCCTTCTTTTATTATTGCGAATTGAATCCTGCTTGACCCATTCTTGAATTTATTCGAGGAAATATGTGTTTAAGATTTACTTCGTAATTTGTAATATAGATATTTTGAATTTTTATGTAACTTTGCCTTGTCGCTAAGTGAGACTGAATCAATTAAATGAGAAATACTGAATCGTCTGCGAAAAACTGCTTCTTTCTTTTTGTTTGTTTGTTTAATTTCATATATACATTGTTTTAGATCTATTATAGTATTTGAATAGAACATGTGGCAACGATTAGATAATTCTTCAAGTGATGTAATTTTTGTGCATTTTCAGTTATAAAATGAATGAGATGTAACGCTGTTGAGTGAACTTAGCGCCAGAGTGTCGCTATGGTAAACAGATATAGTGAATTTTAAAGAGTGCATTTATTATCTTGCGGCTTATGTGCTATTGACGAAGTAGATTTAATTCAATACAATAAATTTAAATGAAATGCAAGAAAAAAATGCGTATAATTTAATATTCCATGTAAGGAAGTCATGCGGTGTACACATAATTTTTTTTATCTGGAGAGGAACTGGGAGATATATGGGAACTAGAAAACTACTTTTGTTTTAAACTATACGGAATACATTTATACTAGCTCTTGGAAATGTACTTCTTTGCGGATGCACATCTCATCCCCTTTTTCTTCTTCTTTTTGCATTAACTCTGCTATCTAATATTGCTAGGACATCTGGTGGTCGCATCTCCCAGTTTCCCTTTAGTTTCTCTTTTGTGAGAAACGGTCAACCCATTGCATCAGCCAGTGAAAAAGTCTCCGAAATTCTACGAACAAAGCGATCAATGCCTTCCTTCTTTTCGGGAGAAGAATAATCGACTTCCGCTTGTAACTCTCAATGAGGAAAGGCCATCCCATTTCCAATAGAACACAGAAGTTTTTCTTTGATGTTTGCTCTGTCTCCTTAAGCACAAAGGTGTGATCTCTTTCTTCTGTGTTAAGACACGATTGCTAAAGAGTGAGGAAAACGATCAATGAAGTAAAAATGGAAATAAATCGGTAGGAATGATACGCGTTTATTTGACCAGTATTATTGCAGACGTCTGAGAAATTGCAGAAAATCATGGCTCAAGATCGAAATAAAGAAATTAATAATAACCTACGTTTTGATGTAGCGGTCTCACGCAAAAGACTCAACTTTTATTTATTTGATACCTAGAAATTGTTCATAATAATTTGTTAAGCTACACAATCTAAATTCTAAAAAATTCCAATGAACATTTTATCTATTTAATGTTAATACTCAAGCAAAAAATGATATGTAATTTTTTATGCGCTGCTATGTAATCGTTTTAGAAGTCGTATAGTAATATATTCATTCAAAATTAGTAGCCTGTTGAAATGCAGAAAGAAAGAAGATTCTGGTTGCTGAATAGATATGAAGTTATTATTCTTGGTGTAAAAGTATTGAACTCCCCATTATCCGTGAGTAGATTGGATGAATGGACTTCTATTAGTAATTTTTCTGGATTAAACACTATTTTTAGAAAAATAGGAATTCTTAGCTCAAGAACTTAATGAAGACATCGACAAAAATATATATTTTGTACTATCAATCGTCTGCAAAAAATTTTACATTTGCTATTTTGTTCTATTAAAGCTTACATACCACGAAATATATTCCTGAATAATAAACAAACTACTTATTTTAAGGAATCAACTGATTAATGCATATTTGTTAAGTCTTTATAAAATTAAATACATAAACCTCAGTGTGAAAACGTTAGATTACTGTCTAACACTATGAAAAGTTTGTCATTGTTTGAAAATGTTAAGAAAAATACTATTTAAGCAAATTTAAAAAATAAACTTCGTAAGATTAAAAGCAAATTATTGTCTAACCTTGGTAGGCAAATTTCAGTAAATAGCAAAAGCAATTTTAAGCTGAGCAAATACGATAAGCTGAATATTTTAAGAATTAATCATCCAAACATTAAAAGTATGGAACAACTCTTATATATAAAAGAAATTGTTCAAAATATCCAATAAATCTGTTGAAAAAAAACTGTTCTGATACATTTTTCAAAAACAAAATTAATAGTTCAAGACGTAACTGTGCACTTATCGCTTTCGTAACATCAAACTGAATTAATGTAATGCAGGAAAAAAAATATTGCCTCAAATGGCGATATATTTTATTCCGACGGGAACAAAATACGCTTACTTATAACAATAAACATTTCTTCAAAGTATTTAAATGTATAGATACAAAAATATTTTACTTTAAAAATTGTTTCAGAGATACATTCTATCAATAAATGAAAATAATTTAATTTGTAGAAAACAAAAGGATAATTTGCGAAATATTTGGCTCTTTGTGTATGGTAGTGAACAGTTAAGTCCTGAACATGCTTTTGTTTTTTTTCAACTGAATATAGGAATGCTTTCTATACCAAGAACTAGAAAAAAGAAGAAATAGTCTCTCATCCCAAAAATAGGTCAAATATGTTGTATTGACAAAGTTTTTTTTTTCCCTGTCATTGAGCTTCTAATTTTAACACAATAAACTGTAGTAAATGATTGGTTTGGCTTATTTGATTACGGTAAAGAGGGCTTGGCTATTTGCCTAAGAGAAAGAATACCTTCGTGAAGAACTTTCTAATGGACACTGGCTCTTATACACGTTACACGTGTGCGAAGTCATCAAAACGTTCATGCAGCCAGCCCGTACAACGGGATTCCAACCCCGGACAGAACTACCAGTGTTCAGCAACTTCACCATTAAGTAGAAGAAACTTCAAGTAGAAAATCCATAATTAAGTTATAATGAATGTATCTTAAGGCTCGTAATTTTTTACATGAATTAGACTACATAAAATATATAAAGAAAATATCAAATTGCATTCAAAGGTATCTCAGTTATATCAGTACAAAGAATTTGGTTTACATTGATATGATAGATAGAGCATAGAATCATCATCAAACTGAATTAATGTATTGCAGGATCCGCACTCTGTAGACGCGACAAGGCGTAAAATTGACACCGACACACGATGAGCATCCATATGCAACCTACTTTCGTAACCGACACATGGCCCACGATCGATACGATAAAAAAAGAAATTTTGGTAATCATGTAATAATGAGTACGTGGATTAAGGCATTAATCGGCAAGGCGTAGAAAGGTCAACGATATTAACGTAAATTAGACTAACCAGCGTACAATCAAGGAATTAAGAAAATTCGATTAAATTATTTTTAGGGTATCTATTTTTAGAACAACTTAGTCAAATTAGACTATCTAAATTTTTAATTTTTAGTACAACTTAGTCAATGCTCTCCCCCCTCCCCTGCAAAAAAAATGCTGCAAATTCTGCACAGAGTCGACCTTACCCAAATGCTTAAGATTGACCATAATTGCAAGAAACTACATATTCCAGAAAACAAGCTAAAAATTTTTATAAAAGATTTCACAATGGCAAATAACTTCTGACTATCTAAAATACAACACATTTGAAAATTCTAGTTTTCCTCATGAATGATTTATCTTCAGCTCTCTTTCGAACGATACATAATTATTTTACGAGGTTCGAAATTTTTTTTTTTGGAATGCCACCAAGAGTCATAGTTCCGCATATTATCTGATATTCCTCCTTTTCTAAAATTTATCTAATTTGTATATAGGCCTCTTTAGAATATACTTAAAATATTTCACAAGACTGTCAGTTTTCACTCTTATATAATCGAATGGATTTCATTTTTATGTGATCAGTTAAGTGCAATTATTACAAGTTTATAAGCTGTTCGATGAAATTCATTTATAAAAGTAATTTCAAATTATCAGTAAAAAATGTCAGATTTTGGATGCTGTTTTGGAAAATGCCAACTCTTGGATTGCATTATGCATAACTACGTAATGCGATGTTCTTATTGAAATTGCTTTCGAATATGCTGAACGCGTGTCTACCTTGATGATATTCGAAGGTGAATTTTAAATCGTGCAGCCTAAACTGTGTTCATTATGCCGCCCTAGTCGGTGTAGTGGTTATCTATCTCGCATCGATGATCCCGTGTTCGAATGCCGGAGAAGGTTTGAAAGGTTTTAAGTGCCTTTGTGGACTGAGGACATTCAAAATACATGGCAAACCGAAATTGGTTTCGTGGCAAGAGAAATGGGTGGGAGACCCTCGGATCCGTCCACCGAGGTATTTTCTCTCTTGACACTGAAACAGAGTTGGGCAAGATCATACTGTCACTTAGATGGTGCTCAAGGCCTATGCCAACTACTGATGCAATGCTACCCCCCCTCGAAGCCATAAAACTTATAGACTTGTTCTGATACTACTGTAAGACAAGTGAGATAAGTCACAGCAGCAGTTTGGCATACGGTATATATTTCAATAAAATCGTAACTGTCATAGATCTTTTACATATAGATTCAAAAGTCCATGTAAAAAAGTTGGAAAATGAGCCTTTTTCAGTAAACGAATGAAACTGACTACTATTTAAGCTTAAATTCTAAAACACGATACGTTTTGAAACTAAACCAGTCGGAAAACGCCTGAAAGATGTTAATTAAAATAACGAACCGAAATTAAGAAGAATATAATACGAGAGTTGTTTTTTTCCAACCTCCGATCGCACAGTATGATGGCCAGGTATGCGGCAGGTGATTGGTGTGAGTAGTAGGCGACTGCGCATCTCCCCCTCCACACGCTCTGTCACTGGCGTATTCAACACGCCATTTTCTGTTGAATTGCAGTCACGTAAACATGGCTGTCGCTATTGGTTCTCCCGCCAAGTGTGAATTGCGAGCTGTTATTCGTTTCTTGCAGGCAGAAGGGAAGAGTGTAGCGAAAATTCATCGAAGAATGAGTCGAGTGTATAGAAACAGCTTTATGAGTGATGGCGCTTTTCGTGAATGGTGTCGGAAAGTTTAAAGATGGCCGAACTGATGTGCATGATGAAGGGGGTCAAGGACGCAAGTCTGTCGCTACAGACGACATTGTTCAACGAGTTGACCAAGCGGTTAAGCAAAATCGAAGGTTCACCGTAAGTGAATTATCGATGAAATTTCCGAAAGTTTCAAGGTCTTCCCTGTACTCTATCGTTACTGAACAGTTGCGCTACAGAAAAGTTTGCGCTCGCTGGGTCCCACAGATGTTGACTGACGATCACAAAACTTGTCAAATGGTTGCAATGTTTGAGTTTCTTGACCGTTACAATACTGACGGAGAAGAGTTTTTGAAATCCATTGTAACAGGTGATGAGACATGGGTTCAATATGACACGCCCGAAACAAAACGACAATCACAACTATCACAAATTCTCCAAAGAGACCCACAAAATTCAAACGAATCTTTAACAACCGTAAGGTTATGGCAACTGTATTTTGGGACCAAAACGGTGTGTTGCTTGTGGAGTTTATGCAGCCTGGAACAACAATTAATGCAGATTCATATTGTGAAACTTTGCGACGTTTACGGAGAGCTATTCAAAACAAACGAAGAGGCATGCTGAATTCTGGAATTGTTCTGATCCACGACAATGACCGTCCTCATAGCGCTCGTGTAACCCAATGGCTCCTTCAGCAATTTCAATGGGACATTTTCGAACAGCCACCATATAGTTCCGACCTAGCGCCGAGTGACTTTCATCTGTCCCCTGAACTGAAGCAGTAGCTTGGCAGGAAGCGCTTCCAAAATGACGTGGAGCTGAAAGAAATTGTCACAACTCACTTCCAATCATTGGCGGGGACATTTTATGAAGAGGGTATTGCAAAGCTTGTTCACAGATATGACAAATGCCTCAATCGTCAAGGTGATTATGTAGAGAAATGACCTGTATTGTACGTTACTTTTGGTCATAAAATCTTTTTTGTATATAAACCCGTCTTTTCTTTATAGCCCATCGGAGGTTGAAAAAAATAGCCTACGTAGATCTGTGTTTCTAGAATAATAGCACGATATATCTAGACTTGGTGGTATGCGATGGTATGTGAGAAATACTCACAAGACTAGAGAGCTGCATTATGTAATTGGGACTCTCATTAATTCCTCGGATTATTCGTGTCTCAATTGTATACAGAAATCATACATATAGTCACCCTTTCTATACTGTCTAGCTCTGTGAAGCCATAGCAAAATATCATGATATGTGAAAAACCCACGGTTCTAAAAAAGCGAAAATTAATTCATAAAGTTTTTTATTCAAACACGACACAAATCAATGTCAATAGAGTATTACTATCTATCTGTAGTTTAAGTAAATAATAAATATATAATTCTTGGTTATATTGAACTCAGGATAACATTTGCCAATCAAAGCGACAATATGCGATGAAAAACGCAAAGCATGTGTAATTCAAAAATATTCTAGTAAAATCTTCATAAAGTTTTAAATAAACAACATCCAGTACAGTTTGAAATGAGGTTTAATTAAATTAATGAAGAAACTCATTAAATTTCTGGAAAAACTAGCTTTCAGAAACATACGTCTAGAAACGTTTTTTCTAGAAGCATATCAGAACTCATTCCTACTATACTGTGAATGCCGCCCAAAACTAATTACAGAAACTACTGATCTCAAACAGTAATTTGTATAGTTAGTTATATAGTAAACTTGAAATTGCTTTGGCAATCTACGTAGAACTAATACGATTCATATCTAATCGTACGTTGTTCATCGTAACCTCATTTATTACGGGTAAAAAAAGCTTTCTTCAATGTTTTTTAAGCCTCTAAGATAAATAAAATTTAGTTATTGTCACATAATGTACAGTATGCCGAATGTTTGATGAAGCACGCAATTTAACTTAAATTTGAAAAACTTAAAATCATAAATAATGAGAGATTAATCTCATAGTATAAATAACATTATATCAGAAAATACGACATACAAATGAATGTGAAGATCTTAACAGAAGCACAAGTTACTGAGAAATGCATGACGGCAAAGTATGATTTCATAGAGATTTACCTATTTCACATCTGCAGTATCCGAATGAAGTAACATCCCAGTTTTAATAAAAGGAAATATTGCAAATTGTAAGGTTTATCCTAAGTTTATTAACAGTTATTTTAAGTTATGATTCTTTCCTATTTTTTCTAACTTCAGCTTACAATTTCCTACCAGAATGTAATTTCAGAAACGCAGTGAATACAAATGAGTAAGAGTACTATTTAAGTCGATGCTTCACTGACTTCTACAGAGAGAGAGATTTTCCTGACTGGCACGCGTTTGCCATTTGGCTATATTCTCTCTTAACCACTACGCTCGGCCATACTTTAGGCCCTTGCTTGGCTTCGCCGATTCAATTAATATTTAGGGACCAACTACTTAGAATTCTGATAGCTTCGGCTATATCTTTCAGATAGCTTTAGTTACTCATGGTTTAGTTTAAGTTCATAATTATTTAAGTTCAAGCCCAAGTGGAGGCTTTGTGTATCCTCCACGTTAGGAGTTGATTGTATTTATTCTGAGAAATAAAGTGTAGTTCACCCTTCTTTAGTCTTACCTGTTTATTCACACACTTAAGCGATTATTCGCTTCCTAGTGTTCGTGGGGTTCTAAGTCTGGATTTTAGAATGAAATAAGTAAAACCCCACAAAGTTAAACTCTCACTTAGGCTGTTTAATTCTCATTACAAAGTTTTATGCTCCGAAGCCGAAGGCCTAGCCACTAATGTTGCTGAATCAAAACAAGGAACTTTACTCCTGAGTTAAGTCTGAATATTCTGAAGTTCTAAGTTGGCTGCTTTGAAATATCCAATTCAGTTAAATGAATCGAGATATCAGCTGCATGAAGCTCGTGCTCAAATTGCATACAAAAACACCACATTATCGATACAGAATGGTGGATATTTGACGTTTGTTTACTGTATTTTGACATAAATAACACAAAGTAAAATTAGCGACTACCAAGAAGAATAACAGAAAATATTCTTTACTGGTCCATTCTTTTATATTAAATTTCATCCAGAAACCGAAAAGATTTTTTCAGTAGTAAAATCCACCCCATACCAATTGAAAAATCCACGGTTACATAGCAGTTCTAGACTAACCTTCATCTTTCACCAGATATTGATCCCATTGATATACCTGGGATGTAGCTGAGCCCATTTCATCGGTTACTTTTGATCTAGTTTAGGAAGCGAAGGAGACGGATACTTAATCAACGATTGAGTATATCCCAAACAGCTTAACAACACTTCATAGAATCAACACTTCATTCGAAATGTTCATTTAATACGCAATATACTTATAATGTTTCTCACTACCTTGTCAATAATAAAATGTCGAGGAACCTAGTGATCTAAGTAGCGACTTATCGCTGAGTTCAAGTAGACAGCGTAGACTCGAGAAGGATTAAAATACCCTTTTATTCACTCAAAAAAATAACATTTGGCCCCTTCTCGGGCTTACAAGAAAGGTTCCACTCGGGCTTTTAAATCAGGATCAGAAAATAAAAAAAAACTATTCTAATACTAACTAAAATAGACTTATCCGAAGCTAGACACAAATATGTAACATATCTGACCCTTAATTTAAACTAGCCGGGGATTATTAACAGGCACGTACAACCGTAATAAGTTCAAGAAGGAAACAGCGTAATAGAGCGTAGAATTCAAGAATAGGAATAGGAAATTATAATAGATTCAAGAAGGAAACAGCCAGAAGGCAAACACACGCCACTAAGCACTCTTTCTCCCTCTCTCCCGAAATAAGTAGAACTTCCTTTAAATACTACTCCTAACTTATTTGCATTCAACGCAATTCTAAAAACTCATTCTGGAGGGGAGTTTTAAGTGGGAAACAAGAATTGAAAGGAAAGAGTTTCAAAATTTAAAATAATTACAAAATTAAAATACACCTTACACCCTTAATGCAAGTATACAAATTACAAAAAATAAGAGAAGAATCTGATTGAATTTTAATTGTACATGCTTCTCTTTTATGTAGATGATGCTGTGATTGTTGACGAATAAAGTTACATCTTTCACGTTTTAAAACTGCTGCAACCAAAGTTAAATATAGTAGAAAATAAAACATAAACCCTTCTGTTTCCAGAGATGCCTTTGATGATAGTGTAAGTTTAATTATGAGTTAATTTGGCTATGAATGTAATTACATAAATCTGTGCCATATCACTTGTATATAAATAAAATATCTACAACGTAAGATATAGGCCACGATAAGTTATACGCATATTTAACGGAATGTGATAGAATTTCAAACATGAAATATTACAAATGAAGTTATATAAATTCCGTGACAAATTTTAAATGCTTAAACTTATAAGTTCATGTGTACGTCGGGAGGAACATATTATGTACTCTGCTTTAAGGCATAATTAATTTTAAAAAGGTGTAAACTATACATTCAGTTCTAAGAAGTATAGCAGTTATAATGAAAATCTGAGTTACACTTTTACTAGGTAAATTTAAAAACCCTTAATTAAATCTAATTTATATTTATAAACATGTATTGAATTTAATTGGAATTATAATTTTAAAAACTATACTTAGAATTTGGTTTTAAATTGTCAGCAGTTAAAATTATCTTCTGTAATAAAATTTCGAGAAATATAAAGGCTCTTTTTCGATAGGAAAAAGAGGATTAGAAATTACATTGAAAGGGAAACATTACTTATATTTAAAATGACAATAATGAAAATACTTCTCGGAGAATAATTATGCTAATGTATTTTTAAAAAATAACGGTTTTTTTCAAATTTTGTGCAAAATATATTTAAATAAATTCATGTTAATTGTGATAATTAATTCGGGATAGTAATTGTTATCCATAATTTTCATATTCTTATTATTATCATATGCTATTTAAACAATTTGACATTAAAGTAAACATATATACGCACAACTAGGAAACGAATTAAATATTTTATATGTTTATCTTTGTGTGAAGATTTAGTGAAAATTTGAAGATTTAGCATAGAAAAGATTCTTTTTTTTTTCTTTCTTTTTATGTTCACATGGATGTTGTGTTACCGAAATCCATCAAAAATACTTACTTCTATTTAATTAAAAGTTTGATACATCTAAATATCAACTACTGAAAGTTTCTGCAAAATGTCATTTATATACTATATAAAGTCCCTGTGTTTGTTCTCGATTAACTCAGTCACGACTACAGTTATCATCACCAAACTTTCTACAGTTCTTTTCTGGGTCCTGAGAAAGATCGACGTCCACTTTTTTCAAAAAAAAATTTTTTTTAAATCAGACATATTAATTAAAAACTCTGAAAACGCTAATTTTCGCCCTCATTTTTCGAAGTGGCAACAATCTCGCACACTGGAGATAAAAATCTGCTTTCTTTCGAGAAGTGTTGCCACTGCTCGCTTTCAAATTGTAGAGTTTGCTAATAAAAAATTTATACGTTTTACAAAATCTATATATATAAGCAAGATTGCAAGAATGCCTTTTTGTGTGTTTGTTTGTTTGCGTTATTGATTTCTGATCAATTATGATAAATTTTTTGCCACATTTAGTCAACTAAAATTGAATATAGGTGAAATATTGGATGGAATTTGAGCTTTTACGACCAATTGATTAGAAAGACGAAAATCATTCAATAATATTCAATAATGATATAATGAGAGAGAACTAGTTTATTTTTATATCAATATTTTTTATGTGCGTTCCATACGCATCAGACGGAAGTGAGTTTAAAAAGAATAAAGATTTATGTTATTTATGTTAGATACTACTTCGCCTTACCCAGCAGCAATTTATTTAGGTAGCATGGATCTAAATAATTCATCCTGTTTCGCAACAGTAATTTTAAAAAAATACCAGCGGAAATCATATTACGTAAAGTATAATAGAATGGGTGAAAAAGATAGATAAATGACAATAGAATGAGCAACGAACTGGAAAGGTGGTGAAATATTTCGTTAAACTCGTTTTTCGCCATTTCTCCCGCTTCTTCCTTTATGATTTTATAACGCTGGGAAACGAAAATATTTTCTTTCTTTTTACACTCAAATCATTATTAAATCATAAAGCAGTCACCTATATGCCAGCAAAGAAAATGTGAAAGTGAAATACATTTCCGACAACGCCATACTACAAATATGCTTTTAACTTCCTCTTTCTATTTTGAATGACATAACACACAGTTTTCAAGATTTAGATGTGCATGTGTATTAGTCATGTCATGAAGCTTTGTCGAGAACTAAAATATTTGTTTCTCAATGATGTAGGCATTAAAAATAAAAATTTAAATACTTCTATTTGCTTTTATGCGCCTAGAACATAGTATAAGTGTGCGCAGAATTATAGATATGCAAATTAATTTAAAAAGTTGCACAGTAAAATTTTGAAAATATACATGCATTTAAATGAATATATTAAATCTAGTTTATTATCAAAATCGATGAAAGAAGTGTTAGTAATTAGTAACCATGCAGTATGAATTAGCTAATAGCAGCCAAAGTTTATTGCATTTTGTTAACAAATTCAGTTATAGCACAACGTGATGAACAATTTTATGTTAATCTTCAGTTTATTTCAATGCTGATTTGATCACTTTTAAATATTTTATTATTTCATTTTAAGTCATGTTTCTAATACAGAATTTTAATCTGAAAGCAGTTTATTGAGAAATTTTTAATTACGTAAAGACTTTACATTTATTCTGTCTCAGTATTTTTACTACACTGAATTATAATATTTAAATACTAGCGGAAGTACCCGATGCCAGTTAAGTTAGATTAAAAAATACGATTCATAGTCATATATTTTTCAATCTGATGCGATATAGAAACCACATAAAAAATTTTGATAGAAAAATCAACTAATTACCTATCATTATATCAGCAACAATGGCACGCAGTTTTTAGTGATTTTCGTCTTTCTAATCAAATGGTCGTAAAAGCTCAAGTTTCATCCAATATTTCACCTATATTCAATTTTATTCGATATATTTTCGAAATAAAGCATCTTTGTCTCCAACGCGTGAGACTGTTGCCACACGGAAAAATGAATGCAAAAATTCGCTTAAATTTTTTAATAAATATTTCGGCTGACTTAAAGTCGTACGAAGATGGGAATAGTGGGAATGGCTTCCCACGAATTTTCGGAATCAGGAACAATGTATTTAATGTTCGACAATGCTATTTTTATTTCATCGTAAAACTTGGAAATTTTTTAACAAACTCTAGGATTTGAAAGCGAGTTGTGGCAACAACTTTCGAAATAAGTCAGATTTGCATCTCCAATTTTCGAAACTCTCTACTCCGAATAATGAGGGCGAACATTATCGTTTTTCCGAGTTTTTAATTAATGTCTCTGATTTTAGGTATTTTTTTCGGCAAAAAGGTGGACGTCGACTTTTTCCAGAACCCAAAAAAGAATTGTAGAAAGTTTGGTGACGATAGATATAGTAGTGACTGAGTTATTAGCGAATAAACAATACATATAGATAGATAAGACATTATGACGCACTTTTATAAAGTTTTTTCTCTTGTAGTTTGGAAAAGTCAATTCGATTAATTTTTAATCAAGATTACAATAAATGCAATAATAATTTTCTACCATAGCAATTTCGATCACCTGTCCGGAAAAACGCAGCACGATTCTTCATTACTTTTGCTAATTCAATGAACTTATACTTCATTTTATTTAATTTTAAATGTGTTTTTAATTACATTTCATTTATTTATAATTCATTTCATTGCTATAATTCTCTGGCGTATTATTTATCCATTTTCCCTTCTCACTGAAAATTTTAAGAGAATTTTTAAACACTTAAATTGAAAAACTCGTTAAATACTCTAAACATTTTCCTATGTATATCTACTGCTTAGTACTGTCTAACCACGATAAAAAACAGCTATGCGGACAGACATATCTCAGTTATGCGGAAGATTTTCCTTAACACATTTTCAAGCATTATTTATTTAATAAATGCGGCAGATGCTTCCTGCATATTATGACTTTAATAGACTTTTTGGTGGGAATACTTATTTTTAATGGAGATTCTTATAATTGAAGATGAGTTTTTTTCATTATTAGTTATCAAATATTGTAAGAGGCAATAAAATCATAAAACAATTCTTATCAAAAAACGTATAATAATAACTAGCAAAATGATAGTACTAATAAAACCATCGAATGAACTAAGAAAAGCATATTTTTTAATCACCTCAAATGAGCGCTTTTCCATCTTGCATTATCGTAAAATGCAACCGAAAGTCATCCTATCCATGATGAAGGTATATTAACTTAAAAGGACTATTACTCTCGAAACAGAATTATGCGTCAAATCACAATAAACAGCTGTATCAATTTTCAAATTCTAGCCACCAAATATTATCGCTCTATATCATATTTAAAGAAATTAAATAATGAAGAATCTGCATGAATGTATGTATGTTTCTGGCATAGTGAAAAAGCAACGACACCTAGAGCCATCAAATTTTGAATAACGCAGTCCTCCACCCAAATGTGGGCACCTGAAAAGCCGAATCTGGAATTTGTTTTATTATCTATTTCATAGTTTTATAATTTTAACGAATTTTGGATTAAGAAACTCAACAATTTCAAAGCCAGCATTGGCAACACACTGTACGAAAGAAAATATTTTTATCCCCACAGCGCGAGACTGTCTATCGCAAATTCTGAAGATATGCTTTTTTTAAATATTTTTAGCCCCAAGGGACGTTAGACCAAATTATCTCGAAACATGTATATGTATGTGTAAATGAAAATCGCTCTTTTGGACGTAATATAAAATCTGAAAGCTTTTAGATTTTTTTGTCTATTTCTTTCTGTATGTACCTTTTAATCAAAAGCAGCTAAGATTCTCACCCAGAATAGAAAACTTGAAAATAACAAACTACACAATGGTGCATTTGTACCTTACTGTTCTGATGCATTTTTTAATTCATCGCGCATTCACCGAAGCATACAGTGACTCGGGAAGCTGAAAGCACATTCCAATTTCTCAATGACTGCAGGAATCAAAAATTAAATCTTGAGTAAAATTTTAATCTTATTAAATTTTTAATCTTGGTCTGAAATTTTAAAATAGGAATCAATTCATGTACTACATAAGTAAAATTTTATCAAAAACATTAGCTTTCTGATATCTTTGTTTACTAGAATTTACTGACTAATAATTTATTGCAATGTTAATTGTCTTTTATTTCTCAATTTAGGTGATACGGCACATTCCCGGATGACCGCTACTGAAAGGTCCAGGAAACGAATTGAGATCTTAGGAGCCGATATTCAAACAGAAAATCCAAGATGAAGATTTTGACCCACTCAATACGTTTGCGGTGATTTTTCTGTTTAAATTTGAAATGTATAATCACTTTATTCAAAATACCAATAATCGTGAGATTTATTGGTATTTTGAATATAAATTACTGTGCTTTTAAAAGCGTTTTGCTTTCTTATTTCCTTTGACGGTCTAGATGTATTTTTAAAAAATGGAAAGTCATGAAAGCAAATAGTAAATACTAATAAATATTCTTTTAATGTAGAACTTTATGACCAGATCCAAAACACTTTACTTCTCAGAAAATTAAGGAATTAAAATTTTCTACAATCTAGCATGTTTTTTTTATTAGTTTAAGATTCACGAATGGAAGAACCACATCGTCAGTTCCGCACGGACTTAATTTTACATGAGTATTATTTTTGTATCTGTAATAACCATACAGTCGAATTTTGGCCAGCAGACTTGTCAGAATATCCGAAGCGTACCGCTTTGCGAAGGCTTTTAGGAAAGCAGTCACAAATGGAGTAGCTATACCTCGTTCATTTTCTACGTCAGCTGTGTTATTTATCATGTAGTGATCCTGCTAGGCTGCTTTAGTAACTATATCACGGCTACATTACAGAAAGCAATGTTAGCTCTTACGAATAAAGGTTCTTAAAGTCATTAACTGTAATGTTTGAGTTCATCATTCATAATCCTTCAGTTCGTTCCTAGAACGTCAGAGCTATGTTGGATCACACAGAATTAAGAAACAACAAGCCATTAATAATTCCATATATGTCAGAACCGTAGCTGATTATCTCCATAATGAATAAAGATTGCATTTTTCAAAAAATTCAAGTTTAAATTCTTGTGACATATGCTCAATATTCCATTTTAAAAATTCCAGATTGTCCCATTCATGATTCTTACATCCATATGCCTTCCTGTAGCGCTTTGTTTCATCATCCATATCGGACATTCAATTCGATTCCTTACAGCGACACCCAAATAAATTCTTTAAAGTGGTAATGTCTTAACATTCTTCAATGAACATTCTTTAAAGAACATCCTTCAATGAATCTTTAATGTACGTATAATATGAGCAATATAGTCAAATTGTCAAACGACTTTTCAAATATTTATTTATGTAAAATCTCTTACAACTATTCCATTAATATAATTATTTCTTTTCTCTGTATAATTGCAATTACATTTATATAAGCTTTTCTTTAACTCACTCGTGATGTTAATCGCTATGGCCAAACGTTTGTAATGGAATTTTAAAGTAGTTCCTGACAAGCTGTGGAATTTAACATTTATATGGACACATTTTATGAACAACACAATGTGGCGAAGAGATATTTGCCAAATTTCATTTAGATTTTTTTTTAATTTAATGTTTAAACTTTTTTTTTGCATATATTTTCATTTAACGAACAAACTAAAAATATCAGAATTTTACTTTTTGCACTAACAGATAGGAAGTTTTTTAAATGAAATTTGCATGAAGGTTTTTAACTTAATTTCTAAATTTTTGGCAAGTTTTCGAAAATGGTTCGGATTTTTCGACTTTTTGACTTTTATTGTTTTAAACTTTCAACATCTAAAAATGTATCGGATATAAAGCTTTGAAATGTTCACATATTGTAAAATAAACTCTTACTTCTTTCGTTTTTTAAACTAGAAATATAATAAAGAAGACATTTTTGTTAATATTGCTGTGTGAATCATAACGGGGAAAAAACACCATCTGGTCATCGCTTCGATCACTTCGAGGTTACGATGTCCTCACGTCACATGATTCTTATCGCTTCTGCATATAGATTTCTCTGCATTTACTATCACTTTATTAATGTCAAAAACAACAGACTTTAGCGATTGATTAACGTTTGAAATTTTTTGCAGGGAAATCTAGAATGCCGTTTTTAATTTTTTTTATTTCATAAAATTATGCACATTTTTCTCAATATTTCATATTAAAAGTTGAGTTTTCTTAGCCCTTTTATGACAGGTAACAATATATTCTTTTATAAAACTTTAAAATTCTAAGATTCAAAAGGTTATCCGTTATAAAAATTTGAAATTTTAAAACTTATATAACAGTGTATTCATTCAAAACAAGAACAATAAAACATATCAATAAGATATCTTTTCAGAATTTTTAAATAAAGCTGCGTTTTTACATGGCTTATTTATTTATATTATATTTCCTCAACTCGCTCATGGCGTTTCTCTCTATTGTTAAACATTTGTCATCCATTTTTTAAACTATTTCCTGATAATCTCGCTAGCTCAAATTTAGCGCAGACACCCATTGTGGATGTAGGGGTCCAACACAATTGGTGCATGGATATGTTTTTCAGAATTCCATTTCCAGATCATTTAAATGTTAATATTGAAATAATGTTTCGCACAAATCTTCATTCAGCAAACAAATTAAGTTTCTCATAATTTTAAATTTTGCACCATGGGATCTTTCAAATGCAAGTTACATAAACGTTTTAACACAGTTTATGAATTTTTGGCGAATTTTCAGAAATCGCTGGACTTTTCTCGATTTTTAAACTTAACAAAACGGTTGACAGTAACAGGGATATTTTGTTGCTGAAAAATGGTTTTTCAACTAAATAATTTAATTAAGAAAGTGTCACTAAAATTGAAAAAAATGAAAATAAGGTACAAAACAGTTCAGATTTTATTCAGAACTCATAAAGTAATTAATGAACTAAAAGAATAAAAATAATTTATCATATAGGTTTGTGGGAATAAGGGATTAAATAATTCACCAAACAAAATCCATCTATAATTTTATATCACGAAAACTATAAACGTGAGAGAGGAAATCATAGGAAATCGAATAATTGAATTCTTTGTCAAAAGCTCGTGATATGAAACTTTCAGTGAAATTTGTAAAGAGAAATTATTTAATCTCTTGCCCTCGTGATTCTATGATTAAGTCATTTTCCTTAATTAAATTCATTTATCATTTTATGAGTTTTAATTGAAAGCTTATTTTACTTTCACAAACTTTTTTACTTTATTTAATTAGTTTCTAAATTACGTTGTGTAAGAAATAAGGTCAAGTTCCAATAAAAAAGTGCGGTTCGAAGGCAACTGCAGACGAAAAAATACAACTGACTAGTTTTGCCACTATTAAATTAATCTGTTAATGACTTACTTTAGCTGCTAATAAGATAATAATGTTTTTTTAATCATTAAACAGTTGTCTTAATTTTTTAAAGATATTTACCTATATCCGCTTCCTTTTCAAATGCAATTTTTGTTAATGCTAGTTGTTTTTGGCAATCATTTATAAAGCAATACCGTTGTTTTGATCCACACAAATTGTTATAAGTATGACATTACTGCAGCTTTATCTTTTAGTGCTCTTTTATTCTGTTACTTTCAGGTTTTGAATAATAAAATCATAGTTATTTTAGCTTTCATTGTAATATTTGACGTTTTGTTTCTAAATTACAGTCTCTGAAGAATAATTTTTTGTTAAATATTTCAATATTTGCTTCGTATTCCAATTTTTCGTCTAACTGTTTTCCATTTTCCAACTAAGAAATCAGTTTTATTTAAACCATATAATACCTATATTATTATAATCTATATCTAAAGAAGAAAGTATGTGTGTGTGTGTGTGTGTTTGCTATAGTAGTAACTCAGTCACTACTATAGCTATCGACACCAAGTTTTCCACAAGTCTTTTCTGTGCCCTGGAAAAGGTCGATATCCACCTTTTTTCCCCCCAAAATGTAGCTAAAATCAGAGATATGAATTAAAAACTCGGAAAAACTATAATTTTCGCCCTCATTTCTCCGAGTGGCAACAGTCTCGCAAGCTGGAGATGAAAATCTGCTTTATTTCGAAACTTGTTGCCACTGCTCGCTTTCAAATCGTAGAGTTTGTTAATAAAACTTTTCTAAGCTTTACAATGAAATAAAAGTAGCATTGCCAAAGGGATGCCATTTCAACTGCGAACGACTTTAATCAGCCGAGGATGTAATTAAAAAAATAATAAAAAGGACTGGTACAACCATCAGCTAGAGATTGCCACGAAAATAATAATAAAAAAAAACCTGAGAGGTTTTAGATTTTAAATTACATCCAAAGGGGCGTTTTTTAACATTTTTTGTGTTACCTTTATTTATTAAATATCATGTTCTTCGCACTTAAACCATAGAATTCAGTTCAACAGCAATATCGCAAAATAATTTTAAAATGAGTATATCTTTAGATTTGTTGTGAAAAGAAAAAAAAATTTGCGGGTTTTATTAATATTTTAAAATTTACATACTCAACCTCTCCTGGTGCCGTGACAAACTAAAAAAAAAAACAATTCTCATAAAAATGTATAGAGTTCATCAAATCATAAAGACTGATGTTTGAAAACAAATTAATTAATTCTTTAAGCTATATTAAATTTTCATAAATCCTCAACGCAGTAAATTCAGTTTTATCATATCAACTCTCAAGTCTTAAGTTCAATGAAATAAAAAATCCTCCCTGGCGTTTTGTTAAACTCAAAATATTAATATTCATGTAAAATGCATTACCGACACTGAATCATTAACATACTATCTCTCACTAAAACTAACTAATCGGTTCTCCTTCCTGAAAACACATAAATTTCAAAAAACCCTTAAGAAAAGCCCAAAAACCGTAAAAGTAAAAAAAAAAAAAGTTCAAAACACCAGGGAGAAATAAATCTCACACACTAAGAAGTCGAAACACCTGTTAAATTAATATATCTAATCGTATAGTCATAAATAACATTAAATTCTCCTACACTCGCAATAAACTACCCAGGTTCGAATGGAAGTTTAACCATGTTTTCCGAAAGGATTACATGGGTGACCTACAGTAGACCACAAGATAAAAAAAAACATACAATAGTAAAACAAATAAAAACATTTATTTAATATTCCAAAAGATTATTCATTCAGAATAGCTGGCCAGACTACCCCTACAAACATTAACTAAAAATTACTCACAATTCTTCATGCGACAATCTAAACCATAATCAATATTGTATTCAAAATTATTAATTACGTATCTTACAATAATTTCGTAATTATCACTGAACCATACTTAAGTAGTCTGAAACATTTTTTAT
>KK115429.1:125565-136958 GCA_000611955.2 Stegodyphus mimosarum
GGCGTTATGTTGCTGTAACATTGCATTAGGCAGCCCCTAAAGTTAGGGGATTGCCACCGGCGGCAGTACATTATACAAGTATCGTTGGGCCGTCATAGTGCCCTGAATACGAATAACAAGTGACCTGCAATCGTAGGCAATAGCGCCCCAAACCATTATGCCACGTTGTCGCACGGTGGGGCGTTTCACAGTTACTGCCGTATTAGATCTGTCTCCACGTCAAAGCCACACACGTATGCGGTGACTGCCACTGGATAAACAGAAGCGTGACCCATCTGAGGACACGACGTTTTGCCATTCTGTCATCCACATCGCTCCAGTCCGGCACCATTCTAAACGTTGGCGTCTATGCTGTGGAGTCAATGGCAGTCTTCTTAACGGACGCCGTGTGCAGGCCACGTTCAACCAATCGACGGAAAATGGTTCTCGTCGACCCGGGAACATACAAGGTATCTTGCACATGCTGCAGAGTCGCGGTACAAGTGACTTGCGGGACCGCCACAGCTTGTCGGCGGATGCGTCGATCCACGAGTGCTGACGTCACTCTGGCTGCACCTGCACCCTCCTTCTTCCCACATTCCCTTGTTCCAACCATGTTCGCCATAGCCGATGCACCGTGCTCGCATCCATGTGGGTATCAGCTGCTTTTTGATGTACGGACCAACCCGCCCTTCTCAGTCCTATCACCATATCCCTCGTAAAATCGTCTATCTGCTGGAAGTGCCTTCGTTGACGGCGGCCTCGCATTCTCTCCTATTACACGTATCCTCCGGGACAAAAACCAACTTTCTTCGATAATTCGTCTGGCAGAAATAACGACACGAATATTGCCCATTCTGCACGTTCCTTCCCTTATATCTTACTTCACGTGCGTCGGAGAGCTGCGCATTTCACATCATTCGCATAACTCAGTGACGTGCGTCTACTCTAAAATTTGCATAAATTTCTGATCACTCCTTCTTGGTGTTGCATTTTCAATGTCGAGCAGTGTATAAACAAACTTCCTCGGAAATTTGTCAAGGGTTAACATTCCTGATTCATATTTAGCGAGTTGTTAACACCATATACAGGTATGGCAAATATAACAACTGCATAGCAGTTTCAGAATGAAAACGTGTGTGTTTAGCAGCACACCAACTAAATTTCTACACAGCTGGGCATTATTAAAATTGCTATTCTACCAAGACAGCACTTAACCAACGTCAAATCTGCATGCATGCTGTGACTGGTTAGCACTCCAGCTCCTACGTACAAAATAGATATGAGTAACGTAGTGTGTATACAATGTGAAAAAAAGGGAAGACTGTACATTCATTTTCTTATTTAGAACTCATATTTGAACTTTGGTTGTTTGTGTAAAGGTCATACTATGGATCGTGTAAGAAGGAAAAATTCCTACCAGCACCTGTCGGTGTTCGCCATGGTAAGATCCTGGCTTATCGGAACTGCAGTCCAGCGTTCCGCGATACTGTTGTTCATGTTGGTCAGGATCGCATTGACTGTCAGGTTAATATAGAATCGATGGGTCTAACAAGACCCTACTAACCGCCAAGCAGAATCTTAGCAGCCTTGCCTCCCTAACACTAATGAGGGCAAACATATATTCATTTGGTCTTGCGGGATCGTACAGCCAAGTTACATACCCTGATTCAGGAACTTTGCTCGTGTGGAGGACGACAAACATTCGCCCGGACAGTGAGACAATTTCTGAAGCTCCACGGACTATCCTAACATAAATAATTATTATAAGGATTTTTATTATTTTTATTAAAACTGTAATATTTGTATTAGGATAATATTTAGGAATAGATGCATATGTAATACTCGGAAGTAGCGGTTTGGAAATATTTCGCTGCCTTTGGAATAAGATTATCGAAATAGTCTAAGTATATAAATATTTACAATGAATCCCTGAAAGCATCTCTAAGAAAACTTAAAATTAGTTCTATACCGGTCTAAACATTAAACCAAGATAACGATCCTAATCATAAAGCCTTCAATGTTCGCTTGAGATTACAACTGTCCCAAGTTATCAAAACTTATATGGAATGTGAAGGGATTGAGTTGGAAAAAGGAATATATAAACATGATACTTCGTCGAAAGAGCAATTCGTACGCAGAAAATCAACAGAAGGAACCTTCTTACACGAAAACATTAGTTGAATCCATTTCAAACCGCATGAAAAGTGTAATTTTAGCTAAAGGATATTCAACAGAATATTGAATGTCCCGCTATTTTTTATTAAATAGTTTGTGTTTCTATTAAGTATAAAATATTTATGCAAGTTCCTTATCAGAATTTTTCGAATGAATTATTTTTTGTACCAAAATTGTTTTGAATAACTTTTTTTTCAAAACAAAAAGGGTGATGAATATTATATGTAAAAGAAACATAAAGTCATTTTTTTAATATTTGGAGTTGGTATTTCCAAATAAAACTGAAAATTCCAAGTGTCCGAAACAAATGTCAGCCACTTTACATCACAAAATTTCACATATATTTAATTGTTAACTTTTAATTTATACATCACAAAAAGCACAGATATCATGAAAAACGAGGATTTTTTAAAATACGAAATTCGGCTGGGATTGTGACAAAATATTCCTTCTTTCATTTGGCGTGAGGCCCCTGTTTACACGTCTGGAGTATTGATCGCAATTTAACCATCTGTTCCTTATGAATTATAGAAGGTATTATTCCTAAGCTAGCTCAGAGAAAAATGATTAAGTTTGACCTTCAGTTTAGATTTTATGCATCATCGCTCTCAAAGAAGCTATTCTCGATCAAACGGCATTCTATTTGGAATCGCGTAACCTTTGCTTTCTTTCAGTTAATAAAGAATTAAGTTTTTAATCGGTTCATAATTATTAAATATGGTTTAATGAAGTGTATTCTGTTGGAACTGACAAACATGAAAAAGGAGGATAATTATTTAAGAAACGTAAGCGAGTTTTATATACTCTGGAGATGTTTTTGTGAAAGTCTAACGTGTCCAGGAAACGTGTTTTAATCTGCGCTATTTATATTTGAGGAGAGATGACTTAAGCATCTGACTCACATAACTGGAAGTGACCTGCAATTAAATAACTGTATAATCTCAGTTATCCGAATTGAATTCGGATAATATTTTTAGTTCGGATATGCTTTTTTTTAAGCAAATGTCTATTTCAAGTAAATCATTTATTCTTGAAAACTACCTAATTTTTTTTTAAATTAGAGATAAATTTATATTCATAAAAGAGAAATACTTTTATTACATTAATTTGTTTCGACAAATTAAATACTATTTTTGCATAATGAATTAAGATCTCTAATAATGCTAACAGATTAACTATAGGTGTGGATATTCTCTTATTATAATCCACAAGTAGCGCACACAGGGCTTCACCATTTAAAATAAGTTGTTAACTATTAACCGATAACTGTTAACTTGTCTTTAACTGAAAGCAGACGTGAACCTTTTTAGATGGCTTGATTAAAAGTAATGTAATCATAAAACCAATTGTTTTCTTCTATATCTAAACACCATAACAGAATGAATGAAAATTGAACGACTACAAACATAATCATTGTAAAAAGTCGCAGGGATCTATGAAATAAAACATAACGTTTAGAAGAGGTCTTAGAGAACCAAGTATCTAATTTGATACTAATTTCAAGAATACTGAAAGTTGTAAGAGAAGAAGACTGAATGCTTTTTGAAGAATTTCATTCATCATATATAAACGTTCATATTCGTATTATATTCTTTATTTCTAAATGTTTGCTGGAATCTTCGACAATATTTGTAAAATCATGTACCACTGAATTCGGATAACTGATAATTGATTTTCAGACAATTTAAACTCCTCCTTTCCAGAAAATTTAATTCCGCCACTGTTCGATCCATTCTAGAAAGAAAATGTGCAGAGGCAGTAAATGAGCTCCTAAGTTGCAGTTAGAAGATATAGTTTTGTTTATCTCCTTCAGTTAATCGAATCAAAGCACACGGATATTATCTGTAAGGAGGAAATTATTTTGATGAGAACTAAGAGAAGTAACTGGTATTTACACTACATATGTTAATATTATGATCAAATGTTCTCAAAACATTATGCATTGGATTAGGTATCAGTGAAAATCACTTAAACTACCACTTCCATATACATCACATAATTATAACTTTTCATACTACAAAAGTACATCATTATGGGTAGTACAAATATATTGACTTGTGTTTTCTGTAATTTATCTCTCAGACTGGCAATGAAATTAATTTTTTCCAATAATAATAATTTTTCATTGCGTAAACAGTCAGAAAATTTTACATCATATCTTAAACGTCATTTCTAGACCTATTTTCTATCAAAAGTATGTACGTATCAAAACTATCTTTAGTGTAGAAGTGCGGAGTACCTTTACGCATGTAGTTAATGTACCATAAAACGTCCGATTTAATCCCGCACAAATTACCTTCACGCTCAGTTGTTTAAGATAGGTTCTGGTAAGACTACAGATAAACGCCATACATTTAGGTTACAACATCGTATAAAGGATGCCTAACTGAATTGTTTCACGGGGCTCTATGGCATATGGCACAGTCTTGTTGAAATCACATGTCGTCCACATCAATATCATCCAATTTAGGCTGAACGAACTGTGTTATCATTTCGCGATATCGAGCACCAGTAAACTTCACTGTTCGACCAGCTTCATTTTCGAACGTATGCTCCAATGATGCCTCCAGACCAAAATCCGCGCCAAATAGTGACACTTTGAGCATGCATTTGTTCTTCGACAATCGCATGTGGGTTCTGGCAGTTTTGATGATTAACAAAGCCAACAAGGTGAAACTGTGCTTCATCGCTGAACATAATTTTGTTCGATAAATCGGCATCCACTTGTTGAGGTTCGATAATTCATTCAACGAACTCCTTTCGCTGTGTATGATCAGTAGGCTTTAGTTCTTGTGTCAGTTGAACTTTGTAAGCATGGAGACGCAGATTTTCAGTGAGTATACGCTGCACAGAGCTTCTTGAAATTTGCAATTCTTGTCCACGACGCCGAACCGATGTTCCTGGACTTTCACCAACAGTCTCCCGCACTGCTTTGATATCGACATTAGAAGGCTTGCTTTTGGACGATCAGTGTGTTTAGCATTACCAACTGATCCAATCTGCCTGAATTTTCTAATTACTTTCTTCACAGTTGACGAAGTTAAATCACTATTCCAACCATTTGTACGAAACTTTTTAATTGTGGCCGTTAGACTTTCATTATTTTTGAAATATTTTTCAACAATGAAGACACATTGTTCTATCGTGTAACGCTTCATTTCTACTAACCCTAAACTACCAGCTGTCAAATGGTTTTTTTAATAGGGTTGCCATCACTTTACTGCACGAATAGTCGCAAATTCAAATTATGCGTTAATTTGGGAACACTCTTTATAAAAAGAATCTATTTTTAATACCCTAAAAATGTTGCACATAAAAATCTTCCAAATTAAGACGACTCTTTTTGGTTATTTTATCATCAGTATCTTTTTAAGACATTTCCAATATACATACGTTAGATTTTCTATAAACAACCGTAATTTCAAGAATACTGAAAATATGTTTTGGGAGTAATAGGATAAATTAAATTCAAACTATTTTTCTCGGGAATCTAAAATATCGTCGAACGATATTTCCTCCTTCTTATAATTCGTAGATTTATTAAAACGATATTTTAAGAGCGGACGATCAGAAATCGGGTACATTTTAGCAGTCACAAAACACTCGTACTTTTATCACGATTCTTTTAGAAGCAGTTGAAGTGACTTTTTGCATGAATCTTTCATGGTTTCCTTTATATGTATCGTAAATACATACAAAGTTCTGTCATAAATTCTTCCACAAAACATATAACATTAATGTAATTTTTCATTGTCGAATAATCTGATGTTCCTTTCAGAGTAAAATATGCATATATGAAATTTTTTAAAGTTTTTTATTTTTATTTCAAATTTTATAAAATCATCATCCATTAGTTAACATAAATTAAGATTGTATTTTTCGTCGTAAATATATAGCACGTGTACACACCATGCCCACATAAGTCCTTACTCGACCTGTATTTCCACAGCCGTAGACCTATATCTGTATCAAGAAAATGTATCAGAGAATGTAAACATTTATATATAGGCACTTTTAAACAAAAAAATCCGCTTTGTAAAAATTAAAATACCTAACATTTTATACGTTTCCCGTCCCCACGCTTATATTTAGAAAATTTTTATTTAAATTCTAAAAAATAAAAATAAAATTTGATATCCGAACGACAAAAATTGACCCAGATATTATTACATTTTTAATTAATGGCCATATTCAAGGACTGTAAGCAAATTGAAAAGCGAAATGTTCGCATTTGCACGCAACTAAAAATAAAATATCAGCTTAGAAATAGGTATCGAATGTTAATATATTAACTTACGAGCATTGCTATGCAGGTTACCGGGAAAAGTATTACAGAATATTTAAAAAAAATGAAATCTCATTCTTATAACCATACAATTTGTCCTGTAGAAATCATCGGAAGGCTTCAGTATGGGCATGTCCCATTACTGCCAGGGTGGTTAAGACTGCAGAATACTGGTAGTTCGACCTGATTCGCGTTCGACTCCAGGCGAATGAGCTGGCTGCATGATTAGTTTTCCCCAATTTGTGTAACGTAAACAGGAGCCAGTTTTCTTAAGGCCACCATGCTTTTTGCCAAAGCTTATGGACTCTGTTAAAACACGCTGACAAAGCTTTGATTCTCTCTTTCTGCACTTTTGTATTTTGCCTTGTAATTATTTCCACCAATTTATTGCGAACTTCGTCAGTTCAAAACATGCGAATTATGTGACCTCAAATGTTTACTTACAAGATTTATATTGGTGCCAGTGTTTTTGGCACAACTTGTGGACTTTGCAGAAGACTCTGGCAAAGCCGGAAGGAATTTGTTTCTAAAAATTCAATCTATTTTATCTTAATAATGCATTGTGCTGTAAATGTGATCTCCCCGTATATTGTGCTTAACTGACTCCTGCTATCATTCGCCGGTTAAAGTCACGTGCACTACTCTGAACTCAAAATGATTGTTACAAGATTAGTTTGGTACTTAGTGTTTTTGACACAGACTATGTAAAGTATTCTGACAAAGCCGAAAGAACTTCATGAAAAGCTGTTTACGAGCTTTCACTGCTTGAAATAATCACAAACAGAAGACGAAATCCTCATCTATTGTTACTACAATGCTAATTGCTTACCTAATTCAAACTCACCTGCACAGCTGCTTGCTTGACTTTGGCACTACTGATTGTTTCGCCTTCGGGTGTGGTGCGTAGCACCATAATTTTGATAACTAGCATGAAATGCCTTGGGGCGCATTTTGATTTACTGGCAAAATTCAAAGCAGTTAATGCCAGCAGGAAATATTGATCCTTGATCCGTTAAGGCTGCCTTCTCTTAAGCAAATAGCATTTGTGACTTTGCAATATTCAAACAACCAAAAATAATCATCAGTACTGGCACATAGCCAACTAAGTAACGTTATTTGCATGACTTTTAAATTTAAAATGTTTATAGTTTAATTAATTTTTAATTATTATTAGGTAATAAAAAACTAAAGTAATAAAATTTCATGAGAATATAAATAATATATCTTTAATGTTTGAAAACTTAAAAATTGCTCGCAAAACTGGTTACAGTGCGAGAAGCATAAAATGTTCACTTCCAAATTTTACAGCTTCCAATCAATGGATCGTCAAATAGCTTTTAAGAGTTTTGTACTATATGCATTGAAAGCAATAATTAATTTCATTTTACTTGCTGTTAATATAAACCTCTCCTACATAAAAAACTGAACAAAAAGTATACATACAAAGGAATTCTTTTATAATTGTGATCTAAAAATGATAGTTTGTAGAGCTTCGGATTTAACAGTCAGACTGATGCAATCCAAGCAGATTCTCTGTTCTCTTCCGAATCAATATGTAAATTGTCGCTCGCTTTCTAAAGAAAAGTGCCTTTTTACTCCAAATAAGAATTTGCATTTTGCCATCTTAAAAGAGAAATCTTTTTTTTTTCTAATCGTTTATTTGCCATCTCTTCTTTTGTATAAAAGAAAACGCACTTCCTCGAAATTTATTTTCAACGGAATTAACTATTTGGAACGAAATGAACTATCGAACTAAAGCAATGGAAATTCAATAAATGACAGACTAAAGCTATGTTACATAAGTCGGATCTTTACATTCCTATTTTTTGCTTGAATACTCTGAAAGACAAGACTTTTCTTCTTCTAATAAAGTGTATACTTAGGAAATGTTAGAGCTTTTCAAAGAAGACAACACCAGACGTGAATTTTTCAGTTGCTGTTGTTGCGTCCACATTACGTAGCAGAATGGTTGCCAGAGCCTACTCCAAAGAGAGGTGGACTTCTATTTTCCACTCCAGTTATGAGGAAGAGCACTCAGGGTGTCTCACACACCTATCCCCCTTCAATCAAACCATATGAAAAGACTTTCGCCTCACCATATATTTAGAGTGCCCCCATGCCGCAAAGACACTATTCATTTACAAACATTCATGTCTTCTCCGGGATCCGAACCCGGGGCCTTCGGTACTGTATGTTATATATGTATAAATAATAAGAAAATATCTGAAAGCTTTCAGATTTTATATTACGCCAGGCTTTTTTTAATTAGTCCAAAGGGGCAATTTGCCCTGAAGAACTATTAATTTCGTTTTGGCATCTTGCGTTGAAAACTAGAAACGGCGAATCACTTTTCAAATTGCTGCCACCAAATATTACCGCCGCGTATTATATTTAAAGAAATCAAATAATGAAGAATCTTCATGAATCTATGTATGTTTCTCTCATTATGATAAAACAACGGTACCTAGGGCCATCAAAATTTGATTAACGTAATCTTCCATAGGATATGGACATCTGGAAGTACAAATTTGGAACTTGTTTTATTATCGATTTCATATTTTGTAACAAATTAACGAATTTTCGATTAAGGAACTCAACGTTTTCAAAGCAAGCAACGGCAGCACTGTACGAGGAAAAAAACATTATCTCCAGCGCGCGAGACTGTGTATCGGAAATTCTAAAGATATGCTCATTTAAAAATTATTTCGCAATATTACTGTTGAACTCAATTTTATGCTTTAAGTGCGAACATGATATTTAATAAATAAGGTAACACTCAAAACGTTAACAAAAACGACCTTTTGGGCGTAATGTAAAATCCCAAAGCTTTCAGATATTTTTTTTATTATTTACACATATATAAGTTTCGAGAGCATTTGGGTAAAGGCCACATCGAGCTCAAAGTATCTAAGAACAATATATCTTTTGAATTTCCGACAGACAGTCTCGTGTGCTGGACATAAAAATATTTTATTCCGTACAGTGTGTTGCCAGTGCTCGCTTTGAAATCGTTGAGTTTCTTAATCAAATATTCGTTAAAGTTTAAAAAATATAAAATACATAATAAAACGAATTCGATATTCAAGATTCGGGCTTCCAGGTGCCCATATTCTTGTGGAGGACTATGTTATTCCCTCTACTTGCAGGCTCTAGGTATCGTTGTTTTCTCACAATGCTAGAAAAATACCTACATCCATGCAGACTGTTCATTATTTCATTTGTTTAAATACAATACAAGACGATAATATTAGGTGGCAACAATTTAAAAAGTAATTCGACGCAAAATGCCGTTTCGAGAGTAACAGCCCTTCTGAGCTGGCGCCCATTTGGGCTAAGAAATAAATAAAATTTTTAATTTCACTTGCTGCCGGAAAAACAAATTTACTGATTGTACCAACATGAGAAATTCCTCCATGTCGGATTCATTTGTCCTGACGTACAAACATACAGTGACAGAGCCTCCACTTATTCATTCTACCTTTTTTCTTTCAAACGAAGTCACGCAAATAAGCTCAGTCCGTATCTATCTCTGAAACTATAAGCACCGTATTTGCAACAAACATACATTTAAAAATGAATTCGCGGACAGCATAAAATTACTTCATGTGCTACCAATCTGAGACCACTGACTTATATTTGATTATGACACAGCACGCAAAAATTATCTGCATACATTTGCCTTCTTTGTATTCTAAAGAAGGACATTTAAGGGAAACTACTACTTCTTTCTTATTACTTGCAGCAAACACTCGTCAAGCTCTAAATTATACCACCGTAATTTTGAATACCAAAATATTCATACCTTTCGTACATTGAGTGCTCGTACAGTATACTGTATCATAAAAAGTTCCCAACTTTTTGTGTATCGTATGCAAGAATATTCATAGATTGTCATCGTAAGTACAAGATGAGTATAAAAACTTGCTTTATACGAGCCCCTATTACCTACATGACAGTTCAAGGAAGTGAAATAAAACGTAAATGTAAGGATTGCAAAAAATGCGCTCAAGAATGGTGTAAATAAAAACCATTTGATTCTCGTAGTATCGGTTACCGAGAATTTTCAAAATTCCAGAGAGCAACACTATCTTTTTCACAGAATTATAAGTTATAAATGGTAAAATATTATAAACAGTATTTGAAGAATCACTTGATTCACAAAACATACCACCGAATGAGCTTTAGGAAAAAATGGACTGAAAGGCATTGTGAAAGCAAATATTTCACATGTTAGGCGATTACGCATCTCATCTGAAAGACTAATGACATCAGTGAATCACGTAATATTTTTCTGTGAATATGCAGAATTTCGTGTTGAAAAGTCTACTTCCCGGTTTCGTAGTGCGCATTTTAGATTTCAAATATCCCATAACCAAAGGTCTGTTGTTTTGAAGTCAGTACCGTGGTGACCAGAAAAACGTAAAATAATAGAAATATTTCTATCCCTAAAGCACTTTGTCAATATTCTATCATCGAATCCCAAAAGTTTAATTGTTTGTGTTTTAACCCCATATCCCAGCACAATCCTTACAATTCCAATACTTCAAGTTTCATTTTGATTCATTGAACCATGCTGTCGCTAGGGGCTCGTATATACAAAGGGAGTTCTTTTAGGATCACTCTGCACATGTAAATTGCACACCATCCTCCTACATTTAGAACTTTAACGCCATAATAATTGTTTTTTTCCCAATAAATGAATAAATTTAGATATTGTTTCATAAGTTGCGAATACCGATAAAACTGAAATGTAGCAATATTGAAAAATGAATTTTTCATGAAAATGTATACGTATTAATGAATATGTATACGAGAGTTCTACTGTACAAATTGTGTAACTCCCTCTTAGACACTTTTGCGAAAAGATGTATGCATCAAAAAGGAAATAAAATAATGATCCCAAGCTATTTTATTGGCTTCTCGTGTGAATTACGTTAGAATTATGTTAAAT
>KK115429.1:137014-151742 GCA_000611955.2 Stegodyphus mimosarum
TGAAAAAGCGATTTAAAATGCTCTATGTTAATAAAAACATGCGGAGTTGCTTAGTTTATGTGCTCAGCTTATTAAAAAGAGATGTGGACTAGTGTATTGCTAATCATTTAGCTTGAAGTAAAATAACAAAACATACTCCTCATTTTCTACATCAGACACTTAATATTTGGCGTCTTTTGAGAAACGATTCGGATACGCAGATACTTTCAAGAATGTTACCAAAGAATGTACTTTCAGATTTTTAAAGTCAGATTAAAAACAAATTTAATTGGTGTAGGTTTTATTCTACTAATTTTATGAGCGAAGTAACATTGGTTTCTGTCTTTCAGGAATTAGAAGGAAAAATAATGAGTAAAGCGTTTTTCTCTCCTAAAAGAAGAGGGACGTATGTCAATTTATGTCAACTCTGCTAGACTTCGAAAGATTGTCATTATTTTTGAATTTACGAAAAGTCATTCTTATGAATTTGGTTATTTGGTCAATTACCTTCTTTAAATTTCATGAATAATCATGATGTGCTTTCAGGTAGCCTCTATTGCACTATAAGCCATTCTTCCAAACAAACGTTTTCTAAATTATTTGAAGAATAATGAATGCAGCATGCAAGTTTACAGTAAACTCATTAGGTTATTTTGATGCTGCTGACATGAAAAAACGTTTAGTGCTCTCGCCGGGACTCGAACCTGGACCTCTCGAATACGCATCGAGTGCGTTACCGTTACACCACGAAGGCATGCAGAAAAGAGGGAGAAAATATCTTATAATCTGAGATGATGGATTCATTTCAAACAGTTAGTTCTTGTTAAGAACAAATGGATTAGCTGGCTTACAGCTCTGAAAGATGCGTTAAACACGGGTTCTATCTCAGGCGAATGGGCTGGCTGGCTGTTTGGTTAGATTCCCATAATGTCAATGCACGCCATCTTCCCTCACAAAATCCTCTCTCAAAAGCATACCTCCTCTTAAGCAGACAGCCTTTGTGGGCTTTTCTATATTCAAATCGCCATAAACACAGTTAAACTCAACCATAATATGTCATCTATGTTACAAAATTCTCAAATCTAGGTATTTAAATAGCTGAGAATTTGTTATTTCTCACATTCATGTATCGCACAATCTCCATAAAAAAATGGGTTACGTCACTTTGCTCTTAAACTTTCATACAATTTGTAAACTCCATTTATACTAGGTAAATACTATGTAATGTGTTTATATAAATATAGACGACTTACCACGTGCGATGACCTTGATTCTTGAAGGTAGTTCAAGAGAAAAAATGGAGGCTTTCAGACAAATTGGCTTCACATATATATGAGTTTAATGCGCTGACAGCATATTACAGAAAAATAATTAAATGGCTCAACTACCACACCTTAAAATGAAGTAAACTAGTTTTTTGCTAATGTATACATGAACATATACTGCGATATACTGTTTCAAATACATTTTCTAATCTGCGTCAATGAGATGAGTTAAATTTTCAGAAGAGATTTTAAATCAAAATTTATTATATGACATTTGAAACAAATATGCTTTTTATTATAAGTCAAATGTTAAATTATAAATAACGAAATGCATGCTTCGCTTCCATTTCAGTCGATAGATGTTTAAAATAAATTTTTCAAACATTACATCTAGTTCCAAAACAGATTCTTCTCAATAGTGAGGTATCCACTGTTAATACATTTTAGAACAATTAGTGAGACTCCAATCAAAGTAACTGCTCCGCATTAAAAATATTTCAATTCAACTGTTAGTCTTTCCTAATATTTCGATATCATTAATCAGAAAGGATTTTCACAGAATGAATTAGTTACAAGATCACACTTTAAATAGTTTTATCAGCTCATTTTAAGGTAAAAAGGCTTAATCAAAACTCTGACTAAGAATATATTTTAGTCCAAAGGGGCAATTTGCCCACAAGGACTATTAATTTCGTTTTGGCACTTTGCGTCTTTTCACTAAAAGCATTGTTTCACTTTTTAAATTGTTGCCACCAAATATTATCGCCCTGTATTATATTTGAAGAAATTAAACAATGAAGAATCTGCATAAATGTATATATGTTTCTCGCATTGTGATAAAACAACGGTATCTAGAGCCATCCACTTTTGAATATCGAAAATTTCCACCCGAATATGGCATCTGGAAGCCCAAATTTAAAATTTGGAATTTGTTTTATTATAGATTTCATATTTTGTAAAAATTTAACGAATTTTTTATTAACAAACTCAAGGATTTCAAAGCTGGCAATGGCAACGTTGTACAAAAAAAAACATTTTTATCTCCAGCGCGTAAGACTGTGTAACGAAAATTCTAAGGATATGCCTCAATTTAAAATTATTTTGCGATATTGCTCTTGAACTGAATTTTATGGTTTAAGTGCGAAGAAAATGATACTTAATAAATAAAGGTAGAAAAGAATAATATTGCTTATTCTTTGGCATACCAAAAAATCCCATAAACTGTGCTTTTAATTCTTACAGTTAGTATGAAATAATACCTTGCATTTTAACAGAATTTGGTCATGCAATTGATATGTAAAATTACTCAATCATATTTATTGGAGTGTCTTCGTTCTTAATTTCATTTTGGCACTAAACAAAACACCTCCGTGTTAAGAAACACACTTCATTTTGACAAATTTTTATAATTAATATGTCGGCCAAAGTCGCCACTGCACGCCATACATCCGGCTGCTAAACACACTAAAGTTTGTGCGCTTCTACACTTACAGAAACTTATATTCGAGACGCCGCCTGGCCGATCGATGACTGTATCGCCGCGACTGTAGCATAGAAGGCGACGTATCCGGCTCTATAGTAACATTAAGTAGCCACATGGGCTCGTGACGTCAAATGTCAGGATGGTGATATTCCTAAGAGAGAAAATAGAAATGAAGGAGGCAAGGAGAACCTCATTTTCCCTTTGCGTTTGTAACTCAAGATGCGTCTGATAAAAGTGAAGCAGTTTGCAGTAATTCTCAGGCTGATCTGGAATTGTGTGGTAAAAAATTCCTAGTTTATTACAAAATCATGTCTTCGTTGGTTGACATTTCTCTGTTACAGGAACAAATACATGTAGAATACAAGAAAAGAGATAAATACAAAAATTAACCAACGTACAACCATATCCAGAAATTTGATACTACAGTATAGAAAAATACATGCAAACAAAATGTGCAATTAGGGTAAGAGTTAAGTTGCAACAGAATGGAGACGCCAACCTTGTCAATCACTGTTTTTACTTTGCTTTCATCACCAAATGATTATCAAGTCATGTTTGGGAAATTGGCATCATTGAATCAGTCATTCATTAATGCTAGTTACTGAACACCAAATATTTACTGCTCTCGTTCTTTCGGATAAAATATCATTTTCATGTATGAAAACTCAGTAACTTCTATCGCATATTCAGAAAAGTCTGTACATGGACTGCAAAACTGAGCGTAAATTTTTATATCCGACAAGATAGACTGTTTTACATAGTGTTTTGCATTTCATTACTACCATAGCACATCTAGCCACGATAGTTTTCAACCCCCTAGAAGTGAATTAAAAACGGTCAACGGCAAAATCATTGATCAACTGTAAAATCATAAACCGTAAAATCCTTCTCTCTCTTGATATTTTTCATACAAATATAAAATCAAAGCAGACTACTGTTCAATATATTTTCGTCTTTCCAAAACTTCATCCACATTTATTATCATATTTGTAATAAGAAATATATGCTTCATTCAACCCATCCTATTGCATCTGACATAGGAATATAAATCAAAGTAAATGTATAACATACTACGGCTTTCGCAAAATTTATAGTAAAATTGAATATGAATGTACTTGTTTCGTAGAAGAGAAAACCAATCTGATGTGGACATCAGTATGGCATATTAAATTATACACATTTGCTTTAAACTTGTTTCCTCTAATTATTCTAACTGGAACAACCATTCTCTTAAGGCTAGTTAAAAATGACACCAAAAACTGCAAATTTTGAAATTAAATATCCCGGTCAGTTTTGTCATACGGGAGTCAAATTTCTTATAATTTCTTTTTTCATAACCACAACAAAATTTTCACAGATATACGTTAGGAACCAGGAGACCCCCTTTAAGAGTTAGATTTCGTTATTTGATAAGAATTAATTATTTTTTTTAAATTGACATTGCCCAAACGTGAATATTTTCGTCATTTAAAACATTTCTGTAACTAGAAGTATATGACTACGACCAACGATTGTGAAAATAAAGGACGGGTAAGGACTTTTAAGCCGGATAAGAGGGTGAGTACACATATATATGCTTGGTTGTGCTTAATGTAATAAAAACGGGAGGTGCACAACTAAATGTTATATCATCCCCATATACAAAATTTCAGTGCACTACAGCTAATAGTTTTTGAGTTATGCGAGATATATTCACGCATACTTACGTGAAGACTTACCGAAAAAAAATCTCTTTCCAAAAAAAAAAAAAATTCAAATGGATATTTCCATTTAAATATGATACTCGAAATTTTTCATGATTGCAATACATCCTTTATTTCGTACGGAAGCGAAAATGTAATGGCTTCTCATAAAATTATTTAAAGATATCGCACGTTTCTTTTCTTTCTGCCATCGTTGAAATGAGATTTCAGACAAGGTGAATTCTAAAAAATATAAATATTATTAAAAGCATATTAAGGAACAATTTTTAATCTTACGTTTTTGTGTTAATTTTTAATGCTGTCTTCAAGAATTTTATGAAAAGAGGATGCGTAGCTGTTGGGTGCGAGTCTCAAAAGCATTTTTTAACTGAAGTCTCAAAAGCAAGACACCAGCTGTAAAGAATCCTGAATAAACTGCCTCCTGAAGAATCAAGGAAAAAACGATTGAGAGTGGAAGAGTCAGTTGAAAGTAAGCTTGTTGGTGGACATAGCTAAATTTAAAAAAAAGTAATAAATGTATTAATTAGCATTTCTAATTAGTTGCTATACCTCACAGAATAGCAAGTCCAGTTTTGGAAATATAACTTTAAATGAATTAGATCCTGCAAAATGTTAAGTATTATTCAGTTTTATGATATATTTTAATGGTGGACTTGATGATGCATCATAAAATTTCAATTGTTCAATAAAATCATCTGAATTTTTTTGGCATGCAAATGAAATATAAGCCGGTATTATAAATATAAAGCAAACTGAAATTAACAGGAGAAAGAGAATCCTTACAATCTTAAAGTATTTTATTTAAATGAAGGTAAAATGTAACTGTATTTCACTATTTTAAGAAAATGATAAGTCTCACAAATATTATATTTAATTTTTTTTTCATAATTATGCTACATGTAAATGCTCAGAACATTCGATATACTGTAGAAACAGACACATATTAGCCAAAAATGTTTCACGTCACATAGACTTTACTTCATATTCAATTTATTTGTATTATTTCAAACTTAGTTTAATGTACGCCGAGACAAAGAACTCTTCCGCTTGCTTTCCTAATGGAATGTCAATAGATATTGAACAAGTTTGGATATTTTAAGATGGCTGCTGTCGGTTTCAATTGGAGCTTTAAGTCAGTCCTTTCTTTTTTCCCGTTCTGTTTGTTTATATATCATTTTCGGTATAAGATATTAGCATTATTTCCGTATGAGTCATTTTACTGCATTTTTCGAGCACGCTGTTAAAATTTTCTTGCCCGTGAGATAAAATTTAATAAACAATTGAGTACAATACTTACTCAAGATTTTCATTTATTTATTACTTATTATAAATTATACAGGCCATTTTATCTTAAACTTTCAGAGATTTGCTGCATATTAAGCAATTCCCAAAATATTTTTTATTTGAAAATAGATTTACATGTTCATCAAAATGCATCGATTTAATTAATGATCTTAAATTCAGTTTTCATTATTAAGCATTTTTTATTCGTTATAGCTCACAACCTTCCTCTCTTTCAGTCAATACGAAAACTAGGTATTTAAGCAAAATATTAGTTAAGGGGAGGAAAACGCCACAGCGTTTGAGGAGCCCACCAGCGGCTGAGCAGTACAATCGCTGAACACTGGTAGTTCGGTTAAACGTTCGAATTCCGCGAACGGGCTGGCTGCACGGGCGTTTTCGAGGTATGTGTAACACGTATACGATCTATTTTCCATTAGAAGATCCTCCACGAATGCATCCCTTCCCTTAGGTAAATAGCCCAAGAGGCTTTGCCATAATCACGTAAACCAAAAGCGAACCAACCAAAGCGTTTGAGAAGAATTGTGTGTTTTGAAGATGAAAGGCCACTTCAGATACTCACTCTTTTCCAAAAATCTTCTACCTTTCAAAAACCAGACTTATTTATTTTGTATTTATTGCAAATTATGTTAAAGTATTGCAAATTATAATAAATATTATATATTTATTGCAAAATACATAAGTAATTACGTAATATCTTGAAGTTGCTTTCGTAGTAGCACGTTCGGCTAGAATTGGTAAATCTACTATTCGAACCCCTGCGAGAGCTCTCTTGATTTTTTATCTATAATGGCTAATGTCTCTATAAACAAAAACATAGTTTAGGAAATTTTTATCAATTATATTTTCACTTTTAGAAACATCGCTAGTAAACATGTCCTGGATGGTATGGTCGAATTTTAAATTCCTTTTAATATCACAGAAAGAAAAAATAAAAATATGAACATGGCACTAGGCTCAAAATAACTTTTTGTATTTCTTCAAACAATCGAAGTGTTTATCTACAACACATAGCTAACGATAGCATCATCAGCATACTACAATAAATTTAATGGTACAAAATTGGTTTCTGAGTAAATTCTATAATTATCTGATAGGGTGCATTCACCTTCATTTAGCTTATTACATTTTAAAGAAAAACAATTTTTCCAGACTATACTGTCTAGACTATTTTGCTAATCGTTTAGATAAATAACTTCTTACTAAATGAGTACAAACATAAGCAAATAACCTCGGAATTAAGTTAAAACAAACTGTTTGATGTTTCAAACAACGAAAGAAACATTATCTGTAAATTAAACTGCAATAATCGCCTTTTCAAAGCACTTCTTTCAAAATTTCTTTTTTTTAATAAGGGAATACTAGCTACATATCTAGGATAAAAACGAGGAAAGTTTTTTAACTAAATTTAAACGATTAAAAAAATTAATAGTAATTTCTTAGAGTAGAGGATGGATCCAATTTTTATTCCTTAGAAAGATTGGTGATACAAGAACAATTTACTGTAAAAATATTAAATGCTGCAAAATTAAAATGAGGTATTAATAATTAAAATGCATTTCTTTCCGTGCATACAAATGATTTAGAAAGTAAGGAATTCATGATTTTCACGAAAATCTGGTAAAAGCATTCTGGGTATTTTAGACACAGATGAAGAACTGACATCATAAAAATTTCATACACAAGATGATTTTATTAAAATTAATGTAAAAGTGTTTCTTCTGAAATCCGTTCAATGATGTGCCTGTTGTAAATTTTTGGTTTCAACAGAATCGTAGTGCTCCACTTGTAAGGTTTTAGTTAAACTAACCAAGTTTTTATTTTAATTTAAATCTGTCTACCTCCTCTCTGTTTCAACTTCCCGTCAGAAGAAGCGCGCGGTTTCAGCTTATGCTAATTTTGAAGTACAGCCAAGCACTATTTAAGCCAGAGGTAGAAACCTCTCGGCGTGAGAGACCTTAGTCTCAGACCACGGTCACTCTGCTCAACGTTCGCCTGACCAGCTAGCAGTTTAAATTTATAAGCCACAGTGCTTACTCCGTGATTGCATTGTGAAACAATTTGAAGTGCGCTAGTATTAGTATATCTTGCTACGCACCCTTTCAGGTAGAGGCCAATCTCCGCGAATTGCTCTGTGAGCAAAGTTTAATTAGATTTCTATTTTAGTTTTAAAATTATTTGATTGTTAAGTTCGACCCAAGTGCGGTCTTCTACTTTCTGTATCCCTCCCGAGTTGGGGAGTTTGTAAATAATAGTGATTTAATAAACGAGGATTTTAAATCCCTTCACGTGCAGTTATTATCCAGCACAGCAGTTACATCAGAACAAAGCTTACGTTTTATCAGCTCACTGTTCCAGTTCAGGACTGAAAACTTGAGAAGAAACACCCTGGTAAATATTTCACAATGTTCTCAAAGAACACACACAGAATACTCAGTCCTGATACACTTAGTGAAAACATAAGCTGGGATGTTTATCACACAAAAAACTTCGGCCGTTTGATTTCGTACACTGAATCTACCGATCTAATCGTCCTAGATTTCTTTTAGAATTGTACACCAGGTAAAACTGCACACTACTCTGCTCTGTTTACCCATGAGCTAACCATTATGTGCGAAATTTGCCACACTCCTGTTGTCATTATATTGCTTCGTATTATACGAAATTGTCAAGAAGAGACGTAAGACTATGCTTTTTTTTGCAATGTAAATGACCAATCATCTTGCTTCATCGAGAGCAGTCATGTGTCAGCTATTAAGACGTTTGAATAACTTGCAATAAGCTTTTTTCCTGTATCTAACAGTGCTGTCTCATAGATCTGCTCGATTGTTTCGTAATATTGTACTGAAACCTCTCAGATCTCCGGCCCCATACTGCAATTCTGGTTAATTAACGGAACATATATAAACGCTATCAGTCTAAGAAGAGGGATACTTCATGAAAAAGCACCTGATATTAGTCTTAAGGAGAAATATGCCTTTGTGGTGGATCTTCTAACGGAAATTCCTCATTTCATGTACTTTCCAAGGATAAAAATGCTCAGATTCACATTCATGCACGCAGAAAGTTATGAAAATATCATAGAATCATCACAGAATCCGTTCGCTATGAATTCAGCAAGGGTTGAACTTCCGGTATTCGACGATCTTTCTCACCTGGTGGTTGGTGGATCCTGAATACGTTTAAAAATATAAAATCTGATTCTTTCAAATGACCAAACACGAAAATAATTTTTACTTTCCAGACTGCTATGAAAGGGGATAAAAGAAACAAAATTGAAACGCACGTATGATATCGTGAAGTCAATGAAAATTAGGCAAAGAAATTTGAGCTCACTAACTTTCCTCAAGGTATTTTCATGATATCAATGATGAGAAAAGGAAGCCTAAATTTATTATTTACACATGTGTATATTACGATGTATTATATGCATCTGGAAGCATCATGTAGTATTTCCCATTTTGATCATGATTTACGGTTAAGGAAAATATCAAAATTCGTATAGATTATTCAATTAAATAAAAAACAAGAGCATAACATTCATATATCTCTACTCATAACAGAACAGAATGAAATGATAATGAAATTATATTCACACTAGTAAATGTAATTCCTTTTTACAGCAAAGAATATAAAGAAAAAATATTAAATGTCAATTTGAAACTGGAATTTATGTAGAATATTACACACTTTTGTTCTAATAATTAAAATTTCTAAAGAGTAACCTTCAAAACTATTGTTAGGAAAATATTACTTGGATAATAAACAACACTAGCGCCTTCCTTTCTATATTCAAGTTAGCTTTAATCCGAATACATTACTGTAAACTAAAAAAAATATATATATTGAAAAATGTTCATTCTTCAATAAAGCAAAATTCTTCGATATTTGAAAACCATTGTCACCCATTATCAATAACTTGATAATGGTTTTTCTAATGCCTTTACATCGAATAATCTTAAAGGAAGGTCATATTTAACGTGTTAAGTGTGCTTAGCGTGCATGTGTTAAGCTGTTCGCTTTTACACAAAAGTTGCCTTCCTAGCAGTGCAGTGAAGTTTCAAAACTGCTGGGCTACCCTTAAATGCGGCTGCACTGAAGCCGACAATTCTTTCAATTTAATAATGTTGACTGCGATGGTGCACAAACATATTATGATCCCAGATGTCGATATGATTTATCTCGTACCACTGGTTCCAAGTACTGCTAAGGGCATTTGCACTCGAGCTGTGAGATATTGTTGCACGTGACAGAAAACCGTTTAGTTCAAATAACTTGCACGTGCATTAATTTCTACAGTAAGTATGTCGCATAACAGAAGAGTAACTAAAATGGAATGAGTATACAAATATGAGTGAGTGATTCAGACAACTTTTGTAGCGGACATTTCAGATACTGATGAAACTTAAATGCATTTTTAATCTTTCTTATAGAATTATAAGGTAAAAATACTTTTTTCTGAAAAAGACTGATTTTGTATAATTTTATGAATAAATAGATTTGGTTATTGTTAGCCCAAAGGAGCGTTAGCCCAGAAGGCTATTAGTCTCGAAACGGCATTTACATTAAACCATTAAAAGCGCTGAATCACTTTTCAAATTGTTGCCATCAAATATTATCGCCCTGCATTACATTTAAGAAACAAAATAGTGAAGAATCTGCATAAATGCATGACTTTTTCTCGTATTGTGAAAAAACAACGGTACCTAGATCCATCAAATTTTGAATAAAATCCTCCATTCGAACAAGTGCACCCGGAAGCCTGAATTCTGAATTTGTTTTATTATCTGTTGCATATTTTGTAAACATTTAACGAATATTTTATTAAGAAGCTCAACGATTTCAAAGCGAGCAATGGTAACACTGTATGGAAAAAAGCGTTATTATCTTCAGCACACGAGAAATTCTAAAGCTATGCTGCGTTTAAATATTTTGTAATATTGTTGTTGATTTGAATTTTATGTGGTTAAAGTGGAAAGAACATGATATCTAACAAATAAAGGTGCGGCGAATCACACAGAGATGAGAGAATAGTGTTAGCGGTCCCCGCAAGTCACTGTTTCCAAGCTTTTATGACGTGTTAGACGACACGGTCTGACATCTCAGACGCAATAATTCATTCCAGTGGACAGTGCAAGACACATAACTTCACGACTAGTGTCAGGAGATTTTAGCGTTCTGCACTCTGCTTGTCGTCAAAGCCTACCGATTTCAGGAGGGCTGACGAACCAATGATTTAGTTTTTCCTCTGACATTGTTCCACATATGACGAATCAGAGGATGTAAAATACTACCGAAAAATTAAGGAGGCGTGACTAATTCAGTCTGAAGATTTTTTTATCGGAATAAAACATCAGGAGGCTCCAACTAGAAAGACCTGGAATGCTTTCAAACTCTCAACCAGATAGACCCTCACTGGCAGGCTCCACACGTCACGAGGACTGTAATTCACTTCGAAAACTCTTCTATAGTATCAATGAATTATATATGTTTGTAAAGAGCTTCTTGTTAATTGCAATACATGTGTTTTGAGTTCAATAATGCGGTAAGTATTACGCAACCACACAAATGTGCCAATCATTATACGGAGTCAAGATGCGCTACCTGCCGCCAGTTACCGACAAAAGTCACACACAGAACGTCAAAAAGCACCCCTTTGGGCGTAATGCAGAATCTAAAAGCTTTCAGATTTTTAGTTTATTGTTATTATTATTTCTACCTGCCAATACATATTCATTACTTTTTACCCCAGACGCCGCAGTGCCTAATTAACACGTATTTGCTCTTACCCCAGACGTCCCAGTGCGTAATTAACACGTATTTGTTCTTACACCAGTGCCTAATTAACACGCATTTGCTCTTACCCCAGAAGCCCCAGTGAATAATTAACACGTATTTGCTATTACCCCAGGCGCTCAAGTTTGTAATTTACACATATTTGCTACGAGAGCCTTAACAGTTGTCAATATAAATCGAGTCCACAAATAACAGCATACTCAATCACAGAACCCTGGATGTGTGGTCGTCCAGAGCTAGAATTCTTCTGAGAGTTATCTTGTAGTTGACAGTCAGCGTGCTTAGTGAAATTAGCATTCATCGCATTTAGCATAACACGAAAGAATTAGCTGAGTGAATCTATCAGTTGTATTATTACATTAATAATTACTTTTTTAGCATTTACTCTATGAAGGATAAGCCTTGAACTGCGGTAGTCTTCGCGTGTTTGATATGATAATGTGTGTATGACATTGAATCTGAAACTTTTTCATCGCAGAATATTTTTTAAGTTAAAATTTTCAAAGAACACGAGAGTCAAATTTTGGTTTTTAGCTGTAATGAATAGAAACACAGTTGTATTACATAACTATGATAGACCTTTATTCCAGTTTTATATTATATATATACATATAGAGAGAGAAAGAACATTTTTCAATTTTTAATGTTACAAAAATGGAATCTAATTAAACGAAACAAATAATGTAAAAAAAATAAAAAACATTTTTAGTTGCAAGTAATTTCTTTGTGTTTGAGGCTTTGATTTAAAGATTTTCTACAGGTAGAAACGCGACACTGAAATACCAAGTGAAATTTCAATTTTCTGTTATACTTCCATCGTAGCAGAAAACTATAATATTCATATTTTAAAACAAAAATGCTTTTGATGATAAAACGTATTACACTTACTAGTTGGTAAAAACTTACACTTGCTTATTATTTTGAAAAAAAAGGTAGACTAAAATACAAACACGGTAAAAATTTCAAAAATAAGCACTTTTTAAATAAGGAATTAGCACTTGAAACACTTCTTTATTTCTAAGCGCTGAACAAAACCAATGTCCGAAATGCATTTAAATTTTACTTCCACGATTAAATAACTTTGTTTCGTGTTCAGTCTTTCAGTATCTTTGAAAAGCTGGTTAAAATTGTGTTAAATACATACAAGCAGACACTACTTCGTTGTTCTACAAACTCAGTTTCATAATTGTTCGCGGAACCCTCAGTAATTGTTCAAAGAATACAGTTTAAGAAACCCTGGTTTTTAAGAGAATTTGATTTACCTCTGTTGTTTACTCACAGCTGCCTACTTTGCTGTGAACTATTAAAGTATCCATATCATCCTCTTAATCTAGCATAGTATTAAAGAGATCTGTACGAAACCGTAGCTGGCAAGAGTATTAATTATTTATTTATTTTTACATAAATTAAATTGAATATTTACCACTTTGAAAGTCGAAGGCATTGTTATACGTCTTACAAGTTGTGATTCTTTCAGTGTGCTGCCACTTCAGAAAAATACAACTTTCTTTTAAAAAAATTCCTAATAATTTCTATCACAACACATCGGATATATTAATTTAATTCAAGCATCACTGCATAAAAACTCTGTCAAAATCTTTACAATTCGTATTTGCAGATTTTTCGAAATTGTCTTTCCAAAATTTTAATTTTACAGAACATTTCCTATATCCAATGGCATTGTAAAAACTGAATTTAACAGAACTGGAATAACTAATGTGTCAAGTATAAAATTTCATCACTCGTGTAAACGCCATATGGCGAAGACAGTTTTCGATGCCTAAGAAAGACTCCAATATAACAATTTTAAACAGTGCTGATTGCATTAAAGAATTCCCTAGACATCAACGAAGGCTGTTCTAACATTATAATGGACAGAATTATTAACACAGAACGTGGAATTAGAAAATTACCGGATTACGCACGTTAATTACTTTAATTAAATAAGCCGATGAAATTGCATGGGCTTTAACCCTTTCACTACCAATATACCCAAGCCATGGGACATATATGTCCCAGTGGTTATGAAAGGGTTAAATTAAATTTGGATGGCGAATGGTAATGAAGCGTCTACATGCGCAGTTGCAGTAAGCTTTACGAAACACTGTCGAATTTGCTGTTACAAACTTTCTATTCAAATGAATAATAAAAACAAGCTGCACAATAGGTGAAATTTTTAAATCGGAGAACGTTTGTGTCATAAAGGTTAAACTACATCTGCAAATATTCAGCTATAAATTTGTAAAATGAAATTACATTTCCGAATAATTTCAGAGTCGAGATCAAATTTATTAGTTGTTAGATTCCTGTTGTTATTATTATTATTAAACTAAACCAAATATCTTGAAACTATATGCAGTGCTTCTAAAAATGCTTTAACGAAAACTAAGTCAGATGACTAACTTTTAAAAATGTGTTCATATAAACATTTTGTCCATTAATTATAAAAAATATTACATAGGAAGTATTATAGTATTAAAGTTTGTTATTATCGATTTATAAAAATACCTGATGTGATCATCGCATGACTTTCTTATACGCCTATTAAATAACATTTTGTTAGTGTGCTTCATTTAAACGTATTTCTTTTGAAAGTGAGATATGATTCTCTAATTCTTTATTAAATAGACAGTTACGCAGCTGCTAAAATATTGATTTGTATTAACAATTAGTAATTGGTATGGTGATTATTTCGGATGGTGATCGGACAAAATTAGTTTAGAGTTTCGGATCGAAAGCTATGTATACTCTATTTATATATATTAAGGTTCTTTTTATAGCGAACCGCAAATGTACAGGGTAAGAATGTTTTACATGTGGTGTTCGTAGATAGTATAATTGAGTTAGTTTCAGTGTCGTAAAACTTCCAAAACGAATTAGATCTTCACTTTCTCGGTGGAAAACAAAAACCGTGTCCTAATGTCAATAATCAGGCAGTTAGGAAAACCTATAGCTTTCTTAGTACTATAGTTTGCTGAAGAATTATGTTGTTGTTGCTGTTGTGATTTACCGCACTTGTCTGAGAGTAACATCAGCACAAGCTCACGCAATTCATCGTGGCAAGGAGTGAAAGATTTCCCCTGTCATTGGCAAGAGCCTTGAGCACCATACAGGAAACAATACGACTTTGCTCAGTCCCCCCCCAAAATTTTGCTGGAAAGCACCCCGGGAGGAAGAGTCTGAGGATCTCCCAGCCCTCT
>KK115429.1:151788-174869 GCA_000611955.2 Stegodyphus mimosarum
GGCTCATGCCGCACAGACACTATATGTTTACAAACATCCATGGCTTCTTCGAGATTCTAACACGGGAGCTTCGGTACCGCACGCAGCGTCGCTTACCACTATCTGGCGGGAATTATTACAGTATTTAAGTAAATTAAATTTGAACAAAACAGTTTCGATTGAACAAAAATTTAGATGCGGCAGAAAATCAGAATTAGTTATGCGAGATCAATAACCTATGTAAGGTACTTCGATTACACAGCAAATAAATTAATGCTACTTTTACAGCGAGAAAACAGTGCTTTTGATATATACTTAGTTGACGAGAACGGGTATAGTATAATGACGACAAGGAGAACGTTTATGAACGGGTAAGAACTTGAAAACTATAACAGTGCGAACACATTTTTCTTTGAATTAAAGAAGCGCCTGTATATCATGCTTTCAATAACGAAAGTGTAAAAAAATGCATTCGATTTACAGATAGGTTTATAACTTGGAAACATGATGAAAATTGTTTTTATAGCAGTTCAACCTCATAGATATACTCATACATGTTACAAAACAAACAAAAATAAAGCGACACGTCAACTTAATTTTCCACAGCCTGTTATGAACAGGACAATAATTTTACAGGAATTAAATAATAATAATAAGCCTGATGAAACTATAAAAACTCCGTCTGAAATTAGCAATTTAATGCCATATCTTTTTAAAAAGAGAAATTTTTTCTTTTAAAAATATTTTAGTTAAATTATAAGTAACTAGCCGCTGCGCGGCCAGCCTTCGTCTGGCTTTTAAGTGTACCGGAAAAATGCCTAAAGAGAACACCAAACATTAAATTTGAAAACTGCACAGAATTTTACTCTGCAGAACAATTTTATCGAAAAAGAAACAAACAACAACGGAAAAAAATTCAGTTAAAAATGCATTACATATAAAAAGCATACAATGAAATAAGCAATATCCCTTAATACAAATATTAATTATCCTAATAAATAAATTAACCAACTTCCTGCTGCCTTCTCTAGACAAACGTCCAGTATCCAAGAGAAACATTAAATTTAAAAACTGCACAGAATTATCCCCCTCATTTTTCCCGGTGGCAATAGTGCTGATATCAGCAACAATGGCTGCGTGCCATTGTTGTTCATATAATGAGAGAAAATCATCAATTTGATACTATTTCATTAAAAAAAAAACTCATTCGAAATTTGAAACATCGATGTTCGAATTTTGAAACATCGATCGAATTTTGAAACACCTATGCACTGGCTCTTGTCTAGATGCATCCTGTGTACCAGATTTCATAGGCCTGGGTCTACTAGCTTACGCGCAGTACGAACGAAAGACACCTACACACACAGAAAAACTCGTCCTTTTAAATATAGATATATAAATTAATTAAACAATTTACCTTTGCAAAAAGAAACAATCTTTCAATTTCTTAAACTGTTCAATAAAGTGTAATCTCGCTTTGTATAGCCCATTATGTCTTAAAATGACGCGATTTTGTCGGAAAACATAAAATTTAAAAAAAAAATCTAATTCGAATTTCGAAAAACTCGCTTCGAAGTGCTCATGCAAAAAAATCATTCAAAACTTTTCAATATCTTACAAACAGTGAAATAAGCAAAAAATAACATGAAAGAAACTCAATAAACAAAACATTTCGCGCAGAATTTTACTCTGCAGAACAACTTTATCAAAAATGAAATCAATAAAAATGTATTATATATATAAAAACTGACAATGAAATATGCTGTATCCTTTAATACAAATATTACTTATCCTAATAAATAAGTTAACCAACTTCCCTTTGCAAAATCTTAAGAACTCAAATGGTATAAGCAGATTAAGAACTTAAACAGATTAAAAAATATCATGCAAACGTTTTTATAATTAAAATTATATATAATTAAAACATAATATTACAATGAAATAAGCAATATCCCTTGATACAAATGTTAATTATCCTAACAAAGTAATTAAACAATTAACCGTTTCAAAAAGAAACAATTGTTTAATTTCTTAAACTTTTCAGTCTCTTAAAAACAGTAACATAAGAAATACGATGAAAACTTGTTGCCAAACCGAAATTTTTAAAAGAATGAAACTATTCAAAATGATGCAATTTCATCAAAAATCTATCAACAACAATAAGAAAGGAAAATTGTTGCCAAAACTACATTTTAAAATATTTGAAATGTGAGAAGTGTATTCGGAAGCTTCATTTAAAAAATTAAAAAAAAAATACAAAATATTATTATTTTTCCAAAATTCTTTTTTTAAAAGGAGTCGAAAGGATTAAAGTTCAACGTGACCAAAAATAAAAAGGAAAATAAACAGCACATTTTTTAAAATAAGTTTAAAAAAAAAAATTCCGCCGAAAAGGTGTTAAGCTCACCTTCCTAAATAAATTCGTATTAGTCCAAAAATCAAAGGAAAATAAACAGTACATTTTTTAAAATAAGTTTTTTTAAAAAAAATTCCGCTGAAAAGGTGTTAAGCTCACCTTCCTAAATAAATTCGTATTTAATCGATTTATTGAAATAGGAAATTTATTTTAAGTTGGTAAAATAGCTAAGTGTCTACGCTTCACGACGATGTAGAAATGAAATGTATAGAGTGAAATCTCGCTTTCCTGTAGCCCATTATGTCTCAAAATGACGCGATTTGGTCACAAAACTTAAAATAAAAAAAATTCTAATTCGAATTTCGAAAAAATCGCTTCGAGGTGCACTGGCTCTTGTGTAGATACACCTATGTACCAAATTTCGTGGCCCTGGGTCTATTATCTTACTAGCAACACGAACGAAAGACACACACACACACAGACTCTTTGTTTTATTATATGTAGAGATAGAAGAACAGTATTTAGCTTTACGGAGTTCATTAAAAAAGCAGAAATACGTGCAGGTCTGACTAAACCTTTACGTGATGCAGAATTTGATATTAATAGTAGTAATATTAGTGTGAAAGAAAAATTTCGAAAAATTACTGGCGTTGTTTTGAAGGGTAATTTAATATAGGTATAAGAAGCTGCATATCACTTTTTATCGTTGCCATTATCAAAAAGTAGTAGACGAAAGATTTACAAGTAACTAAATCAATGCGCGTTGATATTAAAGTCTTCGGTTGAGTTACGAAATTTAAACTTTGAATCTTTTGAAATAGTCATGGAAAATGAATGCTATAATAATGTATTCCAACAGTTGAAAGAGATGAAATTACATATTTAGCATATGTATTTTCTATCTATTCAAAACGAAAAATTCAAAATAATGACATTGAATACGACCAAAGGAAAAATTCTCGTTATTGGATCTAGTCTTATAAGTTAAGTCGAGACTCGTTCATTATTATGGCGAACAAATTTTTAAATTTTTGCTTTGGTAAAATAAGGCTTAAGGAAATAGAAAATATAGATACGTTTATAAAAATAACATAGAAACAATTAAACAAAATCGACAAAAGTATTACATGATGATGCATTAAATAAAGTTTTAAAAATTTCTCAGAATGAAATTTAAAATATCAAGAGTAAGTGGCCTTTTGAAAATTCCGATTGAAACTAAAAATCAAGGAGCATAACCAGATGTTAACTAGATGTTATAGCAGTTCCATGTACAAAACTTTAACATTTTACAACTAAACATTTTTGAGTTTCGCAAGATACATACGTACGTTTATACAAATATCCTGTTGAAACCAATCAAAATGGCTATTTACGTTGAAATCTGAAAAGCAAAATATTTCGTGATTATAATATTTCCTTTCGCAATTGCAAAACTTCGTTGTTTTCAGTTTTAAATGCAGAGGCACTTATAAAAATTAATTAAACACTTTTGTCGGGAAATATTTATTGCATAGTTTACAATAATCCATGAGATAAAAAAATAGTTTAAGTATTCATTTAGGTTGAATACCCCTTTAAAAGATGAACTCCTAAAGCGTGACTCTTGTATATGGGAAAAGAATTTGATTTCATTGAATGACAAAGCATGAACAATTTCCTTTTACATTTCTATTAAAATTAATTACTACAAAATTTCAAAAGAAAGTGGTGGAACTTAAATCATTCATGTATTTTAATTGCGATTTGTTGCTTTTAGAAACTAAACTATTGAAAATCATTAGAAGAATGCGGGAAATTAATTATTAAAGGTTCTAGAAGTAATTGATTATATTTTGAATATATAACTAAGTGGAAAGTATTTCTGTTCTTAAAAGGGCAACATTAAAAATTCTTTTCAAACTTTTGTTTTCTTAGAAACTTATTTAAGATTTGTTTCTCAGTTTTGATGAAATTAATTACTGCATAGTTTAAAGAGCCAAGAATCACCAACGTATTGAAGCAAAAATGGTACATGCATAGCTTAGAACAGTGCTCCGCAACCGGTGTGCCGCGGCACACTGGTGTGCCATGAGTAGGATATAGGTGTGCCGCAATCAGATACATGTATTTGACATTTTGCAATTTTTTATCATGTATTTAATACACAATGACAATTTTTTTTCCTTAATAATGTCTATTTTAAATGTTTTCATATATTTCACTGTTGTGTGGTTGTGTGTGTAAGTGTGTCAGCATTTGAATTTTTTCGGCACTTCCTTGATAACTCGAAACTCAAAAATACATAACTTTTTTTAAACATAAATTTAAACGAAATATATTGGTTTCAGGCCATTTTAATTAAAAATAATAGCTCTAAAACTGTTTTTTTTAATTTGAAATAAACCAATCAAATTGAAGAATTTTTGTTTTTTAATTTTTTTAAAAAATTTTTGATTATTATGATAATTATTGTGATTGCATACAAATAAATATGTTATGGTTTTATAATTGTATATTTTTCAAATTAAAAACAAAAATTTATTGTAAATTTTGTGTATAAATCAATACATATATACATTAGCTTTTGGTGTGCCACGAAATTCCAGAAAGATTTATTGTGTGTCGCAGGTGAGAAAAGGTTGCGGAACACTGGCTTAGAACATGACTGATATTAGAACTTTGCCAAATTCTGATAGCATTACAGCTAGCTCAGCAGAGGTGATGGATGGAAATACAAAAATATGGAAAAATAAAAGATAAAGTATGTTCGCTCAAATGTACATAATGTTATATTTTTGTTCACATATCTTAAAACTTATGACTGCGCAAGTCAACTGAAAAAAATGGGATTTTATTTCCTTATGTCCTAGGTAACAAAATAACAGAGTCAAGAATTCTCGTAACCTATCTAAAAATTGATTAGTGGCATTACAGAATGACCTAAAATCATTGCTGCTTGATCTACCGATGGCGGCTTAATGTGTAAGACCACTAACCTATCACATGTTTCCCTTAGTTTCGATCCCGATAACTATAGTTTGCTACTTTAAGCACTTCAAGGCTGTAGTGTCCCTCCTCTCATTAGCGGAAATTAGGGGATATTAGCAAATTAAGGGCAGTTGGAACCCTCTGTACAGACAATGTTAAATGGGCCATTTTCGATGTACCTCTTCTCAAAATCTGCTGTAGATACACATTTGAAATTTTTTGTGTAATTAAAGTACATATATCTCACTGTACCGAAATGAGCTAGTAAAACAGTTTGAGTTTTAGAGTAATTTGTAGTAAAATTTAGCACTTTTCTCACAAAAAACATTTGTGAATTTTTACTTCCTTGTAAGAAGTAAAAAGGAAGTACAGTCATCCCTCAGTTATCGCGGTTGATAGGGAATAGAACCGGCCGCAATAAGTGAAAAGCCGCGAAGTAGTGTCACCCTCTCATTTTTAACATACGTACATTTTTTGCGTATGTGTAATATCAATAAGTGTATATGAAACCATATAAATGTATATGTTATCATTAGAACATTAAAGAATAGTTTCAAAAATGTAAATAAAACAGTAATAGTATAAATAACATACATAAAATAATGTATAAATAACATAAATATGATACGTGTGTGTGTAACATACGTAGATGTAACTAAAGTGTACATACTGTAAATATGTTTTTAAAACTTTTTTATTCTTATAACAACTTTTCTTTTATAACAAGGTACGTAACTCATCTCTGACAACATCTTCTCTTCGCTTGATCTTTATGAACGTCGATGAAACACCTGTGCAGCACGATGGAGGTAAAGAAGATAAAGGTGATTTACTGCAGAGGTTAATGAGAGCTTTACTGCTCCTCAGACGACGCCTCATTGTCAGGTGCTAGGGGGCTGAATCATCGCGAACAGCTTCGGATAGAGCTGGGGTAGCTGCAGGAGGCGGCTTAGAGGCAGCAGGAGGAGCTTCTGCAGAACGTTTTCAGCGCATAAGGAACATCGTGATGGGGAGCTGTGGCTGTTGTTTTTTCTTCTTAGCAAAGATGCCTTTGTGCAACGCCATTACACCGTCAATACGGTTACTGAATTCTACAGCTCTGACCATGTTGTCGTCGTTTTCTTGGGCCCTTTTTGCAGAGTCCGTGCTATGTTGCAGAACTCTTGCAGGTTTTCCAAGGTAAGGCCACGTTCTTCAGCTTCGTTGTCGTCACATACCTCATCTTCTTCCTCACTCGCCGAACTTTTCGACGAGTTCCTTAGGGGGGTCGAGTGGCACTTGATCAATGTGTTCACATCCTCCGTCGTCATGTCGGAGAGCCCTTCAATGGCTGATAACCGAAACAGCCTCACAGCCTTATCTACAACCTATCTATCAGCTTGCGAGATTTCCAAGTCGGGAGGAATATCAAATGGCGGGATGCTAGAGAGCCAATCCGACACGTAGATTTTGAATTGTGTGGCCACTCCCTGCCTTTTGCTGGCGTGCGGGCAACTTTCGCGCCATAATTCCTCAATTTTGAGTTTTTGATGAATATTTTTGAATAATCTGTGATGTACTGAGGCCACGATAAATGAACCGCGAAGTAGCGAAGGGTGACTGTATTGTAATCGCGAAAAATATCGGGTATCGTATTTCAACGAAAATATCTATTTTGACCGCTATCGAGTACAATTTAACGATGTTTTTGTGTGACATTTGTACGTAAGAACAGAATAAAGGACTCTTTTTTCCTAAAAAAATTATAAAACTGATTTAAAATGGAGTACTTACATACTTACGTATATATGTACGTATCTCGCATAACTCAAAAACGAGTAGCCTCAGAGCGTTAAAATTTTGTATATAGGTATGCTATGTAGATGTGCACTTCCTATTTTGGTTGCAATCGGCGGCACCAAAAGTACATAAATTTATGTGTATATATATATACATATATAAATATATTTCCACTGTGTTACTCGGCTCAGTGAACTCAGTTTTTTATTCTTATATGTTGGTAAATTGTAAATTTTTTGCTTTAAAAATTATTAAATTATGTTGTTCTTGTCTTCCGGTTAAGGTTTTTATGCCTGTTTGTGTATGTATGTATCTTCCGGTTAAGGTTAGTATATCTGCATGCAAGATTTGTAGACTTATCAGCAATTTAAAAGTTCTTTAAGTACGGCTAAGCCAAATCATTTTTCTCATGGCGGACATATTTGTTTACATTTGAAACTTATGAGAATATTGGATTTGTTGCCAATCTAAAGAAGCTAAGCTTCGCAACAACAAAGATAAGGCCTGCTTTTAGTATTGCGAATTAAATCATGCTTAATTCTCTCAAAAATTTATTCGAGGAAATAACTGTTTAAGATTTACTTGGTAATTTTTAATATAAATATTTTGAGTTTTTATGTATTTTTGCTTTGTCGCGAAGTGAGAACTGAATTAATTTAATGAGAAATACTGAATCGTCTGTGAAAAACTGTTTCTTTTTTTTTCTTTCGTTTTTTTTTTTAGTTTCTTTTACACATCGTTTTAGATTTATCATAGTATTTGAATAGAACATGTGGCAACGACTAGGTAATTCTCCAGATGATATATATTATTTTTGTGCATTCTGATAAGTTATAAAATGTATGAGATGTAACGCTGTTGAACCTAGCGCCAGAGTGGCTATGGTAAATAAATGTAGTGAATCCTAAAGAGTGCATTTATTCTATTGCAGTTTATGCGCTATCGATGAAGTAGATTTAATGCAATCCAATAAGTTTAAATGAAATGCAAAATGCGTATAATTTAATATTTCGTACAAGGAAGTCATGTAGTGTACACATTAGATTTTGTTTTCTTAGTTTATCACAAAATGCTCATTTCAGTAAATATTAGAAACATAATAAACAAGCCATAAATAAATTACATTCCTGTAGGCAGTAGTTCCTGAGAAAAGGTACTTCGAGTATAAAAAAGTCACATTTGCAGTGACACATTTTTTATGTAAAAATCCTCATTTATCAAAGCATTCCATAAATAAAAAATAGATTTTTTACAGTTCTAATTTTCATAGAGATAAAGGTACAGTATTTTTAGAAAGCTAAATGTGTAGAGAATTCGAAAATGCAAAAATACCAGATCACCATTTTTTGAAGACTTTTGGTTTTTAATACCCCTTAAAGGATTCGACCTTTTTTCCGCAGCAGCCTCTTCCAAGGTTATAAGTCACAGTTTCGGGAAAAAATGGCATTGAAGTGCTATTCCGATATTACAGACTATAAATGGATAGGATGCGTAGAGTTTCTATGATTCTTCCTGTATGCTGTGTGCAAATGCGAAGGAATTTACTTTTGAATGGCCTGCAGGAACACAAACTTCCCTCTACATAAATAGCACAAGACTGCTTTTTCATAATAAGAAACTTCAATATTAAGCAGTAAGAAAACGTACTAGCAAAGACTACAAAAATTGCTGTTTATTAGTCCAAAGGGATTTAGTCCCGAAGGACTATTACTTTCGTTTCGCGATTTTGCGTCGATTCACTCTGAATGCCCGTTTCACTTTTCAAATTGTTCCCACTAAATGTTATCGCTCTGCATTAAATTTTAAAAAATGAAAAATCTGCATAAATGTATGCATGTTTCTCGCATTGTGATAAAACCTAGAGCCATCGAATTTTGAATGACGTAATCCTACTGCGAATAGGGGCATCTGGAAGCCCTAATTTTGAATTTGAAATTTGCTTTATTATCGATTTTATGTTTTGTAACATTTCAACGAATTTCTGATTAACAAACTAAATGATTTCAAAGCGAGCAATGGCAACACTGTACGAAAAAAAAATACATTTTTATCTCCAGCGCACGAGAATTACGGAAATTCTAAAGATATGTTCATTTTAAAATGATTTTGCGATATTGATTTTGAACTGAATTTTATGGTTTGAGTACGTAGTACATGATATTTAATAAAAAAAGGTAGCACACGAAACGTTAAAAAAACGCGCCTTTGGACGTAATTTAAAATCTGAAATCTTTCAGATTTTTTTTATTTATTTTTCTGTTATGTAATGTTAAAATTTTAAATAGTGTTGCGAAACATTCGGCGGTTGCGCCTGTATGTAAGCTTCCCGGCATAGCACTAGGGTTGCCATAAAATAGTGTATGGTAGGGTTGCCAGATTGGCGACTTTATCGTCCATTTGGCGACCAAATTGGCGATATCCCATGGTCCAATCGGGAAGCTTCTAGAATAACTTCCTGTCAAGATATTTCTCGAAATCTGTGGAACCTAAGGAAAAGCTATATAAACCCTTGCGTTTCTGAGAGCCGGCAGTGTGATGAATTGCGAGAAGTGTGATTAGTTGTGATTAGTGTGAGAATAGCTGCTTACTGTGAGTGCTAAGCTACGCGACACAGTTTACTACGCGCTACAGTTCTGTGAACGGAAAGCGATCGAGATAGTGCTTTGCCGTGAAGCTAAATTTACAGTATAGCTTGACAGTGTATTGGTGATCGTTCCACGGTGTTTATTATAAGTTTAGTGTTGCCGTGAAGCTACCTTTACAGTTACAGCCTGAAGCTGTGTTGCTGATTGTTTCAGAGTATTTATTGTAGATTTTCGACGCTTTTAAAGGTAATTTTGGAACTGTGCTGTAAATAGTGATTCTTGTAAATAAATTGTGCTTTTTATTGTTTTGCATCGTGTTTTCATCGGATACTCTCAAATCCACGAACCAGTATAACGCAACAATATCAATATTTATAATGAACTAGCCGCTGCGCGGGCAGCCTTCGTCTGGCTTTTAAGTGTACCGGAAAAATGCCTAAAGAGAACACCAAACATTAAATTTGAAAACTGCAAAGAATTTTACTCTGCATAACAATTTTATCGAAAAAGAAACAAAGAACAACGTTAAAAAAATTCAGTTAAAATGCATTACATATAAAAAGCATACAATGAAATAAGCAATATCCCTTAATACAAATATTAATCATCCTAATAAATAAATTAACCAACTTCCTGCTGCCTTCTGTAGACAAACGTCCAATATCCAAGAGAAACATTAAATTTAAAAACAGCGCAGAATTATCGCCCTCATTTTTCCGTGCTGATATCAGCAACAATGGTTGTGTGCCATTGTTGTTCATATAATGAGAGAAATTTATCAATTTGATACTATTTCATCTTGTCTAGATGCATCTTGTGTACCAGATTTCATAGGCCTGGGTCTATTAGCTTACGCGCAGTACGAACGAAAGACACCTACACACACAGAAAGACTCGCCCTTTTAAATATAGATCTATAAATTAATTAAACAATTTACCTTTGCAAAAAGAAACAATCTTTCAATTTCTTAAACTGTTCAATAGAGTAAAATCTCGCTTTGCTATAGCCCATTATGTCTTAAAAGAACGCGATTTCGTCAGAAAACACAAAATTTAAAAAAAAAAAAAAACTAATTCGAATTTCGAAAAACTCGCTTCGAGGTGCACTGGCTCATGCAAAAAAATCATGCAAAACGTTTCAATATCTTACAAACAGTGAAATAAGCAAAAAATAACATGAAAGAAACTCAAAAAACAAAACATTTCGCGCAGAATTTTACTCTGCAGAACAACTTTATCAAAAAAGAAATCAATAAAAATGTATTATACATATAAAAAATGACAATGAAATATGCAGTATCCCTTAATACAAATATTACTTATCCTAATAAATAAATTAACCAACTTCCCTTTGCAAAATCTTAAGAACTCAAATGGTATAAACAGATTAAGAACTTAAACAGATTAAAAAATATCATGCAAAACTTTTTTATAATTAAAATTATATATAATTAAAACATAATATTACAATGAAATAAACAATATCCCTTGTAAAATGTTAATTATCCTAATAAAGTAATTAAACAATTTACCGTTGCAAAAAGAAACAACTTTTTAATTTCTTAAACTTTTCAGTCTCTTAAAAACAGTAACATAAGAAATACGATTAAAGATTGTTGCCAATCCGAAATTTTTAAAAGAATGAAACTATTCAAAATGATGCAATTTCATCAAAAATCTATCAACAACAATAAGAAAGGAAAATTGTTGCCAAAACTACATTTTAAAATATCTGAGATGTGAGAAGTGTATTCGGAAGCTTCATTTAAAAAATTTTAAAAAAATACAAAATATTATTATTTTTCCAAAATTCCTTTTTTAAAAGGAGTCGAAAGGATTAAAGTTCAACGTGTCCAAAAATCAAAGGAAAATAAACAGGACATTTTTTAAAATAAGTTTTTTAAAAAAAAATTCCACTGAAAAGGTGTTAAGCTCACCTTCTTAAATAAATTCGTATTTAATCGATTTATTGAAATACGAAATTTATTTTAAGTTCGTAAAATAGCTAAGTGTCTACGCTTCACGACGATGTAAAAATGAAATGTATAGAGTGAAATCTCGCTTTCCTGTAGCCCATTATGTCTCAGAATGACGCCATTTGGTCACAAAACATAAAATAAAAAATATTCTAATTCGAATTTCGAAAAAAGCGCTTCGAGGTGCACTGGCTCTTGTGTAGATACACCTATGTACCAAATTTCGTGACCCTGGATCTATTAGCTTACTCGCAACACGAACGAAAGTCACACCCACACACACACACGCAGACTCTTTGTTTTATTATATGTAGAGATTACGAAGAACGTAGCATGGTTGAAAATTTCATAAATTCTTCGTTTTGAAGTCAAAAACGCGTATCGCCACTTCAGATCTCATGTAAAATTGCCTACGGTTTATAAATCGAAAGGTTTTCAACAAACATTGGCGTGTAGGTTTAGAAAAAACATTACTGGATTCTTAATTATACATTTAAAATTTCCTCTGCCTCAACTGTCTCCGAAGCTTCTTCAGAAGGCAAAATTAGATTTTCTTGAAGTTACACATATCCAATCATATTTTCCCATTTTTATTAATGATTTATTTTAAACCTTCTCCCTCTTCACATAAACACACTTCCAAACCGTATTTCGTTTTTTATTTTACTTATTCATAAATTATCAACGTTAGCTGTTTTAATTTATTCTTTCCCAGAAAATGTTTTGGAGAATGTTCTCAATCTTTCTGATTAGGATCTGGATTTCATTCACTTATAAACTGCGGAAAAGAAAGCATGAATGAAATTTTCGAAATATGAAGACTGCAAATTTTTACTGGGAAAATTAAAAACATTCAAATATGCTTTACTTGCAATTTTTTACGTAATCCTTTAACTGTATAACTCCCTGTCTTACAGACTTCTAAACAAAATTACTGCGCTGTGAATCAAATTGCCTTGAGAAAAGCTTAAAAAATTATGATTTCAGAAATTTTTTTCGCTAATCATTTCCATCACGTAGCAAAAGTCTGGATTTTACAATTACTAGTTACCTTTATTACAGCTTATTATAGACCTATGGAAATGATTATAGAAAATAAATTTCTGAAATCATAATTTTTTGAACAGTTGTCAATCACGTTATTAATACATTTGTGTATGATTAATACACAAAATCAAACATTTGAAAATCACGTTATTAATACATTTGATATAAAAATTGAATGCTATCCTAACTTTAAACTGCTAAAAAGAACTTGCACATTTCATATGAATAATATATGAAAGTACTTTAGAGGACTAAATGTAATAATGCTGATATATTGAAAAACCTTTGAAATAATAGTGTTATTTTCCCATGTAAATATACAGTAACAAATACCCGTTCTTTAAAATGACTAACAATCTGTTTTACATGATGATATTCAGTTGTAAAACTAAGATATTAAGCTTACACACACATATTACTTGTAACAACTTTATATTGTGTAATTGTAATGCTGTCCACCAATATCGGAGCTAATAAGATTATTGAAATCTGAACTCTAGATTTTGGTCAATGCTACTCTGATTTTACCAGTTGACAACATGATACCAACCACAACTGCTGTGGTATAAAGTTCTTTGAACAAGGTCAACCTAGAGTGGTGACATCTTTGACTTTTTTAACTTTCGACTTTTTTCGGTAACTAATATGGACTACATAGAGTTTCTCTTAGTTGATCAAGCAGTTGAAAATTACGGTGATATGGAAGAAATGACCCTCAGACGGTGCTAGAGGATAAGCATCCTAATTCTTTAAGGTCTTAATCTAGTATTTCACTTAAAGCGTACATTGAATGGCAGATATCATCACGTAATTTAATTTTAGATTTCCGTTACGTAAATTTTTCCTTTCTTAATCATTTCTATTATATCCAACAGTATGCCATATGCATCAGTAATAGTAATAGGTTATATGCTCCGAACTGTTAAGTATAGTTTCATAAAAATCATGCAAATATAAAGTTTGAAGTTTTTAAGAGAAACAAAATTCAGACTGTATCATAAAAATATTTATCATTTAGGTTATAACTATGGGAAAAATACTTTTCATAAACATAAATTACTAACTATGCCTAAAAATTTATATTTTAATAAGTTTAATTAATTAATCCTATTAAAATAATAAGTAGAAGATTTAATAATTATAATAACTAATTATTTGTTCTGCATCATAAGTTTACTTTTTCACACTTCACTTGAATTCTATAACAAATTGTAAACTCTTTTTTTCAGTCAACGTAAATGGGTTTTAAAATTTGGTAATGACACTATTTTTTACGTAAGAAAGATAATTTCCAAGAAATAATACAAAAAGCATTATAAAAAAGCTATTTAATCATACGCTTTAATTAAAGTTGTATTAAGCATACAAAAAAAATTTTTTTAATACATAAGTAGTATAAATTTTTTATTCAGGTATGATTTCTTAATTGATATTATTTGCTCTAATTCCTTAAAAAAATTCTAATTTTTGAAAAATTAAACTAATTTTTACACATTAACGACCGCATTTAATCCAGTATAAATTCGTTTCTGACATCTGCATCGTTATTTATATACACCACGTACACTGCAAAAAAGGGGGGTGACAGTTCTATATCTCCCGTTCAAAGGGCTGATTGACGAAATTCAACTTGCGTTTTTCCTGTCTCGAAAGCGTGACTTAGGATATTGTTACGTGGGTACGGGTTCGTTATATATTGAATGCACAAGTCGTTAAAAAGTTAACAAAAATTTATTCTTTCCACAAGAAATAAATTTAAAATGCTGAAATATTTCTTCACAAATCTTCGCACAATAACACAATATCTCAAACGTTTAGCAAAAACTCAGTTCAAAACAGATAAAATAATTCTATCTCACAGCGTAATCGCTACAATCAATACAGCATTAAGTAAACAAACAGCAGTTCGCTTTTTACAGCTACAAGTATAACAGCAACAACAACAACTAACTGAGGATGGCAACAGTAATTACGAGATATTTATTTATTAAGCATTAAATGTACGCGCTCTTTTATTTTTATTGCTATTTTTTTTCGACGTAGCTTTCTCTTCAAAAATCGTCTGCGTTGCTAAGGCAACATGAAGCAAATCTAATTACAATTCTAAATAAATAGCCAAGTAAATGTGAAATTCGTAACAATATGCATTAGATTTATGTATGTCAGTGTTTTAATATAGGTATGGTCACACAAAAACGGACTTTTTCTGAAATGACATGCCAATTTTTTCCATATTTCGAGTCTAAGACTCAAATTATGCCAAATTGACAAGTTTTGTAAAACTCGCACGAGAATTGTTTAAAAGATTAGCTCTCAGAATTTTAGCTCCTCAATGTCAATTGAATTTGATAGACATTTATTAATATCTCTTATTTTTATTAAACTTACTTGATTCCTTCTTCCAGAATTCGAAAATTGTGCTTAATCCAAATATAATTCGCACATTTTCTATTTTTTAAATTTGTATTTTAAAATAATTTTTATAAATTTTTCCAAAAACAAATTTATTATGACTATAAAATTTTTAACGTGGAATTAAAGTAGATGTATTTCTAAGCACACCTGCAAAAAATTGGAGTTTTTGATTCAAAATTTCCTACGATATACGTGAATTTACACATTGGTATGCTTTGAAATTTGGCATATTCGTTAGAAGCGATAATAACGTCAAATGTGGTTTACGTACTTTGTTAAATTATTTGGAAGTAATGAACGTGAGTTTTTTTTTCGCTCGTATACAATAAAAAAAAACAAGAAACATAGGTTGCTATAAATTAAGAAGTTCGCCAAGAGAATTATTCTTGGCGCAAACTGCAAAAAATGCGCCAATATAAATTTTTAAATTTCTCCGTAAATTTCGCACCAAACTATACAAAATTTAATATTCAGGCATAATTTGAGTCGTAGAATTGAAATATGGAGAAATATTGCCATGTCATTTCAGAAAAAAGTCCGATTTTGTGTCAAAATACCTCTATTAAAGCAATGCTATATACAAATCTAATATCTTAGTCTAAATCTAATCTAAGTCGCGCTTTCGAGACATGAAAAACGCAATTTAAATTTCGTCAATCGGCCCAGTAGAACGAAAGACATAGAACTATCCCCACGCCCCCCCCCACTTTTTTTAGCAGTGTCCTTATATGTAGTAAAGTTTTATACTGATTATAAAAAATAAAACGAAGTTTGACTCTCGTATAACAAAAATTGACTGAGGTATTTAATTTTAATATTCGCGATTTTTTATGCACATTTGTTTTGCATTGAGAAGCCGGGTAATAAATAAACAGAATAATTTGATGCTCATTTTTCCCTTAAATGCCATTCATGCTAGTGCTGATGATTATAATGAAGCATTATAAATACATAAATAAATAATATAATTTAGCACTATAAATATATCACAAAGTGCTATAGTATTTAATTTTAATATTCGCGATTTTTTATGCACATTTGTTTTGCATTGAGAAGCCGGGTAATAAATAAACAGAATAATTTGATGCTCATTTTTCCCTTAAATGCCATTCATGCTAGTGCTGATGATTATAATGAAGCATTATAAATACATAAATAAATAATATAATTTAGCACTATAAATATATCACAAAGTGCTATAGCTAGTGCTTTGTGATTCACTAGTGTCTTTAATTTCTTATTTTGCTACATTCATTTAATATTAAAAACCTTTTCTAAATTGATATTTTATTCTTAGTCACATATAAATGCAACCATTTTGCTGTTCAATTTGGTTAATCCTCTGTTCAATTTGGCCATCCTAGCGGCTAGTATACATCAAATATCTCGGTAAATATTTTGTCGTAGAGAAGTCACAGATTTTATTTTTCCTAACGACTACAGTTTTTTCCAAAGTATAAGAACAGGGCTCGGAGAAACACATAAAAATTAAAACTTCGTAATTTTTACAAAATTGATTTCTTTAAAAATGTCAAAACATGAATATGTGAATCATTGAAATATTTTAGTAACAGGAAGTGGATTGTCTACGACTGGCGGTTGTGAAAAAAAATCTCGAGTAAGGACTTTTGTGGACACGATGTACATTGTATTGTGGACACGATGTACATCGGATGCACTATTTCTTTTCCGTAATATATACATTTTATTTACCAATCTTTTTTTTTAATTTTTAAAAGAAACTATTTAAATTCTTAAAACAATTTCGGAATAAGAAAAACATGAAGTTCGATGTCCAAACACTTAATATTTGACCGTACCACGGAAAGGTTATATTATAAAAATTATATTATTCTTAATGCTTTATCATGAATTTCAAAAATAAACTTATAAATTAACCTCGTAACCACGTTATGTCCTATATTAGATTGACTTATAGTCTTATTTGATTTACTTACAGTCTCTTATTTTAAAATTATCACTTCATGGCAACCATTATTACAATGATCTCGTGCTAACTTGCCTCTGAGTTTTCGAATGACATATGTATGAAAAAGAACTATACCCATTTACATGAATTGTTATACGTTATGTATCCTAAATTTTGTTGAGTAACAGCCCATCGCAAATAGCTTTTAACAGGTTTCCTATTTAATCTGCCATCTAGACACCAACGCAGTAACCAGATAACATATGAGTTACAAAATAAAATATATAAAATAGTAGAAATCAATTTCATCCTGTTTGCAAATAAAAATACGTATGCTATAGATAAAATATTGTTGAATATCTTCGAACGCTAGTCAGCAGCACAAAAACTCTACAGCGATGGGTTCGTTTGATTAGTTTAGAGATTTCCTCGTTCATCTGTAATCCGAATTCCGCTCCTTTTGTGATTTAATCTAAAAAGGTGTTCATTCCTAAAGGCTTTCAATCACTTCTCGGAAACGTGAGTCAAAGGTAAGGGCGAGGGGAAGATTCTCGGGTGAGAATGGGCTTCCAAATAATCGGCACAGCCAGAATCGGGAAAAAGAGATCAGAATTCTTCCATTTGCTTGGATGCGTTATGAATGAGCCACGTTCTGTAGCTTATCCTCCCCCTCAAACAGGAAATGAATTTCTGCAGCAAGAACATTTATTTGGTCTATCCGAATTACGGACTTACGGTGTGAATTAAAAGCTAAGCTAAGCTACACCACCAGGAACAATACAATACAGTAAACCAGAGAATAGGCGGCTATTTCCCTGTGAGCTATCAATTTTTATTACCTATCCCATGGTAAAATAGATTAGTTAACACCGATACAGACAATAGTAAGTCAAATACAAAATCAAATTTTATGCATAGCATATACACATTCATTCGTTGGATTTTTAAAAATATCTATATTTCTTCACTAAAAATGCTTGGCATATGTTTCATTTAGTTTATTAAAACATTTTTTTCTCTTAACACCAGGTAAAAGGTAGTCGAAAGATTACGTGACATTGTTATCTCATTTTTCATAACAGCGTTTCATTCCACTTTATGCCTTTTTTTCGACTGCAAATATTTTTCAGGATATTGGGTATCTGAGTCATTTCCTCTTCATCACACGCTTTCGAGCTGCTTTCAATCAGGTAATCCTCATCTGAACCTGAACTATCAAACTCCTTTTCTGTTTCAGAGTTAACTAAGAGAACACGAAACTGTTATCACTTTGCTCCCAATGCATCTCGGCACGCTAGTGCTCGTGTATTTCCTTTCTGTCACAGAAGTAAAAAATAATAATAATGAAACAGACGAACAAAACTTTTAGGCTTTCTCGTCCTTGACACTAAAAGACACAAAGATAAATAAAAGTTGCGCAAAAGTTATTCTCACGTTTTTCAGCAAAACAAAGCAACTATATTACAACGTGAATCAGAAATATGGCTACACATTTCCGGCAAATGTAGCGTGTTATTGTAAATTGTAAATGGAAATGGTGATTGATATTTTAAATTTGAACTCCATTTTTGCTTTTCAAGTAAGACTCACGCGCTGGCGTTTATATCATTTACCAAGACAGCGCTGAACATGAAACAGCAAGACAAAAATCTGATGTGGACACCACATGTCTTCCTTGTACGACTTATTAAATTATAAATACGCATTTTTTGCTGCAATTCACTTAAACTTATTTCATTACAGATGTATTTCGCATTCAACCAATTCAGTTCTCACTTCGCGGCAAGGAAAAATATATAAAAACTCAAAACATCTTCATTAAAAATTGCAAAACACAGAAAAACCTAAAACACCAAAAACAGTTAAAAATTAATTGCTTTAATTAATTAAAATAAAGCAGAAAGACAGACTTTTCGGTGCACAGAACTTTAGGTTCCACTCGGCAAAAAAACACTGAAGTTGGTGCAATGATTGACTTAATTGACTATGCTACTAAGTTTCAAATGTAAATAAATGGCGGTGTCGTTAGGCTTAGAGGAGCTTAAACAAACTTTTAAATTGTTCATAATTCTACTACTACTACATGCAGATTGTGTAAAGGCACAAAACCTTAACCGGAATATAAGAGCCATATAATTCAATCACTTTTAAAGCAAAAAAATGCACAATTTACCAAAATATAAGAATAAAAAAACTTATCTCATCGAGCCAGGTAACAGAGGGGGTATATATATAAATATAAAGAAGAATGCCTGTTCGTGGTTTTTTTTTTATTTGTTTGTTCCCGATATACTCAGTCACTACTATTGTCTTGTTTTGCCTTCGAACATCAGAATAATTAGTAATGGAAATGAGTGTAAGCAGTTATTCAATGAAACATCTCGTTACAACACAAACAGTTTATTTACATATCTAATAACTGGCAGCTGTAGTTTCATCATCTCAAAACAACACTTAAAAATATAAATGGCGTAAGATAATATCCATTAGTTATCTAATACACATGAAACGCAACTCGAAGCCATTTATCTCGTAAAAAGAACAAGTTAAAAACGAAAATGTAAACAACCTCCACTGTTGCCATACGTAATTTTCTAAATTAGTTAAACAAAGATAATATTAGAACTTGACAACTATAGCTATCGTCACCAAACTTTCTACAATTCTTTTCTGGGTTCAGGGAAACGTCGACGTTCACTTTTTTTAAAAAAAAAATTCAATATACATATAGTTTAGGCAAATTTAATGAACTTCTGATTAAAAATTCAGCGAATGGAAAACTTTGCATTGCTAATCTGCTGAAGCGTAAGATATATATGTTTCAAATTTAATCAGAACACTCGGCGATATAAAGGAATTGTGTTGCCACTCGGGGAAACGCAATTGTATTAATTTGTCTCGAATTTAATAAAAAAACCGACTATTTAAGAGAAATGTGTTACACTTCCCAAATTAAAATACTTCAAAGTGTGTTATCGTTTAGTAAAGCGTAAAATATTTAATTTTTCACGCAATAACACGCACGCATCAGCATGCGTGTTATTCCATCACACGCATTTTCTTTGCTTTTGAAAGTGAATTAGTAATAGTCGTCACATAGCGTTACTTTTGCTGCGAAATCAATTATACCACTACAGCGAAAATCTGTTGCTCGATTTCTACCTTAAACACGAGCTTCGGAAACTGGCAACCGGAAGCAAGACTAGAAAACATTGGAGTACGTTACTTCTCAAGCCCGTTCATATGAAACAAACGAGCAACGGGAAGTAATATTGGAATATATTCGAGTACGCCCTGCTCGATCTGGACGAACACTGCACGCTGATTTAAATCTTGATTCATTCTATTACGATGCTAATTACGATCCCAGTCTCCATCCAATTGTCGTCGTTGGAAAGATGAATAAATTATAATGTATTGCACAACCCTCAAATTTAAGAATGAAGCACTAGGAATGTTGCTATGTGGATAGAAAAGTGAAATAGCGAGTACCAGATGGAAAAAAATATGTGCCTAAAAGTATTTGAATAAACAGAATTAAAACACAAACACTTTCTTTCCTTTAAGTAATACTACAACGCTGCCGGGTAACAGCTAGTATATATTTATTTATATATTTTCAGTGCTGCCGATTGCAACAAAAAAGGTAGCTGCTCATCTACATGTTACAGCAGTCCTATATACATAATTTCAACATTCTGAGGCTACTCGTTTTTGAACTATGCGAGATACATATATATCTATTCACGTACGTACAGACGTCACGAAAAAATCGCAATGACAACACTTCCTTTACTTCTTACAAGGAAGTAATAACTGATCATTGCTGAAAAGGATTGTGAGACTGGAGAAACCTGAGTTTATTGCAGTGTTATTGTTGTCTACTATCGGAAAGTAGATAAAACGAATATCTACAATGGGAAATATTAAGAAAAGGAAATTTCGAGGAAACCTCGGTGCATCAATATTGATAAGGATTGGAACCTCTACGATGATTTATACGATCCATACGATGGTTTATAGGTACTGTCAAAGATTTATAATTAACCAGAAGTAATAAGTGGCAATAAATACTTGTTTTGGCCTGAAAAACCAAGGAAATCTCAAAATAGATCTAATTTATTTGTTTTAGAACCTTCTGCTTGATTTAGACACTCGGATAATCATTTGTCAAGGTAATGTCTCAAAAGTACATAAAAAAGAAAAAAGAAAACTGTGAGCTTTTCTGGCCTTCAATATCTATTGCAAGGAATATTTAAGTCTTATGTCACCTCTGCAGATTTGTACGATTCGCTCCAAACTGACTCACTTTACTGAGCGACTGAACAGTAATTATACAAAACCGAATGGTAGCTCTTTTATAGTTCACAGATAGTTCTTGTTGGATTCGTGCCAGAAATAGAAATGTGATATTCGTTCATGAGCAGATTCACTTTACCGAGTGAGCGAAAGCTTGATTCGCAAACAAAGAGGGGAGCTATTTTAGAATTCACCCACCGAGAGCTTTTGTTGGAAGCTTGAAAAGAAAGTTCGATTTCTATTTCAGGGAAGAAAGGAAAGTTTATTCTCCCATGTTAAAAGTGATTTTTAATTTTCCCCATTTCCTGACTTTTTTAAAATATTTTATTCTAGAATTTTATTACTAGTTCTATGTAGAAAGGATATTTTAGGGAATATCTGAACTACAATTGAAAGAAAGCAACTCAGGGAGCTAAGGTTTGACTGAGTCAATTCTTTCGAACCCACTGCTCGTTCAATTCGTTTTGCTCTTCCTTCCATCTCGCAAAACGCACTCTATTCATTACTCATTCACCATGATTTTCATTTAGTGAGCGTTGAGTCATAAAACAGAACTGATTAATTTCGGAGAGTGGACAGTTTTGAGGCGATCCCATAATAGAGGGGTCTCTACACCACAGCACTGCACTGCACTGCACTAAGTGGGATCTGAAGCGTAACTCTCACCTGATACGCATACTGTCTATAAATATCCCATAAATGATATTTTTTCTCTTTCTGCGAATGAGAATAATTTGAAAGAACCTTAACGATGTCACATCCAGTGCAAGAAAAATAAACTTTATTCCAATTATTATAAATATCGATGTAGCTTTTCTTCGATGTTTACATTAGAGGAGGCTCAAAATGACTAACTAAAAATACCTAAACGACAGATTCGAGCTCTTTCATTGTAGCAACCAAATGAAGATAGATAATTTGCTGGTAATAAATGTTCCCATCGTAAATCATGTTCAACACCAAAGGTTAAAATTTATGCAAATATAGCGCTATTGACTAGCTGACAGTTTATTTTAATCATCCATTCGCAAACGCCGCAAAAATCGGGTTCAACGTTTACTCTTAATATAGGCGGACCTGTCATCGCGTCGCATTGCATTTTTAGATTATCGGCAGTTTTGGACATTGTGAAGCGTTATTTCCCCATCCAGTGAATTTTATTATTGTTTGAATACAAGGAGACTTTATTTAATCAACCGAGCTTCTAAGAATCTGTGTCTTTCTAAATAATATTCATTCTAGGAAACATTTTGTTTTCTATATTGCTCCTCAAGCTAGAAAATCTAATTATTCAGCAGCACTCAAACGGCTCAGGCATATATTTCCTAAAAGAAACATTACACAGTGGATTCTGAAAACGTCCGAACATGTTGCTTAATTAAATAACAAGATCCGCAACAATAAAGCAGATGACGAAAGTAAATTTAGACATGATTAAAATACATACAGTAAAAACTTGCCAAACACATCTTTTTTTCTTTAATTATATCTTCATTTAAAAAAAACTATTAATTATACACCTTTTCGATTGAAATTCTATGGTATTTTCTACCTTCTTAATGAGTGCTTTCGTGGTGTAATTGGGAAATTCCTCCGGCTACCAATCATGAGACCCATATCTTGAATCCCGGCGAGGGCATTGCATACATTTTACATCTGCTGGTACGAAATAAAATGGCTCTACAGTGGCGCCTAAACTAAAAGATCGTAGACAATATTCGTTACGGTCAGTGATAGCGGTTAGA
>KK115429.1:174913-224340 GCA_000611955.2 Stegodyphus mimosarum
GTGCCTTCGTGGTGTAATTAGAAAGAAGTCTGGCTAAAACCGAACAGTCCGAAGTTTGATTTGGTTTGGTTTAATTGACTATGAAAAAGCACTCTAGCGTTATCTACATTATAAGTTCTGCCGAAGTTTGAGTCAGGGAGAATGCACTGCACATTTTTCGCATCATTGGCTCTGAAATAAAAATGCACAGTGGACTCTACAAAATATCTAGTCATTTTACCGTATGCGTTTATTGGTTTCTTATTCCTAAGAAAATCCCCTTTCTGAACACTTCATTGAAACATTAAATTGTCAGTAACTATTGCAGCATAACTTAAATGTTCCTGAAAAAAGATTCACCCGGTTATCATAACTTGAAGTGGGACATTGCGGCGCGAGAAATGCTGCATAGTTGAGCAATGGAATATTTTTGTGTGAATGCATTACGTATCAAAACAGATATGCTTAATATGGCTGAAGGAAAAAGTATTCTGTATTGTTAGTTAATCAACGTATACGCTGATGTTGCCATAATATATTCTGACTCATAAATTTGAAGATTATATGCATAAGATTGCGTTTATACGTGTGAAGCTTTAATAGAAAATAAAGGAAAAAGTACTGCAGTTTGTAAAGAAAAAGAAAAGACAGCGGCTAAAATATTAAGCAAGTTGGACGGAATTTAGATGGATTTGAATTTCATTGTACACGAGACTGCAAAGATACCTTCATATTCATAGGCACTAACAAAGACAAAAATTCTATAAATATTAGTTTTGTGATAATAACATAGGAAAAGTATTTGATATATTTCCTTAAAGGAATACAAAAACTGTTTTAGTTATTCCAAAATGAAATGTTCTAGTTCCTTTATCATGTAAACTGTCTGATTTTTAAATACAATCAAACGTCTTCTGCGGCATTTCTCTTCATTAAGGCTGCATTCAGAAGAAGGCCTCTCGACGTAAGGCTTTCTAGTTTAAGGTATGAAAGTCATTAAGTCCGTTCGTACTTGTTTAATAGCGTTTAAGCTGTAGACAGTTAGGGAAAGTAAAGTTGCGCATGCTTAAATGTATATCTGACTCCTAAAGCAGTCAACACAATATAAAGTGTTGTTCGCTTCGCTATGATTGATCGATATTTATATCAAATTGGCATAAACTTGAAAAGTTAGAACTTCCAGGCAAAATCCTTAAAAGAGTTTTTGTGGAGTAGCAAGGTCTGATTACCTAGCAACAAAGCTCGGTTTATGCCTCTTTTGACCAAAAAACCATTGTGTGAACGGAACCTAAAAGATACTTCTTGAATCCACAGTATACCGAAATAACCAATTTCCTTCCATTTACAGGATACAGTGTTAATGGGCAGAAGATTTTATCCTCTAAATCTCTGCTAAGGAAGACTGTTGTGCAAAAATTACACTGGTGTGCAAAAATTAAGGACGAAGTCGAAAAATTAACATATCAGCTGAACGAAGAGACAGAGCGGACAGAAAGACCAATCAGGAGATTAAGTAAGGTGACGTATGGTAGCACATGCGCAGATATGCAGGTTGACGTAATGCGGGAGTGTCTGAGTAGTATAAAGCATGTTGTCGGTGAAAGACCAGTATTTCTGGCAAAGAGATTGCACGCCGTATAGCAGTTAAAATCACACCGAGTTGCTGCCTCAGCGAGAAATGGCGAATAATCAATCTGTTAGACGACATCTGGATGCTTTTACCCGAGGTCGAATCGTTGGGAAGTTGGAGGAAGGCCGCAGTGTGACAAGTGTGGCTGCAGAGTTCGGAATTGCTCACAGCATCGTTTCACGACTTTTGAGACAATTTCAAACTACAGGAACAGCTATCAGGGGGTTTAGTAGTGGTCGTCCACGAGGAACCACACCCGCAGATGACCGGAATATTGCCTTACAGGCCAGAAGAAACAGGCGGCAGACAGCGGGACAAATCGCTAGACACACGACACAGGCGACTGGACGACCGATATCGCGTTTTACCGTGGCCAGAAGACTGCACGGTGGTGATCTGTTTGCACGACGCCCTGTACGGTGTGTACCTCTAACGCCTGCCCATCGGAAAAGGCATTCTCTGTAGTGCCGAGAACACCGGAATTTAAGAGACAATGAATGGGGACGAGTACTCTTTACAGATGAGAGCAGATTCAGTCTGAGTAGCGATTCTCATCGCATACTCATCTGGAGAGAGCGGGGAAGCCGCAATCACCCCTCGTACATCATTGAAAGGGACAGGTATGGCGGTGGCGGTGTTCTCGTTTCGAGAGGCATCATGCTTGGTAATCGTACAGACCTTCACATCTTCGACGAAGGTTCAGTCAACGGGACCCGTTATTGTAACGAGATTCTTCTTCCATATGTGCGTCTTTTTAGAGGCGCTATGGGTCCGCAGTTCCTTTTCATGGACGACAATGCACCATGTCATCGCACAGTAGCTGCCGAACAGCTCTTAGAGAGGGAGGATATTGAACGTATGGTTTGGCCGGCACGATCTCCGGATCTCAATCCCATCGAGCACGTATGGGATTTTCTAGGCAGACGCTTGGCAGCTCGTACCTTAGCACCAGTAACGATTCCGGAGCTTCGATTGGCGCTGCAAGACGAATGGGCAGCAATGCCTCAACAACTCATTGACACCCTCATTCTCATGATGGGCAGAAGCTGTGAAACCTGTCTAGCAGTCAGGGGAGATCATATCCCCTATTAAAGACCGGATGTTTCTTGCTGAACACCCATCACAGGGATGTTTTGGCCTTCAGTCGCATTGCGCTTCACGCTACTTTTTCAATAAAGCTTCTTTTTATCCCTCTGATTTTTTTAGTAAGTGTTGCTTTCATTACTCATGTCCTTACGTATTGGGGATATTACGGTATTAAATGTGTTGATTTGAAAAGCTTTTGTACAAAGTTATATTGAAAAAACCGTCTCGTCCTTAATTTTTGCACACCAGTGTAAGTTATAAAGTCGGCTTCCTGAATTCCAAAAAAAGTTCTCGAAACTTGTAGTTCCTTTTCTTTATAAAAAGAACTTACCTTTGACTGTCTTTCAAATGCTGATTTTTATTCACTATCTATACCAATCCAAAACTGTTTTTATTTTATTTTTACTCTTTTCCCTTAGATTTAGATTTTACATTTTTTTCTCTTTAATTAGAAATACAGAGTACTAGAAAAATTCTATAAAGGATCATCTAAAACTGAACTGTTCAAATACCAACATAAACTCCCAGCGATAATTGTCTTGTTCGAAAAGAAAGAGATAATATTTATTTATTTGTTTTCATATCTACATTACAAAATGTATTTTAAAGAAATTACCCTATTACTTCTTATATTTTGGCATGAAAACATAAAATAGAAATTCCTCGAGGACCTCATGGAGTATAACAAAAACTACTCCAAAGAATTCTTGGTTTCTTTAACATAATTACATTTCTTGCTTCCCTGCATGTTTCAAAAATATCCCAGGAGGTTCGTCAATTACAAAGCTAATTACAGCGTCTTATTCTCAGAAGCAATTACGTCTGGGAAACGGTCACTTTAAAATTTGAGCTTATGTGTGTTTAGTAATATTAGAAATGTAAAATTGTCACTGTTTGGTGGAAATTTCAGATTGTGAGTTTGATATCCAAGGAAAAAAACTACAGTTAAAATAGTTCCATATTAATCTGCAGGTATTGAACAACAGTAAATATAAATTATATATTTTTGTTTTTGAATATAAAATTTAAATATTTTAATTGGAACAATTACATAGTAGAATATTAGCTTTTAGATCTTACCTTTCGTTTATATTTTATGCGTTGATAATTGTTTACAGGCTTTGTATTTATACATATTTTCTTTCAGGACTTCAACTTTCGGTTAACTATGTACTAAAGACGAGATATACATTTAACATAAAATCATGATTAATCCGAGGGCAGCTAAAAATGCAGAAAATAAGAAGAATTTGTATTGGAATTAACAGAAAAACGTAGCTTGCAATTTACTTGTATTTCGAAGGAATTTAATATACAGAATAATTATATTTGGTTTTATAAATTAAATCGGGTTCAAATTTTTCTCTCTCTCTTAAAACAGTGCTGGCATTTCCTCTTTTTCTCTTGCTTCTCCTGACGTGCCTGTATTTCTTCGAAGCTTGCATACTGCAAAGTTTGTTCTAGTATGACGTCAAGAGACTTCTAGGCTGCCCAAAAGCAACTTCTTTCTTCCTACCCCCCTGTATCTTCGTTTCTCTCACTCTTGTAAGTAAACGACGTTTAGCGTTGGAAAGAGCCTAATATTGTTTGTCTGCTGAGCTAGGTTTCTGGTAAGGCCCACAAGTGGGCGAACAGTAAAGTTGCTGAACTCTGGTAGTTCGACATGGGCTCGATCGCAGATGAATAGACAGGCGTTGTCCTGGTTTTCCCAAAAGTCAGTGGACAGAGAAGATTATACTTTCTCCAAGATCAAACCTTTCTTTTTCCAACCCTCGAGACACATTTTATGCTCATTGATGTCACTTTACTCATGTAATGAGAAGAAACCTTGCTTGGGAGTAGGACATTCATGTCATTACTCTACCTTGGTCGTGAAGAGTAAATCACGTGGGAGAAGATTAGCGACTGTACACTTGATTTATTTTTTAAATTAAGTGAACTGTTTGCTTTCAACGAATGATTTAACAATTGTTACGTATTCCAGATTACATACAATTGAATTACCTTTCAGTTTGTAATAGAAAACTCCAAGATATTTAACATAATTGTTTTCAATAGTAGTATTCCAAGCATTTTTCTTTTTGTATCTCCCGTAGAAAGTTTTATTTTACACTGATGGTTTGTGATAGATCAAATAAATTCCTTTACAGAAATGTTTAAAATGAAGCAAATAGCAACGTTTTTATATTTTAAAAATAAAAAAATATATAAACGAAAAGAAAAAAGTTTCGAAACGACTGACAAGAATAAACTAAAGTTCGAAGAAATTTCCAACATGATCATCAACTGAAACAATATTAAAAATAATTGTAGGATTATTTTTAATATTGGATAATTTTATAATAATTACTTCGATATAAAGAGCGTTCGATAAACTTTGCGAGGCAATTTTCAACATAAACATTTGTACTAAAATTGACCCTTGCTTCCGGTTCTTGGATAAAAATGGAAAATGCAAATTTGTGTTGATATTTTGGAACAAAGTACTATGGAGCCTGAATATCATCGAAAAAATCATCACTTGTTTGGACACAAATTTTCTGTTCGGAATTCTCTGCCAAAATGTTAGATAATGTGTTCGGTAATACGATCGCCTCCAGGAATAAACTACAACGAAGAAAGTACAAATTCAGGGTCATGATATTTGTTTTCTTTAATAAGAAAAGCATACTTTTAAAAGCGTGCTTTCAAGATGGGTCAAAAAAACATAAAACGTTGTCGAAAAATGTTTTAAATATAATGCATATAGTACTTTATTTTGATGTAATATTCAATTTAAACTCATACAATTGAATTATCTGCGTAGTAGGTAATCTCTGGTATGAGCTATGTTTTTCAATTCCCTTTGGGAAACAAGAAATAATTATTATTTGATTATAGTTTATCCTGATGGTACTAGTTCCTCCCCTTTAGAAGTTATTTAAAACCAAAGAATGTTTTAAGAAATTTTGTGTTTCCATGCTTTGTAGCCTACTATGATATGTTACTTTCAGTGCCCTATTTGAATAGATACCTTAGAAACAACAGCTGCGCAAAAAAGGTCGAGTGGCGCAATTTTTTCTCACTTTATTATCGTTTACTGCGCTTAACGTACGAATGAAGGCCGATGTGAACGACAGTCTCAGATGAGGTGGAGAAAATAAATGCTGTGCGGTGATGATGACACGAGTTACGATCGCAAATGGGGAACTGAGAACGCTTTCAAGAGCCTATTTTAAAGTAACAGATAAGAATAGCCCAGATATTAAATCGCTGAACATTGATAGTTCAATTCGGTTTCAAATCTCATTTGGCTAAGTGCTTGTTTTTTTTTTCATTTGTAACATAAATACCAGCCGGGTTTCTATAAGAAATCCTCCACGAAGTTATCTCTCTGTCCTTAGGCAGATAGCGTTCCTTTACTAAGCCTTTGCAAAGGAAAAAAATACACCCATTTATCTTTAATCAAAAGCCTATTATTTACATTTTTGAAGCTCGAAATTTAATTCCAATGTTTAAGCGTTAACTATGGTTAACAGAAAAGAGCTAGTATTTATTACATGGCTTTTATAAAAAGGAACAACTGCTTAAGTTCCCCCATTTTGCAAAGAAGCAAAATTTGTGGCAGATTTATTTCTTCCAAACAAGTGATATAGACTGTGTTATCATTAACTTGCTTTCAATAATTATGCAATTATGTTTTTATTTTCTTTGATAAATAATAGCTTTCATCAAAAGTTGAGCCATAGCCATGAAAATCAGATGAAAGTGTTTCCGGTCCATGAAGGAAGCGCAAATTACTTGCACATTGTAAACAAGAGGGAGGAAACAGTTATGGCTCATTAGCTGTAATAATAAAAAAGGAAATCCTCAATCATTAATTGTCAGTTTATTTACTGAACCGGATATTTGTTTCAGCAGCTTCAACTGATGAACTCTGATTATAGCGATCTAGTTTCAAATTTGAAACTATTTTATTGCAGAGAGGGAACTGTTAACTTAATTGCGCCCTCTTTAGGAATTGTATGTACTATAATGCGTACACAAATATAGCTGAATCCTCTTAGGGCATTAATAGATAAAAAATGTCATTGCTTAAAACTGTTTACACAGTTCTTGTTTGACAACTTACTAAACCAACTTGCGTAATTTTGGAAGAAGAATGATGTGTTTTTTAAAAGTTTCAGACTATCGTATAGAGATATTAGGATTTTTTATGCTGAGACTTGAAAAATGAGCAATGCCCTTACCGAGACTCGAACCTGGGACCTCTCGAATACGCGCAGAGTGTGCTGGTCATTACACCACGAAGGCATGCTAAGAGGGCGGGAGAAATACCTTATGTACACTGCCTTTTAAAGGGCGACTAGGGATTAAGGAACCCAGTCGCCAAATTCTGGTGATGAAGAAGCATCATCCGCCGACTTTTAGGTCGGGCGCCACTGTGGAGACATTAGGAGTTTTTTGAAACAGGAGATATGAAAAAAGGTGTAATGGCCTCGCCGAGACTCCAACCTAGGTCCTCTCGAATATGTGCCGAGTGTGTTGGCAATTACACCATGAAGGCATGCTATGAGGATGGGAGAAATACATTATAATCGTAGTTTAAGGTTATTATGGATGAATAACTGTTGTTTTACTACCAATTTTGCAAATATTCAGTCTTGTTAAGAAGCAGATAGTGTCGGAAGCGCATTTACCATTAAGAAATCAAATTAAATGACAAACAATTAATATACTGTACCGGTACTGTGATTCCTAAGTGCATTGTGTTACATTTTATTTTAATTAAATTGTACTAATTAGTCAGTAATTATATTGCATTTAGTTTAAATGTATATATTGATTTTTGGAGGTGGCGGAGAATTTCAGTTTGATAACTTCGAGATGCCGCACATTGTTTTATGATAAAAGGCAGAGTTCTTTACTGAGACTCCTGATTTCTCACTAAGGTTCAAAAGAAATTACATGAGTGACTTAAATTTTATGTTAAATTTATATCAGTCAGAGTTGAAGGCAAATTGTCTCTCAGGGCTACCTGTTCTTCCAGAAATCCAGAGTGTATTTTTTGACTTAATAGTATTTCGTAAATAAGCAAATGCATACCACTCTGTAAATTTAGAAATTCTTTTTAGGAAAATTCTGATGAACCAAAATTTCTCTTCTTTGGAACGGAGAAAGATTTCTCATCCATTTTAGTGACGTTTAAATGGTAACTTATAATTTCTTATTGATTTAAATTCTCAACTGTGAGAACTTGTTTCTAATTATTTATATAAATTCGTAAGGCTAATAATAATAATTTTTTAACATTTAATAATCAAATTGTAAATCTTAAGCATGATTTTTACGGAATATATCGAAAAATGAACAAATACAGAATATTTCAGATGGTTGTGCTAAGGCTTTTAGTTGACTTTTATTTTCTATAATTTTGAAAGTTTTGCTCCAAATACCTTCCATTTAACAAATACGTTAATCTTCTAAAAGAAGGAATAGATTGTCTTTTTATGATTTAAAAAAAATTCCCATTCGCGGGAAAGTGATCATGAGGCTCATTATCATTTTTGTGAATAAACACAAAGATAGGAAGTGAATAAATGTTTCTAGACCGGTGGGCAGGGAAGACTGGGAATAAGAACAGGCAAGGAGAAACAAGGCCATCTTGATGGCATCCCATCAAGATGGCTTGGCCTTGCTTTTCCTCCCATCAAGATGGTCTTCAAGGCCCTCCATGCATAGAAGACGGGGAGCTCCCTAAAGCTCCGTTTATAAGAGCGTTCTTTCACCGTAGATTGCTAGTGAGGAAGCAGAATCAAGAAAGCTAGCAAAGCTTTCCGAGGACCCGAACCCCTGCGGATAACAAACAGCTAAGAGCCTCTGATGCAGAGACAGGGAGAAAAAAAAATTTCTCCATTCCATAATTCGAGCCAACAGTTTTGTGAATCATGTTGACAGTTTATTTTCCTTCTCGGAAAAGCAAAAGACGAAACCTGCTTGACAGATACATCCGCCTTGAGAAATCTTCCCAAATGACTTTACACTAAATTCTGCTGCTGTTCGAAACTTCGAAGAAATACCAAGAGTCGACAATAGAAAAATACGCCAGCTTCATTCCTTGCTTACCCATCGGAATATCATCAACCATATATACTTGTGATTTGGTGGTGCACTATGTCAGTATTGTTCCAAAACAGATTTAACACCGACATACTTTCTTATGGGGGAATATACTTTCTTAAGGGGGAAACCCATAAGAAAGTGTGTTGGTGTTATAAAGGGCGACCGCCCTAATTAAGATTACAAGGAAATATTTCCAGGTAAAATGTCTTGGATGCCAAAACTCACTGGCCTCATTGGCAACAGAGTTATAAAGCTAGAAGTATGCAAAATCTATACTATCATATGTAAGTCTTAAGACAGGTTAATAGTTATTAGTTCTTTATGACTAACGTAGATTTACGAACGCAGGGCAAGAGGTTTTTAATTTATAAAATTATATTATTGTTATTTCAAAAACGGCACAAACCTGCAAATATATTTTTTCATAACACTTTTACCTTTATGCAAGCGCATACTTTTAAACTTCACACAACAATCACAGACAAATTTTCTAAATTTGTTTTGTTGCTGTCACGTGATACATGGTGACCACATACATCACTGGTGCATGGAATGAAGAAAATAAACTTCATATCTATAGGTACACATACATGCAATATTATGAAGTTTCTTCCACTGTGACTTTCTTCATAAATTATTTAAACTCCATGTTTCATTTATAAACGCACTGAAAGGAATAGAATAAGTTCAGATTTTGGTTTTATTTTTAATGCTTAAAAATGGCAACAACTCTATACAAAATGGCACAAAATCCCCTTATTGAAGTTTATATACAAATAACAAAGTATTCCACGAAAACAATAATATATAAAAGAAACGTTATGAAAGTAACCAGAATATTTCTTCTTTTATCTCTAAAAGTGTAGAAATAAAATGTTCAACTTGTTTATATGAATTAAGATTACTCCATATTTTCCTATATGAATTTCCTAGTAATAAACATAGCCATTGTGAAAAGAATTGTTATATAACTTAATATGAAATACTGTTCTCCCTTCTTTGCACAGACTACGTGTCTTTTTCTCTCAACCTTTTATTTTCTCCCATATATTTTATCTGAGAATATGAGATTTAGAACTTTTTCCCTGCCAGGCTATATAACACTTGGAGTGAATTGAATTTTATGCATCGAATCAATCACATTCTTCACAAAGTGCTAATAAACTTGCAGATTGTCTTTTTTCCCCTTTTCCTTTCTATTTTTTTCAATAGATTGCACGTCACTTGTCTCATTCACAGATAAAAAAAGAAAGAAAAAAGATTTATACGATTTTATCAGTTTTATTTCATAATTTAATTGATACAGTTCTTGAAAAAAAGGCGAAGAACACGCTACTAATCTTTAAAAAAGCTGCTAGAACATGCAGAAAATATTTTTTTCTGTTTTTCACAAACTACAAAGTAGGTTTAAGGTCCAACTCGTAAGCGATCGTCTCTTGTGTTCACAATAATGACATCCAAATTAATCCTTCCTGTTTATTCTCAACACAATAAGCAGAATATCCACGCTAGAAAATTATATAGTTAGAAAGGAATTACATATTTTATAGCTTCCTGCATTGAATTTTCATCTACCTCCAAGAGACAGGCTCTAACTAATTCTCTCCTCCACCTAGAGGATGCTACTTACTATTTAATATAATCCTTTCGAGGTTCAGGCATTAACATAGAACAATTTCACCAACTTCCAAAATTGTGCAAATAAGATCTCAAAACGTAGCCATGTATAAGCCTTCCTGAAATCTTCTAAACGTGCCATGGTCGAACGATAGTGCTTATCCTTATCCAAGAGCGAGTGAGGATGCTTCTTACATATGCGAAACAATCGTAACACTCCTATTAGTTGTAAATAAAATTTTAACTTAAATAGAGTCCTTTTCTTGCCTGTAAACCGCCAAAATAAAGGTATAGAAATGAGAATAACTGAGTTCTATCATTTCTGAAATTCTCTGAAGCGTATAAACTGCCGGCAAATCCTAGGGGAAGAAAAATCGTATTACTGAAAACTTAACCCCACCAAACTTCCTCGGTCTATTAAGCCACTTCTGATAAGTTCAATATTCAATATATTTTTCTTTCTTAATTTTCTTTCCGGACATACTTTGTTCCTTAATTTTATGCTCTGCATACATAGCTCTATATTTAGATTTTTATTAGTAGTTAATTTCTCACTCTTTATAAATGACTCACTGTTAATGTCACTTTTCACCCACTTGCTTAATTACTTTGACTATTTCTATGCACTCGTAATTTGTTTTCCTTCAATTTCTGCTTTTCATTTAAACAATCACTTTATGAAATTCATGCGTTTATAATACCTAAAATCAGGCATTATTCTTTATTATTATTAAATGCACATTTATATATCCTTACGATGCGTGAATATGAGGGAATAAATGCACACCAAAATTTTCCCCTAATGTTTTGCATTGCTATTAAAAACAGCTTGTTTTAAATATGCGATTGTAACGTTCTATATATTGAATTCTTTGCATCCGAATTTAAGCCTGTATTTGGTTAGGTTAAAACTGCTTCACGTGTTACACATCAATTTGAATACCAAGACGAGATCGTTGTTTTTTATTTTTCTTTACAATTTTTTAAAGCATCAGGAAGTAATTTTCTTTATGTGTTCTCTAATGAAGCTTTTGTTTGTTGCAGAACACTTGATAGTTATTTAATAAACTTTATGGTAATAAGAAGAGGTTCTTACGCCAGATGATACGATTCGATTCAACCGCAAGTTCTAGATCCTTATGATTTTACGCGGAAAAAGGGCATTTAACACTTTGACTACAAATTTTAAAAACAATTACCCCGTTTTTTACCCAGGTGAACAAAATATGTCATAAATAAGGTAAATTTGGCATTTGGGATTTTTTCTGACAAGCGGTTTTCAAACCAAAGGCTGGAACACATATGTCCCAACCATAGTTATTGGTGGGATTCATGTGTCCCACACGTAGCAATCGACTTAAAAGCACATCTATTATTCTGAAAAACTTAATTATATGAACTAGATTTTTCATCGTATGGTACAGAGTAAACCTTTCTTTGTATAACCCGCATTGGGCAACCCATATTTGTTCTTTTTTCTATGTTCATTTGTGTTCAACGAGCGCAGCCGTGTCTTGATTTCCCGACAATTGGAAGACGATCCCCAACATTCAGGAGATTCTAAGTACCTTTCGTCAATTTTATGGTTGATTCTATCTTACTAATTCATTTACTCATATAATTAGGACATATCGGCTGGGACTGATGAAGCAATAATAGATAAGCGCTTCAAGAAAAAGGAATATTTAATATTATTAATGTTTCTGAAGACTGTTGCACATGGAAAGACAACAAAACGATGATGACTACGATGACGATGACAACGAACTGCAAAGTTTAGCAGACTTCTAAGCAGCACTGAATTAGTGGTGGATTAGCAGTAACAAGAAGAGCGAGCGAGATTCAAGGTACATTGAAGTAGAAGTGATGATATCTTATTAGAACTGTAACGTTTTTATTATCATGCATTCTGATTGGAATGCAGATTTCTTTTAAATAAATAATATTGTAGTAGTTATTGATAGTTTATTTATGAATATTTTACATTTCTTTTGCTTGTAACATAATAGCGTCTTTCAGAAATTAAATTATTCGCATAATTTTTCCCTGTCGATTTTCCTATAATAAAATTAGTAAACAAGGGGGAAAATACGTGAGTAAATACAATGCTAATGCAATACTAAAACAGTTTCATATAAAAACTGTAATTATATTGCCTACTTTTCCACATAAATCCACTGCAGTGTGGTGCGGAAGATGACGGCCATTGGGCTCAGAATCAGATTCCCTAGTTCTTTTGAAAGTGATCGCCGTATGAATATGTAAGGAGGTTCTAGTTCGTTACATATCTATACAGCGATCGCTGTGCATACTTGCAACATGTTATGTACACGTGCAGTAATAAAGCGGATATTTAATTTAAGGGTTCAACAGATATTGCTCTAGGAGTTTTCTTCAACATTCTTTTCCCTTGCCCGGTAGCCATATACTATGCCAACGTACCTATTTCTTTGATTTCTTGTTTCCTTGTCCGATTTGCACATTTTCCGCGAAACAAAATAAAAAGAAAAGTAAAAATAAACGTTTCATTGCTAGAAAAATTAAAAGGAAAATAATAAAATTGAAAAAAAAATCTTAAAGCTTTCAAATTTTATATCACGCCCAAATAGGCGTTTAACGTTTTGTGTGTTACCTTTACTTATTAAATATCACGTTCTTCGCACTTAAACCATAAAATTCAATTCAACAACAATATCACAAAATATTTAAATTAGCATGTCTTTAGAATTTCTGATACACAGTCTCACATGCTGGAGATAATGTTTCGTTCCCGTACAGTGTTCCATTACTCGCTTTGAAATCAACAAATTTGTTAATCAAAAATTCTTTAATGATTGACAAAATATGAAATAAATAATAAAAAAACTCCAAATTACAAATTTGGACTTCCAGATGCCCATATTTCAGTACATGACTACGTTATTTAAAATTTGATGGCTCTAGATGTCGTTGTTTTTTCACAGTGCTAGAAACATATATACATTCATGCAGATGCCTCGTTATCGAATTTCCTTAAGTTTAATGCAAGGCTCTAATATTTCGTGGCAACAATTTGAAAAGTGAACCGACATTTATAATGAACCTACGCAAAATGCCAAAACGAAATTAGTAGCCCTTCTGGACAAATTGCCCCTTTGGGCTAAAAAAAAAAACTTGTCATTGAATTATTAACTCAAAATGTCATTAAGTAAACTAGCAAGGTTAGGTTATTTGAACGTAACAAAGAACATTAGGGTTATTTGCCTAGAGGAAAGGCTGCCTTCATGGAGATTTTTCTATGAGATCTTACTAACGTTACGTAAAAACCGTGAAAAGTAACCATGTATCCAGTCCATTATCCTGGGATCGAATCAGAGACGAAATTCCAGCATACACTGACCTTAACCTTTCGGCCAGTCATGGATCAAATCAGTTACCAAGCCATGTGTTTAAATATTTGAAACTAGCATTTTACTGTCTGATAATCCTATTGGATATATCTGTAAGTTTTGATACAGTGGCAATAAGGGCAATTCGCATGGTTAGGTAGTACTTTGGAAATTATACAAGCATTCGATTAGGAGAATTGAGGAATTTCAAGCTATTATTAGAAATGGAATACGAAATGCAATTGCAAAATACATGAAGAGTAGCTCTGTTTGACGCTTTAAAGCTGAAATTTGCTGAGCGAATATTTTTCTGTATTTATCTTCCTTATAGACGTATATAATTAAGAATATACAAATTTTAAATCGCCAAAGTATTTTAAATTATCACTGTGAAGCTTTAAATTCTTCCTTATATGTATCATAGTTAAATATTTTATATGAAAGAAATATTTTTATCCTACAGTTGTTCAATTTATTCTCCTTCTCGTGGCATATTGTAAAACATTTATGTTCAGAGAAAATTTACGAGAATAATAGTTTTATTTAGAAGTTCTCTACCTAGCGCACCCTCATTGTGATCGTTCCGCTCAAGCTGTGAAAAATGACCGTTCGTGCATTCATTCTCATCAATTATTCCGGTGCAATGCATTTCAAAGGCTAGTACCAAATACTTTCCGGTTTCCTTTAAAAAGCTGTAGCTCTCCATTTGAATAAACCATTCAACAAAATATTTAACCGCCGTTCATTGCTTTGCGTTTAATTTCGGTGCACTGACTGCTATACGTGCGATTGACCTCATAGTGATTTGCATAGGAATAATTGTTATTGAGTTAGAACGGATAGCTGTGAAATGTATAATAATTTAAATCCTTTATATTGCTATCCATTCTCAGTTTATTAGAAGATCATTTGATTAATCTTAAGGCACTTAATTATAATAGACCTTCACGTCTGTAACAAAGGCTCTGTGATTGCTGCGAGCTATAATGAAAAGACCTTCGCCATTTCAGAAATATAGTTGTCCCTCAGGGTATTTTTATAAACAACCTTCGCTCACGCAGGCCTAATCTGGTGGATATGTTTCTGGAAAAGGTGGATATAAACTGGATGTATCCTTACACCTACATCCTATAGGACACGTCTAAGACGCTCTCGGGAGGGAGATTGCAACTCCTCTCTTTTTAGAACTTTCCAGAACTGAAAATGCACTCCTACAAGAGCTCAGTTATGAACATAATCGACAAGAAGTAAAACCTTTCTTAATTCTGAGCACGAGTGTAATATACGTTTCGAAACATTCTGCCTAGTTAAGGTAGGATAGATATATTAAATTGCATATTACAATTTTTACAAAACTTATTACATTCAGCTTTGCTAGCGGGAGGGGTGTCTTAGTGAAGTACTTAAATAAAACTGGTTCATATTCATGTTACACTTGGGACAAAACGTGAAAATCCATGTAACTAAAGTAGCGCATAGTTGGGAACCACACCCAGCTCGAACTACGCACTGAGTTAGCCACTCGCCAACTAATGTGAGCTCTGGGTGATTAAGCATGTTAAATATTAGTAGTTTTCTCTTTCTTCTATTCTTAGTGACTAAACGCCTCAGCTGCGCTAGGTTTCACTTGTACCAAACATTAAGTTTCCTAAGAAAGTCCTCCATGAAAGGCATATTTTCTCACTGGTAGATAGTCTTAGTGTGCTTTTTCATAATAAGGCAGCCTAAGTTATTCAGTTTATTTTAGTCTAAAAGTTACAGTGTCTGGAATATTGTGGAGAAAGAAGATTTTTTTTAATTATTGTTAATATTATATGCAGTATTAGTCTAGCTCAAGAAACTGGTGAGAAACTTACAGGAAATAAAACAATTTGCAAAGTCCTAACGTGTGTAACATTCACCCGTAGTAAGTCCTTCACACCTTATTAGACTGACAAGCAAGTTATCACTCCGTCTAGGAGACAAATTCCTGTGATGATTTGTAATAATTTTTTTATTAAAATTGACTTTAAACGGAAGGGACCACTTGTGTAATCAAACCTCTGCCACTTTGCGAGTAGTAAAATAGCATAAAGTTGAATTTACAAATTAAAAGTATCGTAGGCGAAGATTGCATAAATTTGGACAAACCGAGCTGGCTCAGCTCTAAGATATTCAAAAATCTTGCCTTAAGTCTTTATAATTCATTTGCATAATGGTGAGGGTTAATGGATAGGAGAAATTACAGTAAACATACAAATCATAAAGCTGGTTAATTAACATAAAATATATAAACCAAGAGGATTTTAAAGGTCTTAAGGATCAATAATGGTCAAGTGGCTAAGATCGCAGAGTACCGGTAGTTTGATATGGTTCATAAGGCTAGTGAAACGGATGGCTTTACACATTCTTTCAGCCACCCAGACATTATAGTGTTTAGGGGAGCCGACTGCGATACCAAAGGGGCAGGGTTCGAATCCCGAAGAAGGCATTTTTTTAGCTTTCCTTCATAAGAGGCAAAGCTGGCTCGCCTATTAGGGGCCTCCATAATAAAGTGGCCACCGCTTCTGGTCTTAATAGTGGCCAACATCTGTGGGAATATATATATATATTATTAAAAATATAAAATATAAATATCCTTTCATTGTTTTCGTCATTTGTAACATGAATACGAGAGATTTTCCTTAGATAGTCCCCCATGCACGAATTTCCCTCAGAGAGATAGACCTTGCGCGCTTTAACATATACGAATAAACAGCAACATGAATATTACATACCTTAATTATTATATTTCAGATCATCACGGTTAGATGAATAACTGCACTCAATTAGTTAATTTTTCATGCCCCAAACCACTAAAATATTTTGCTGCAATGCAGAACATCTGGACTACTCTGTATCTCACAAAACAATTAGACCATACTCCAGCTATCTAAACTGAATTGTAAATTATAATTAGTCTCACAAATTATAAAAAATATGTATTATGATATGAAACATAAATCAAATTAATATTATGCATTACTTTAAATATAAACCAATTATTCAGACACAAACTAAAGCAGTTTTTATAGATCTTCCGTTTTAATTTCATTCACTTTTCCTCCTTGACAATTCCCAAGCCTAAGAGAAAAAATGTTGTTTTTGCTGATAAAAAGCTAATTACAAAGTTGATGAGACAAGTTTAGTCGTGAACTTAAGTAACTGAAGCGAAGTATTTCCCTTTGAGACGCAACAGTTCTCGAAACACGAAATAATATAATATTTAAAAAACTTTTTATTATGTACATTATTTATCATTTTCTTTATTATTTTAATTACTGCTTATGCATCAATTAAAGTGTCTGTTAAAGTTTTATAATCATTAACACTTTGCTGTAAAATTTTTCAGTACCTTTAAATTTATTTATTTATTTCTATTTCAAATCTCACTATAAAAAAGGGTTTTAAAATGTCCACTATTTTTCTTTTTAATTCTGTGTTTCTCTTACCAAATTGCGCTATATACAATTTCTGTATTTATTGAGGTGATCATAGGAACGCACATGCAAAATAACATTAATGCTTCTCAAAATAAGTCAATTCTGAGAAGTCTGGAGATGGTAGTTCAAATCCTAATAAATACATGCTTTATGCGGTAAACAAGCAATTACTAGTTTGAATTATTAGTACTTTTTTCCATTAAGCACCTGACCCGCATTTCGACGGCTTTTTTAACTGTAAGCATATTCTAAGAATAGTTTATACAGGGTGAATTTGAACAAGTGGGCAAAATTATAGGGGGGTGATAGAAGGCAACTATACGAGCAATATACGTCATAGAATGTATGATCCGAACGCATACGGTGAGCCACTAGGTGGCATTGTAAATGGTATAAAAAGGGTCGGTCCTCTCACCCAACAGCATTTTCTACCATAAATCGCAGAGAGAAGGGTTGGTTATACGAACCACGAAATTTTCAGAACGATGGATTGGTCAAGGTGGTTCAATAGCTTGACCACCAAAATCACCGGATCCCTCGCGTTTGGATATTTTCCTCTGGAGTCATATTAAAATCCTGATCCACGAGTGCCCCTTTTACACTAATAACGGATCTAAGTCGTCAGGATCGCCGTTGTTACCGGCGATACTCGGGACATGGCAGGTGTCTTCGCAAATGCGAGTCAATTCCTATCCCGCAAGTATGAATCCTGCATTAAAGTTGCCGGTAGGCCTTTACAGCAATTTCTCTGAATACGTGCATCAATTACATACCTGTTAATAAAATGTTTTCTGAAGTACTACCTCTCATTCCTGTGTTAATTCTTTAAATGTGACAGTGGAAAATTACCCTTTAACTTCTCACCGCTTGTGTTTGGTGTTTCGACCATAAATTCTATGACGAATATAGCTCGTATACGTTCTATGACGAATATTAGCTATTACCCCCTAAACTTTTGGCCACTTATTCAGATTCCCCCTGTAACCCAGTAATAGTCACACACACACACAGCGATAGCCCAGTAAGAGCTACATTTAAATGTCCGCGTGCGTTTGGCTTATTTTTCACAGAAGAAAAAAAACATAACAGTAGGTGTTTAACTGAAAAGTAACCAATTATTAGTGCAAAGGGGCTTTGTCCCGAAGAACTCTTGTTTTCGTTTCGCGATTTTGCGTTGGAAACATTAAAGGTCTGAATCACTTTTCAAACTGTAGCCCCAAACTTGCATCCCTGTATCATATTTAAAGAAATTAAATAATGAAGAATGTGCATAAATGTGTGTATGTTTCTAGCATTGTGATAAAACGACGGTACCTAGAGCCATCGAATTTTGAATGACGTAATCGTGCTGCGAATATGGGCATCCGGAAGCCCAAATTTGAAATTTGTTTTATTATCGATTTCATATTTTATAAAACTTTATAAAACAAATTTCTGATTAACAAACTCAAGGATTTCAAAGCGAACAATGGCAACTTTTACAGAAAAAACAATGTTCTCTGCAGCGCGTGAGACTGTGTATAGGAAATTCTAAAGATATGCTCTGTTTAAAATTATTTTGCGATATTGCTCTTGAACTGAATTTTACGGTTTAAGTGCGAAGAACATGATATTTAATAAATAAAGGTAATACGCAAAATGTTAAAAAAACGCCCCTTTGGACGTAATTTAAAATCTGAAACCTTTCAGATTTTCTTTTTTTTAATTAATAATAAATTTGCAAATCTTATTTGAGCATTTGTTAATTTTTTTAGATGTATTAACAATTCTATATTTATTAAACGTTGTTACGACTTTTAACTCATCACATCTATGCTAAAGCTCAAATAGAAAAATATCCTGTCAATTACTACATTTCCCAGAGAGGTATTCGTAAAACGAGAAACATTCAAATAATATTTAACAGTAGATTGACGTTGATCGTTATTACTATATTGATTGTTATTAACATTAGAATGACACTGACTTACAAATTAATGTAATTATTAATGTAAGTTTAAATTTGAATTAATTCTAAAGGAATTTCTATATTATACTCTTAGATAGTTCTATATTTTACTGTTATCTTCATTATAGTTCAGTTTTGTTAATTGATTACAAGCACACGAGGACAGTTTTGTTAATTGAACACACGAGGGCTAACTTCCTATAGTAGTTAGACTACTGGAATATGGCGGAGCACAGCAGGGCTATATGCTTAAGAGAATGGATACCTTGGCGGAGGAATTTCCAAAAGAAACTGGTTAGTATTACACATGATGAAAATTATGAAAATCAACCCTGCAGTCAGCCTGTTCTCCTGAGATCTAACAAGGATCAAAAGGTCAGTATTCAGAGGTCGTGTCAATGGTAAATACCTGGGTAAGAGGATGTATGTTTTCTTGGAAGATTTTTTAATAGATATTTTCTCCTTATTTATGGATTATAATCATCATGTGGCTTAAAAATTATTCTAATATATTTCGTACAATACAGCTCACCGCCGTGGTAAGTTTAATATTATAAAACCAGTATCTAATCAAAACTTTAAACTAATGCACTTGAACATATTTTTATATAGACATAAACCAAGTTGTGCATGGCTCGACAGAATTTACCTAAAAGGAAGTGCTATACAAGCTCATTGAGCCCTTAGGAATTAGGCTAGGTCACGGAGCTATACAAGCTCACTGAACCACTTTCTGAGCCTCTAGGGACAGTACAATAAAAGCTCATTTGCAATAAGGTTCCCTTATCATATTACTACATAACATCGACCCTTCAAAGCTGTGCAACAGAAAAAGTCTCACAGCGAAGATTGCAATGCAGAGCACCGTCATCACGGGGTGTACTGCAATTGAATATGTATTTATTCCTCGCTTCTGTTGATGCCCAAAAATTCATGTATGCTCTTCGATTTCAAGAGACTACAGTTTTTCATCCATCTTGCATTTGCCATGGTTATCGATAAGAGTAATAACATTTTGCACGGGGATAATAACTATGTAGTAAGTATTAATTTGGAAGCACCATGTAACTTGGAATCACCATGTTTTTTACATCACCATATTTTTCATACGTGGCTTGCTCAAGAGTCGCCATGCCGAAGATTTTGTTTATTTGCACACCGGAATGACAAACGTAAAACATTGTGTACCCTTAAGCTTTGCAATAAAAGGTGAGAAGGGAATAATGTTTGTTTTCTGTCTGAATAACTTCTACATTTTTATTCGAGCTTGGTAAATGTTTTGCACAACTTATCTTAAAACAAAATAAAAGCAAAATCACTTTCTACCCGAGATTTCGAGTTTAGTCTCTCGAAACTACCCACATCCCCCTATACGAAAACTCTTCATTCTGCGTAAAGTCCAAGCAACATCGGATGCTTCAGCTAGATTAGCATAAACCATATATTGATCGTTATTGGTATTGAAAAAAGTTTCTTCAACTTTCAGATAAAAATGAATTTTATTACTTTCGATGTGTAAGAAACATTAAATTATAAAGTCGTAATGAAGAATTTAAAAGAAGTCGTACAATTTTAAAAAAGAAAATTAAACACATTGCTCATCTACATTCTTTGAAAATTTAAATCCCCAAAACTATGAAAAGTAAATGTTTCGTACTTTTAAATTCTGTATTTTAAATAGTTTAGTTGATTTTTTCCTACCATTTACATTTTTTAGAAAACCATGAAATTTTAGGACAATCTTCTTATTAAAGTGTACATCGTTTAACTCTTATATGCAGAAATTCAGCAATTGCTTGTACTTAGCTAATGAGCTAATTAAACACTCGACTAGGTTCATTGCTTTGGTCTTTTTAATCTTTATATTTTAAAACAGAAATAACTTATTACCAACATAGCACTCTTTTCTTGAGTCAGGGATTAAAAAGACGAACAAAGCGGTTATCCTCGCAAAAAACCAGAGAAACAAATCGAGTAAATTACCCTGAAACAGAAAGAAATGGCATTTACGTGCAGTTTAACGAACTTTTACGTCGTTGCGAATAAATGTACGTCTTTCATATGCAGTCATCGCAGAAGAAAAAAATTTAAGTTGTATTTCTGACTGAATTTATAATTGGAAATAGAATTCTCGTAATTTTCGCAGTTACATTGCTGGAAAAAAATTAGCAAAAGGCAAAGGAAAACTGCATATAAATTACCAGTCTTCATTCATGAAAGTATAAGAAATTATCACGTTTTCCTATGCTTGCTCTTGAAGTGTAAATGATAGTACACCCAGTTAGCAAGTGGAGAAACCGCGTTGGAGTCCCAGAAAAAGTATAATTGATTTTTCGCGTATCTCGTAGTATTCGCGTAGAATCTGATATCACCAAAAATGCCCACCCAAATTGAAACGTAAAGGACTATAATTCGTCACCAACTTATATTTGATTAAGTGAGTCTTACCTCGACTCGACCTTGAAAAGTGAAGAATATATGGGACATTGCATTAGCCCGGGCACTGCCGTGTGGTCTACGTGATGGCACTTCCAGTTGAAAAAATTCCAGCAAAAAAATCTGGAATACGCGTACCACTGGAAATATAGTTCATTTTGGTTTATATTTCTTATTTCAATACGCCGAATGCTAACTTTTTGTTGGAGCTGTTTGCTGTCGTTGTTTCTGGTTTGCGTGGCGCAGAATATGAAAGAACATAAGGGGACGTAAAGTCTGTCAGGAAGGTCAGGCTGCGTCTCCACATCACATCACACCTAATGCGTCTACTAAAGATTAATATATTTTTTTATCTGTAAGAACACATTGACATATACCATTACTAACAGCAAATAATTCTTTTAGATATAGCTTCTATTTTCTACATTGGTTTGGCTTGGTTTCTTTGAATGTGGTTTGTTCGAACTTAGCGCAAATTCAGAAAGTCGTTCTCTCTAAACTTGGTCAGGCCATTTAACATCTTTTAGTCCCAATTTAATTTGCTTGTTTGAACTGACTTGATTTTTTATGTACTCATTTTTCAATTTTTTGTGATAATTACTATCATTTTAAACATTTTATTTTAAAACGGGAGATCCAGGAACCTGGGAAAAATATATCCCACTGGGTGGTAATGGTGGGACATATGTGTCCCATTAGTACTAAATTGTTGACATGTAAAACTAAAAATCAAAAGAAACTATTTTATTTTCATAACTCATGTGCGATAAGAAGTCATACAGTTTTTGCACAGGGGTAGATTGCTTGCCACACAAATTGTTAGTTCCTTTCTCTTGTTTTTTCTTGGTACAACTGTGACACCTTCTTCTAGTGCGCTCTTCGATGGGTAAGCGAGTTCCTATATTCTACAACTTAGAACTGAATAATGGTCTACCATATTGTATTGTAGTAGTATGGTTCCATAGTGTAGTGGTTAGTCTACCATATTGTAGTGGTATGGTTCCATATTGTAGTGGTTAGTCTACCATATTGTAGTGGTATGGTTCCATATTGTAGAGGTAGTGTGTGATCTACCATATACAATTTCGTAGTGGGGATGTTAAGAAATGATGCCTACTACTAATAGGATATCAAACTACGTAGTAACTTGATACGTGTAATTCCCTCTAGGCTTCTTTAAACATCTGCTGAGACTTATATAACCCATAAAGGACTGAAAGGGTTAAGCTATTAGCGCAGAAACTCATTTCAGAAGAGCATAAATCTAAATATTTCAGTAGGATTTTGATATTTCTAATGTGATACAAAGGACGACATGATTAGTGTTCAAATCTCACTCAGGGCGAGGCATGGATGCTTTATGTGATTCGAAAGTCAATACAATAGTCCACATAGTGAAGACATAAGACATCACTGTAAACCACGTACTCGCATGTTTTCAGTTTGTATTGTCATTCACGCAATTATTTGGAACAAATAAAGAATTTTGCTAGAAATTTTGTAATGAGAAACAACTGTAACTTTGCAATTCATATTATTGCGAAATATTAAAGAAATTGCCTCACGCGATTCGAAATAAAAAACGCTACATACTTAATCGTGGAATTGCATTAGTTTAAAATAATTCTTTTCTGCACACTATCGCTCGAAATCAAAAATTCATCTTAATTAATTCATCTTCATAAAATTTTATTTTATACGAAATAAATGCATTGACCTCTTTCAATACAACCAATATTTAGAGCCGATTAAATAATTGTTCTTGGAAAAATTAAAGGATATTGATATAAATAAAATATAACTGTTACTATTTGAAAAATTAAAAGTAATTTCTACAAAATCACAATTTGAAAAGAAATTTATGCTTGCCAGTCGGTGAAGTTCAAAACACTAAATTCGAAGGCAAATTTATTGAAACTTAAAAATGTTGGGAAAATGATCTGCTTTGTTTCCCATTAGACATTTCTTTAACATGACGACTGGTCACCTCTGATAGAAATGGAATACTGATTTCATACAATTTGCCACTGTTGATAAAGTCTCGTAGAACTGCACTCACTTTTCTGAAACTACACTCTTCAAGTCTCATTTGTTTGCTGTCGTTTGCTAACCTAAGGCATCAAACCTCAATCGGTTTCAAGTTTGATGAGCAAGCAGGCCATTCCATTCGAATGTTACAAGCATTCTGACACTGAGATGTTTCAAGGTACTAAAAGCGTTTCTTATTCCCAAGTATTCTGACACAAGAAATGCTCGCTGTGAAGGAATGTTCTCATCTACTACACTAACGGTTGCCCAACAGCATACCTAAATAGTCTAACAGGAGTTTCCAAGACTTCGTTCACATAGTTGTGATCAATCACAGAACCTTCATCAAAGATATACCGCTCAGTACAACCACGATGATTCCCCTTCAAAACATGAAACTGCTTTCGAGGAAATTTGATTTTTTATGAATAGTGAATAAAGGAAATCCAGCTGCGTATTCTTCATTTCCTATATGTAAAACCTTCTTTAGAATCTCAGTTCATATTTAGATTCGTCAGTCAACAGTACACGCTCCCATTTGTAATGAAGTCACATTACGTTAAACTTGGAAGTCCTTGAATTCGTACAATGTGAATGTTATGAAAACAAAGAAAAGATTTCATTAGATTCAATTTACAAGACTATTCCTCATCAACTTGTTTGTTGTAACCTAAGCAAGCGATGTCATCAGCCAGGAATTAATTTTAGTTCTTTTCGTTTGATAAGCAACAGGAATTTTAGAATTGGATGTTCATCTCGCTGAGGAATTTTTCAATGCCTGAAATACGTAACTCTCTGCTAAACCGTACGAGCACATCATACACACATTTATAAACATCGAAGCGTGCGCGCTACTGGCTGCTGCTACTGCTTCGGCGCGCTACTGCTGCTTTTTTAAAAGTCATTTCTTGGGAGCTTGAGATACCCAGTTTGTAAGTTCTTTCTTCGCCAATGGCTTTTGCTCAGGCGTCGGTCTTCTTCCGGCGCAGACCTTACTGGAAACAGGCGTGCACAGCGGAGCGACGATGACTCGCGATTTTGACGGCTATTACGAAGTCTGAGGATGTACAAAGATCTACATTCAGAAACTATTCGTCTAGAAATACCGATCATCAGTGCCAGAAATTTGATGTAGGATTCTACAGTTTTAGCGCTTAGAAAATCGATTGAAGTCAGTCTATAGAATAATAAATAAACACCCTTTCCCATAAGCACAACCAAGTTTCTTCATTTTGCACTAGCGAGTTCTCATCACAGCCAGGCAACGACCACTATCTAACCATATGTATTACTCCAGGAATTATGAAGAAAGCAATAAAATTTTTCTCGTATAAGACTCCAATTTCGTCCTCACTTGTTTTGTCATGGAAATAAAAGCTTTTTCTTAAAAAATTATTTTGGAAATGTAATGCTTTATAAAATATGATAAGAAAATTTCAAATTAATTTTAGTCTTTTGAGTAAAATTTTCAGGGTTCGAAAGCTTTTATTAAATAATAATCAAAGATTCCGAGGGCGGAAAAATAGAATCGAAATTTGGAATACTTAGAAAATTTTCTGCACAAACTGAAATGAACAAATAATGACAAGAACTAGGAATTCCTTATTTAATCTTTCCTTTGCTAATAATAATAAAATTATCCTAAAAAATGAGCGCATCTTGCTTCATTCCCCTTTTATAGAATGTCAAGACATTTTTTGATTTCTAACGAAAACAAGATTTTGCAAGTTCAGAGTATCATAAGTTTTTGAATTAACTCCACATTCTTAACGCATTTAAGCCAGATAAAGTTTTCCTCACATCTTTGAGATTTCTTTGCTTGGAAACAAGATTAAGAGCAGACGACTTATTTCAGGTGAGTTTGTCATTCCAGCGTGAAATCATTTTCTTTCTGTTTCATTCGAGGGGAAATGTTTTGTAATACCTGCCTTATTCGCGAATAAGTCCAAGATCTCTAAATAGATATACGTTGATAGAAATAAAATATTTTTAGGGATAAATTTGGTAGAGCTGTCATTTCGCAACTTTTCTTTCAGCTTGAAGCATTTATTTTATTCCAAAAAAAAAAACTAAGATATTTCATTTATTCTCATTTGCTTTTGGGGGTCTACATAGAAGTAATTTATTATTTTTTATAACTCAAGAACAGAATTAGTATATGGATTTGTCAAATAATTAAGCCCATGTTGTTTCATGTGATAGGTAGGTAGAAAAACATTTATGCCTAAGTATCCGCAATTAATGTTTACTATTTATTGGTTTCGTGGAATATTTTCTGAAAGAAATTTATGTCTATTTGCATTACGCACAGCCAGAAAATATCAATATCCCTGAGCAACCACGTTTTGTTTTTGAAAAGGGAAACAAAAGGTTTCATATAAACCACAGAAATTTTAGGACATTTACGTACACTGAAATGCCTGTGAATTAGGGATAGAGATGGCTATGTAAATTGTGTAGCGTTCCTCACTTATGGTCATGTAAGGTCACTGTGGTAACTATGTATATATTTAGTACTGTGATTCTTGTCAATCAGTCATTTCACAAGAGCCAGTATGAGTAAAACGTCTGATTTAGACGTCTTCGATTGCGGACAAATAGTAGGCGCTCGAAGCATAGGCTATTCAGTTTCCGAAATCATCAGACAGCTAGGTCAGAAGACTGGGATTTTTAAGGTCAAGAGTGTCAATAACATACAGAGAATACCTGGACGGTGGAAAAGAAAACTAGCGATCCGACAAACTGCAAAGGACAACTAACCTTGAACAAGCATGGTTTGATACGGCTTACCCGTATTGTACGTAGTCAGACATTAATTAGCTCAAATTACCACCCAGCTGAATCAGGGCACCAGCCGTACAGTCAGTAAATGGACCGTGCAACGCTCGCCTCACCATATGGACTTCAGGAGCCGTGGACCCACAAGAGTACCATCACTCAATGCACACCATCGGGCAGTCTTGCCTGAGCAAGGTAACATACAGAATGGAATCTAGAGAACTGGAAATGAGCTAAAAAGACCAGTATCGATTCCGATTACCAAACGCCGACACCCTGTCTCCCTCAATGTACGGAGAGTTGCTGGTCAATCACCTTTATCCATTTATGTTGTCCTTCAATTCATGTAGAAATGGAGTATTCCAGCAGATAATTGTACATTTCACAGGTCCCAATTAGCTACAGCCTAGTTGGGTAAGCATACCTCTGGCTTCTCTGTCATGAACTGCCACCCAGAAGTCCTGACTTAAATCTCATTGAGCATCTTGAGATGTTTAAGAGAAAGGTGTGAAAGCTCATCACTTAGCACTAGCGACCATTAAATTCAGTTGCCTGGATAGATATAGTTTACCATGTTTAATTTTACACATGTGTGTAATATTTTTGTTGCTACATCGATAGAACTTAGTAAAGAGTTAGGCAGTTAGCTAGGGAAGATGAAACCAATTCACTTTTTAGTCATGGCCGAAATAACACAGCAGGTGAATAGCTGTAATGGAATGGCAATAGTTTATTGAGTAGATGGAATGATGGACTTTCAGAAAGAAGTGGCCTAATTCAATATAATTTTATTACTGTGTAAAGCAGTTTTGGAAACATAATATTTGCTTCATACATGATTATGGTTGCAATGGACACACCACAATTTTACTTATAATTTCGATTCATTTGTTTGTGTTCTGTACAGCGATTGGGCAAAAGTTTGACGCAATATAGATACGCTGGTGTGTTTTCTTGAGCTCTGATTTTCAGCTTGATTTTGCGGTAATTAATGCGTGTAAACTATTTACTGTGTATTATTTTATTTGTGCAAGTGCTCTGCTTTATGTTTGTGTAAATTGTTTCAAGTTGAAAGAAGTATTGTTAACTTTATGGCTTTTGCAAGATTTCGGTACAGTTAAGCCTAGCACGGCGATTTGTTTATATCCTTGAGTAGTGTCACGGGGTAAGGCAACGCCAGAATGGACGAAGAGAACGATGATGCGTTTTATAGTGCGCTTAAATGTTGCTATGATAAACTTGAAACGGCTATTGAGTCAAAGTGTAATATGAACCAGAATGTTCGTGAAGAGGCAAGGCATGCAATGTGTGAGTTAAAGTGTTTGATTACTAAGAATTTTGAACGTATTAAGTCGTTGGGTTACCGTGAAGCTTGTAAGGAAAGTCTTAAAGACATTTTTGTAAAACCAACGTATGCTAGTGCTGTGCTGCCATCTCCTGTGGACAATGTGAAACAAAATTCTTTAAGCTGTGGTCTTGTTATTTCATCGGAAAACCGTTCGTCAGAGGATATTAAAAAGATTCTTAAATTACAAATTAATCCTGTAGAGAAAAAAGTGGGTATACTCAATCTAAAAAATATTGGAAATGGCAAGGTGTTGATAGAATGCCCCTCTGAAAATGACTTAAAAAGTATACAATCTGAAATTCAAGTAAAATCACCAGAATTAACTGCCTTTCCTTCGAGACGAAGGAATCCCACGATCTTAATAAAAAATGTCCCTAATGAAATAAGGGATGAGGATGTTCTTGATGTTTTAAAAAATCAAAATCCAGATGTTATTGCTTCAGAAAATAAATGGAAGGAGTCTCGAATTAGATTTACGTTAAGGAAATTTCAAAATACGAGACATTTAGTAGTTGAGGTGCATCCAGACGTGCGTAGAGGTATTTTACAGGAATGTAGATTAAAAATTTCTTGGAGTATTTGTATTGTGGATGATTTTGTTGTGATTAATCGGTGCTTTAACTGTTTAGGATATAATCATCGTGCTGAACATTGTAAAAACCTCCGCGCTTGTTATTTCTGTGCACGTGAACATGAAAGTAAAAATTGTCCACATAAGAATTTGAAAGTCTGTATTAATTGCATTAGACGCAATCAAAAGATAAAAGATGAGAAAAAAAAATTAAACGTAAGCCATTTGCCTTTTTCTGAAAGTTGCTCTTGTCATGAATTTATAAGAAGTCAAAATATATCAAGAACAAATTATGGATAATGGTCATAATTCTGTTTTAAAATTTGTTCAAATTAATTTACATAGATGTAAGGCTGCAACTCAGCAACTTGTTTTGAATATGGAGGTAAATAATGTTTCTGTTGCTTTCATTCAAGAGCCTTACTTTTATCATGGTCTTTTGCCTGGCTTTCCAAGTTCCTTTAGGTTATATTATGATTTTAATGCAGAGGTCATAAAGGCTGCTATTGTTGTTCGAGCCGGATTTCTGCCTACGTTTTTGGATTTAAGATTCTTGGATTATAATATGGTGACTCTGGACATTATTTTTAAAGATACAAAATATTTTTTATTTTCATACTACTTTGAGCCTTCCCGATGTATTGACTTTGATTTACAGAAAATAAGTCGGGTCTTCCAGGCTAGGGATCTTGTAAAGCTTATTTGGGGTATGGATTCCAACAGTAAGTCTGAACTATGGTTTAGTCCTTACAGTGATGCTCGAGAAAACAAGCTTGGAGATTTTGTCAGCTCCTATAATTTATATGTGATCAATGAGGACTGCGGCCCTACCTTTTGTTCGGAACAGGGATCAAGCTATATAGACGTCACAATTATTGGTGCTGATTTGCTAGCAAATGTTACCCGCTGGTCTCTCTCGGGCTGTGAAACATTGTCAGACCATGCAATGATTGAATTCGACTTGTCTATTTCTACTGCTTCTTTTATTGCTGTCAATAGAATTTTATTTAATACAAAAAAAGCAAACTGGGGATATTTTGAAAAATACTGTTCACAGTACATATCCTTGATCAATAATATTTTGGATTCTTGCAGAAATACTGACTCACTTGATGTTAGTGTGGATTTTATAACTTCAGTTATTTTTCGGGCATGTATTAAATCTATGCCTACTAGAAGGACTGGTATACGAAAAGTACCTTGGTGGTCGTTGGAAATTTCCATTATGAGAAAGAGAGTCAACGCTGCTAGACGGAGGTTCCAGAGAACTACTAGCATTGATATACGGGACTTGTATAAGCGGAAATACCTTGATTTAAGGAAAAAATACAATGAAATGCTTCTTGACGCCAAATTAGAGTCTTGGAGGAAGTTTCTTTCGGATATCAATAATGAGAATGTGTGGAAAAAAATTTACACTTATGGTATTAAAGAAAATTTTATGAGGAAAATTGAGATCTCGGGCCTTCGGCTTCCAAACGGTAACTTTACGTCTTCCTTGGAGGAAACTATTGACGCTGTTCTTGATAAAGCATTTCCTCCTGATTGTGTGAGGTTTGATAATGACTTTCATACTCAGTGGCGCTCATCTGCTCGCAGTGAATATGCGTCTCAGATTGATCCTCCTTTTTCGCAGGCCGAGGTTGATGGTGTAATTCGAAATCTAAGGCTTGGCAGGGCTCCTGGCCCGGATTCTATTCCCAATGAAATTATAAGATACTTTCATCGGCTCTTTCCTGCAGTTTTTTATAGATTATTCAATATATGTTTGAATCTTGGTGCCTTTCCACGAACTTGGAAGAATGCTCTTGTTATTGTGATACCCAAGAAACAAACTTTTAGTGTTCCGCATGTGAATAATCTCAGGTGTATCTGTCTTCTTTCTTCTTTGGGCAAATGTTTTGAAAAACTAATTACTAATAGAATTACTTGGCATTTACATAAAGAAAACATTCTTAGTCCTAACCAATATGGTTTCATTGCTCAAAAATGTACTGAGGATGCACTTCTGCGTCTTAGCAACATTGTACAGAGGGGCAGGACGAGAGGTTTGTACACTATTTTAAATTTTCTTGATATTGAAGGCGCTTTCGATAATGCATGGTGGCCTGCTATTCTTAATTTGCTAAAAAAAAAAAAATACCTCATAATGTGTTTAATGTTGTTTCTGATTTGTTGAAAGACAGGACGGTTGAGCTTTTTCTGGGTGGCACCTCAAGTGTTCGTCAACCTCAGAGAGGATGTCCACAAGGCTCTGTTTCTGGTCCCAAGTTTTGGATTATTATTATGAATGATCTCTTACAGAAACTCTCTGATCTCTTCAGTTGTGAAGTCATTGCCTTTGCAGATGATTTGTTGATTTGTATTCAAGAAAAAGAAATGCAAAAAGCTTTTCGTCTAGCTCAAGATGTTTTAGATTTCATTTATCATTGGTCAATAGATTTTAAATTAAACTTTAATCATGCAAAATCCAAGACCATGTTTATTGATAGAAAAAATACTACTTATGAAGGATATCAACTGTTTTTAAATGATAATCCCCTAGAGAGGGTGAATGAAATTAAATATTTAGGTGTTTTGTTGGACAGCAAATTTAACTGGAAAAAGCATATTTCCTACATTTCTAATAAATGTGAGAGACTTCAGCGTGGGCTAAATCGAATTGCATGTAATAGTTTTGGTGTTAAATCGAATGTTAGCGCAATTATTTATAAACAAGGCATTGTTCCCTTTATTTCATATGGATGTAGAGCTTGGGGACTGTCTCTAAAAAAGAAAATTAACTCTAAATGCCTGCTTCGAGTTCAAAGACGAATTTTACTGCGAGTTATAAAGGGTTATCAAACTATTAGTTACAATGCTGTTTTCTCTCTTGCCGGATTTCCACCGCTGGATTTGTTTATTTTGACTTTTATAGATTACAAGAATAGTCTTGCAAACTGCTCCAATTCTCATTTTGATCGTTTATTGCCTTTGTCTGTTCTTCCACATCCTTCCGTAAGACAACCAATACATATTCTAGATAGTATGGACACTGATGTAAATTCATTCTCACTTGTGTTGTATACGGATGGTAGTAGGATTGATGATAAAGTTGGTTTTGCTTACGTTATTTTTGAAGATGATATTGAAATTGAGTATCACCAATTTCGCATAAGAAATGAATGTACTGTATATACTTCTGAGCTTCTGTGTATTAATTTTGCAATTAAATGGATAATTAGCCAGGATGGACGTAGTTCCAGCTACTTAATTTGTACGGATTCACTCTCTTCCCTGGAGTCTCTTAAAAATATCTTTTCATGTAATGATATTATTGTTAATATACAGCAGTCTCTTGGAGATCTGGAGAAGAAGGGTATTTCAGTGTTTTTTACATTTGTCCGTGGTCATTCGGGCAATTATGGAAACGAGAGAGCTGATTGGCTTGCTAAGAATGCAACTAAAAAGGATATTAATGTTGATGTAAATATTCCAAAATCTTATTTCAAAAAAACATTCAAGGTTAAAATGATTGAGCGGTGGAACTGTGATTACATCTCTTCTGATAAGGGATGTGTTACAAAAACATTCTTCCCAACTATTTTTGATAGACTGAAAAGTAAGGATTTGTTGCTCAATTTTAAAGTTACTCAATTTTTGTCTGGACATGGTAAGTTCAATGTCTATCTTGAACGGTTTAAGCTGACGTCTTCCAATTTGTGTTATTGCAATCTTGGCGTTCAGCAAAGTGTTTTCCACCTGCTTTATGACTGCCCATTGCTTGATAAAGCAAGAAATCTATTGAAATGTAGATTAAAATTAATTGGAATAGATTGGCCGCCGAAATGTTATGATTTGGTATCTTCAGCTTCGGCCTACCGAGCTTTCAATGATTTTGTTGATTCTTATTTTAAACATTGTAAATAATTTCTTTATACATTTTCATACTTTGTATTAATTACTTTTTTCCCTTGTGAATGTTTTCATGGTATTATTGAAAAGTGATGTTATTTCTTACAATTTTGCTTTTTTACTTACGATTTGTAAGCCTCGTGTGATACTTTGTGGTACACGAGGGTTTCCTATTTTTTTAAATTAAAAAAAAAAAAAATATAGATACGCTGAAGGGAGTTTATTAGGATTAAAATTAGAACTCGAAAGGCTGTTGCCAGTATATATATGTATATTTATATTATTCAACCGCTTATTATTAATTTAATCTGTTCCATAACTTATATATGATTTATTTTCAACCATTATAACTTTTATATTATAACGTATTTCTCCGCCTTCTTCGCATGCCTTCGTGGTGTAGTGGACAGCACACACGACGCGTAACCGAGAGGTCCATGGTTCGATTCCTAGCGAAGGCGTTGCTCATTTTTCCCATCTTCTGCTTCCAAATAACCTAATGTCTCTACAATATTATGAATTTCATAATTTTTTATAATAAAGTTTAGAAAGCATTTTAAAAATCATATTAATCTCCTCGTAAATAAGCAAAGAATACGATGAACCTGTATGTGTTTTCATTTTCAAGCAGATTTATATACTTATGATAAAAGGTAAAAGTTTTGTTATTTTCCTAACTAAATGATTCAGTTATTTATTATGCACTTTCATTTTCTTATTATGTACATTGCGCAAAAAAAAGGGGGAGCAGTACTGAATCTCCCACTTCTACTGGGCCGATTAACGAAATTCCAACATGCATTTTTGATGTCTCGAAAGCTCGACTTAGGATATGTATTAGATTCATATATAGCATTGTTCTAAATAAGTATTTTGACACAAAATCGAACTTTTCCTGAAATGACATGTCAATTTTTTTTTCAAAATTTGGATTCTACGACTCAAATTCAGCGAAACTGCCAATTTCTATTAAACGTAGTTAGAGGAGTAGTTTTTAAAAAATTAGCTCTCAAAATTTTAGCTCCTCAATGTTAACTGAATTTGATATACATTTATTAATAGCTCTTTTTTTATTAAACTTACATGATTCCTTCTTCCAAAATTCGAAATTTAGGTTTGTTCCAAATAAAGTTCGCTCATTTTTTTATGATTAATTTTTTAAATTTGTAATTTTAAATAATTTTTATACACCTTTCGAAAACAATTTTGAATTAAGAAGTTTTTACCATCATCTTAAAGCAGATGTAATTCTAAGCATACCTGCAAAAAATTAGAGCTTTTGAATTCAAAATTTCCTAAAGAATACGTGAATTTACATATGGGCGCGTTTTGAAATTTGGCATTTTTGTTATAGGCGATAATAACGCCTAATGTGGCTTACGCACTTTGGTAAAATTATTTGAAAGTACGAATGATGACCTTTTTTTCACTCCTGTACAATGAAAACAATAAAGAAAAATAGGTTGCTATAAATTAAGAAGTTCACCAAGTGGCCATTCTTGGCGCAACCTGAAAAAAGTGCTCGAAGATAAATTTTTAAATTTCTACATAAATTTCTCACCAAAAATTATAAAATTTAATACCCAGGCATAATTTGAGTCGTAGAATCGAAATATGGAAAACATTGGTATGCTATTTCACAAAAGTCAGATTTTGTGTCCAACTAGTTAGAAAAATGCTATACATAAATCTAATATATATATATTAAGTCGCGCTTTCGAGACACGAAAAACGCAACTTGAATTTCGTCAATCGACCCAACAGAACGGGAGATATAGAACTGTCCCTTTCTTTTTTCCCCCGCAGTGTAAGTGCCAAGTTCTACTCTATAGATATTTATTCTGTTCTCTTTTAAGATATGAAACGAAATAGGTGCAAATTATTGCAATATTTTATAAACCTTTTATTGCCACATGAAACTTACAGTAGATGTATAATTATTTTATTGCTACATGAGCTACTGTTGCTAATGTAATATACAACAGAACTTTGATTTTCCGCGACTACCGTTTTTAACCCCTAATGAAGTTTTATTTAAGTAATATTAGTTATTGGCACATGTATTGTTTCAATAACTATCCTTTTACTGCATTATTAATTTGAAAAGCGTGAAATTTCCTGGATAAATAGTTTGGATTAAAAATTATATGAATTAAAGATATAATAAACTTGTATTTCTGCTAGTTTAAATTAGTTCGTTCCACTTAGTTTTCATTTAGGGCCTATAAGAAGTACACAAGAATAAGATAAAGAAAAAAAATGCTAAACTTCGCTTCGACTTATGAAGCATTAAAGTTAAACCATTTTTCTACTATACACAAAGAGAACAACACGACATGAACTGAAAAAATATTATTCCAAAAATCGTATTTTCAATCGAGAATTCAACCAAGAAATGTAAAGCAACCTATGACACCTTTTTGGTTAAAAAGCAATTTTTAATGTTATGTATCCATTCTGAAAGTAAGAAATATTATTTACTTACAATCTGTTAATTTTTTACAACATTTATTTTTATTTTTCTAAATGTTGGTTGTTTCGCAACTATTGGTAGACAAATACTTCCATTCAAAAAGTATTTCAAACGACGAAAAGATTCATGTTTTCGTATTACTGAATTTAATAAAGCATTTTGCATAAAATACGTAATCTCACATTTTACAAATTCCTCCGATATCTATATTGATATTTAGAAATTTTGTAAGCCTTATAAACCACAAAACACAGAAAGTTTGCATTCCGTATGATAAAAACTATCGGAGATATTTAGTTTCAAAATTTGCAGTGTTTAACGTCATTTTCAATATTCGACATTTGACGTCACTTCATTTAATTTTGCAACTAGAAATCGGTTAATAAATAAATTACTGTACTTTGATCTTAATTTCCCCCTTTAAATCGCGATCAATGATATCCCTTTGTGATTTACTGGCGTCTAGTTAAAAAACCTCATTTCTTCATTTTGACCTCATTTCGTTCACTTTTGCATTTAGGAATAGGTTAGTAAATAAATTACTATATTTCGATCTTGGTTTTTTCCCTTAAATGCCGTTCAATGATATCTCTGTCATTTATTACCGTCTTTACTTTTGTTACCTTTGATACGCTGAAGGAATTCTCACATAAGGTTTTTTGAAAACTAAAAATAAGTTATTAATATTCTCTTTTCTACACTGATATTTGATTTTTAGTTACGTGCAAATGCAAACATTTCGCTCGTCAATTTGTGCATGATTCCTGCGTATGATTCCCGATTTTAGTAAAAAATATCTTGGTTATTTTTCGTTGTGCGGGAGTGGAAACTTTTCTAATTTATTTCTTATAACGAGTACAATATTTTCCTAAACATAAGTATAGGGCCAGAAGAACGTGTAAAAAGTTACATTTAATATTTATTCAAAATAATTTTTTTTAAATTTGAAAGTACGAAAGCATGAATCTTCGAGTTATTTAAAATATAAAGAATGAAACTCTAAATGAAATTATGCGTCTATGACCAAACGTTGTGAAAATAAAGACTGAATAATGACTTCTGAGGACATAGACTATTTTTTTAAAGTCCAATGGGACTTTAGTCCCCGAAGGATTATTGTTTTCGTTTTGCGATTTTGCGTCGGAAACATTATAATTCTGAATCACTTTTCAAACTGTTGCCACCAAATCCTGCAGCCCTGTATTATATTTAAAGTAATTAAATAATGAAGAATCTGCATAAATGTGTTTATATTTCTCCAAATGTGATAAAGCAACGGTACCTAGAGCCATCCAATATTGAATAACGTACGTTTCTACCCGAATATGTGCATCTGGAAGCCCAAATTTGGAATTTGTTTTATTAGCTATTTCATATTTTGTAAAACTTTAACGAATTTTTGATAACTCAAACGATTTAAAAGCGAGCAATGGCACTACTCTACGGGGAAAAAATCTTTTTATTTAAAGCGCGTGGAATTGTGTATCGGAAATTCTAAAGATATACTTATTTTAAAATTATTTTGCGATATTGCTGTTGAACTGAATTTTATGGTTTAAGTGCGAAGAACATGATATTTAATAAATAAGGGTAACACACAAAACGTTGAAAAAAAGCCTCTTTGTACGTAATTTAAAATCTGAAATCTTTCAGATTTTTTTTTCTTGGTATTTTTGTCTCATTCATCGTTCGTTCTTCCATCCCACTGAAAGGTGATGGATTAGAATTCCACTGCACTAAAATATTATTTACTAAAATAATTCATACGGCAATCCTCTTCTTGAAATTTAAGCTAGAATAACAACTCACCAATTTAGCAATTTTACAAGAATCCTACGTATTTGGAAATTCAGCGGTAGTGCGTTTGAAAATAAAACGATTCACGGAATGCAAACTCTACGATTTTTCCGTTAAGTATTACATAATATCAACTTAAGAAAAAACACTCTTAAATAATTCTGATTTTACAAAATAGCTTCAAGCAGACAATCTAATATTGTTACGGAGGATGCTACTGTAAATAAGCAATACATTTATTTGTGAATAGAAAAACTCGGACCTGAAGAAATGGAAAAAAAAATATATTTATTTCAGGCTGAAAGGATTAGGTAAAAAACAGTCTCGTATAGAATTCTCAGAAAAAACATGACAGAAACAGGATACCAATATATTACCATACCTGGAAATCTCGTTACTTACAATTGCTCTAAAGCTGAACACAGTTCTTTAACTCCTACGCATTATCTACCGGTAGAGTAGAATTTTTTTCCTTTTACAGGTTCACGAAGCGCTACAATTTTTGTAAACATCTAGCTCATGGGAATTAAAGATAATCTAATGAAAACGGAGGCGATGTCAAACGGTAGACATGGTATAAATTCAATGAAATGTATATTTTCGCTTTATAACACAAAAGACTACACTTTCTTAAGTCTTCCAAAACGAACAAACATGTACATTTGATACCTCTAATCTTGCGTTTTTGACTGGCATAAGGAAATTTTAAATGTTTTTATTAAATGTTTACACTCTCAAATATTTATTGTCTAAAAAATTTCACTTATCGGTTTCACTAGGAAATACATTTGTCGTCTGCATTTATTTTTTTACTTAACATAATTAATGAACATCTAGTCAATCTAAAATAAGCCATTTCCGAAACTACTAAAGGTAGTAGCATTATTAGCTTTATTGTGCTTGTTCCAAAATTTTGGCGCATCATCTCCCACAATATCATCTGAAGCCTGTTGAGTTTAGTCGTATCTCACAGATCCCTGATGGATGAGAATTTTGGAATCTAAGTGGCTAAAGAAGCATTTTCAAATCTAGAATATCATTAGGCTGATCTCAGCTACCTCTGCCCAATCGGGAACCTGTGGAAAATTATACTTAGTATACACACATTTGTAGATAAATAATGTGCTTTTAATGTTCTCGTAATCCTTACTACAAGATGTTGTTGTTGCTAATGTTCACTTGTCTGAGTTATAGTCAGCCCAAGCCCTCGAAATTCCTCAGCTCGTTGCCACGAAATTCCTCGTAGCAAGGAGTGCAAGTTTACGCCTGTCGTTGTCTTGAGCACCTTATAGGTGACAGAGCGGTTTAGCTCAGTTCCGCCCCCAATTTTGATGGAGAGCATCCCGGGGGTGACGGGCCCGAGGGTCTCCCACTCCTCTTCCCCTACCACCAACCTCTCGAGAGGATATTCACCTCGCTGCATATTTAGAGCGCCCCCATGCCGCATGGAAACTATACATTTACAAACATCCATGCTTTCTCCGGGATTCGAACCGGGGCCCTTCGGTACGGCAGTCTGCGGCGCTAACCCCTATACCGGTTGCGTGGCAGTGGCAGCTGTTGGCTTTGGTAGCATACAAAATAATGTTGACGGAATATGTGAGCTCCAAAACAGCAGAAGAAATTGTTGAGTGGCCGTATCATTGCGTTTATCCACTTATCATCACTATGAGGCAGAAAAGAGATTTTTTCTTGAAAATCACACTGTTCTTTTTTGTGTCTCAAGCAACTCTGATGCGGCATCATTAAGCAATGACGATGATGATTAGGCTATTAAGGATAGCCTCCGTGACGGACAGTTTGACAAAAACCTTGCTGCAGCTAATCTTCACGACACTACTCATGTCAATATCATAGTATCCAAAACTCCATGTGCAGTTTGCAAAATATCGCTTATCATGAATCGTGAGTTGCAACGAATCATGTGTACGTTACTGTCCATCTTCAAAGTCCATTTCCATTACAACCTTGCTTATTCCCTGCTTAGAATCAGTGTCTCGAAATCCGATACATGTTTATAGCATAATAATGCGTTTCTATCTCACATGGCCCAAGGGCCACTCGGGGGTAAGATTTAGTATTATCCTTGGTATCTTAGATTTAATATTTATTGGAAAAGTGTTAATATGAATACTAATTTGACAATTTGTTTTGTTTTCTTATTTCGAGAATTCTAATTTTATACTGCTCAAACTTCGTCCAGTGTCATTTCTTTTGTGTCACTTCAGAACAGATTATATCCTGATGACTAATTAAAATTAAGAAAAAATAAACCTTATTTTCAATATCAATTTTCAGTAATATAAAAACATTTTTATTGGCCTTGCATTTTTATTTCAAATTGCTTTAAATCTGTTTACATTTTGCGCTTAAATTTGAATTATTTATGAATTTGTTTCTACAATCAACCAAAAGTGATTCAGAAAGTAAGTATGGGAAACATTTTTGGCTGCTCCTTGGAAAAGACCAAAGAATTTTCAGCTATCTGTTATTCTATTTGTATTTTTATGTTAGTTTACTACGTTGTTTTGTTTTTACTTTAATTTTAATTTGCGCGCTTGCTATCAGTTATTTAGTCGCCACTTTTTATTTAAATGTTACCTCCTGCTTATAAATATGTATACATATTAAATGATTCTGCCCTCAAACTGTATTGCATTTTGACTGAAATGCATTTAAGGCAGGACAACAGACAAGGTTTGCTGCTTTCTACGGCCTTCATTGAAAACTGCTATTTTAGATTTTTAAATGTTTCGTACCGCACGATAACGCAGATGTACATCAACCAGTACGGCAACTTCTGGCCTGAAGCCAAACGTGTGTTCTCAATTTCTCCTCTTATTCCCCAGATTTGACACTTTTTGATTTCTGAAGATTAAAACTACCTCTGAAGGAAAGGAGATTTTTTATTTTTGATATTGAAAGCGCCAAAGAACTGCGATATACGATCTCAGAGCAATATTAAGGAACTGTTTACAGTTTATAGGTTCTTCCTTTGTTTGATTGCACCACCATAAATATTAAGGCAAGAAGTTACTAATAATATAAATAATATACTCCTTTTTCCCAAAACTCTTTATCGGATCATTATTTCCATAACCATTGGTCGTAGATATACAGGGTGATTCGCTACCGGGCACACAAACTTGTAGGGTGTGTAGGGGTTGCAGAGACGGCTCGAAATTACATAGGAATGGAGGGTCGTAAATGCCGTAGTTGTGAGCTATGGTGCAAAGAAGCAAAGAAAAAGAACAGAAACAGCAACAAATTAAATAGGACAGAAAACATTTTCTTGAAGAGTTGTACTACAACAGGTGTCCGAAATTACGACAGAAGTCGTCTGGTAGGCCTGAGAGCGGCGCTGCATGGAATTACTTACGTTTTGAAAGATTCCTAGCATGTCACGTATCCTCCCGGCAGTTACAGATATTTGAACGAAGAGGTCTTCAACTGACACCAAACTCTTCATGTGACCCTCAGAAGAAGAAGTCCAAACATGATAAGGCCGGTGTAGGTCCACGTGGTATTAGCATGACGGGGCTCATCCACATTAGACGATTAACGTCCTCCGACACCTCGACGTAACCTTTGGACAGCGGTGGATTGGTCGTGGCGGCCCGGTTCATTGGCCTGCCAGATCACTAGACACATCATGCAGGGATTTCTTCTGGGATCACATGAAGAGTTTGGTGTACGAGATGCCCGTTCCTTCAGTTGAAGGCCTCTTCCCTCGAATATCTGTAGCTACTGGGAGGATACGATATACCAGGAATCATCCAGAACGTAAGGAATTCCATGCAACGCCGCTGTCAGGCCTACCAGACAACTTCTGGTCGCAACTTCGAACACCTGTTGTAGTACAACCTTTCAATAAAATGCTTTCTCTCCCATTAATGTGCTGCTGTTTCTGTTCTTCTTCTCTGTTTCTTTGCACTATAGCTCGCAACTACGGCATTTGCGACCCCGCATTCCAATGTGATTCCGAATCGTCTCTGTACCCCTACACACCCTGCAAGTTTGTCAGTCTGATAGTGAATCACCCTTTATACTTACAGTTAGGAAAATGTTTCAGATGATTCAAAAATTCATGATTTCGTATTTTTAAATTTAAAAAGTTAATTTTGTATAAAATAGGTAATCTAACTTATTGAACAAATTTATTGAGGTACTATACATACCTCTTCCTGTACTTATATTTAAAAATTGCGCTCGTCACAAAACATAAAATTCAAAAAAAAATTGACCGATATATTTGATTTCAAAATTTGCTATATTTGACTTCATTCTGAATGTGAATTAAAGGGTTGATTAATAAATAAATTAAGACAATTCGAAATTGATTTTTCCCCTTAAATGCCATTCAGTGATAATCATTGTCATTTGCTGTATGTCTTTAGTTACAATTTTGTTGCATTTGATATGCCGAAAGAAGTTTCACGTACGTAATTAAAGTTTTAAGTGAAATATCACGTTATTACTATTCTCATTAAGATTTCTTGCTTTAGAATCATAACTTGGTAATCATAAGTAATTCATTAAAGTACAAATATTTTTCATTTTTAATAAATGGAAATAATATTACGGATTAGCTTTGTGTCAATACTGAAGCGTATCAATGTTTTCTAGAACACAAATCTGTAAGATTCTGCGAATAAAACCTCCGTTTTGAAATTAAAAAAATTATCGATCAATAGTTTTCACAATGACCTTGCATAGAAATGTTCGTCACGTGTTCTCTTTTTAAGATCAGACATTTTTTGGAAACGATATTTTATTTTTAGTTACGTATACAAATGCAAACAAATTCTATATGAACCCTGAATATGATTCTCAAATTCTTTATCAAATATATACGTCAAATTTCGTCATACGGGAGTCAAACTTCCCGCATTTTATTTTTCACAACAAGTACAAGAAATTTTCTGGATATAACTATATGCACCAAAGGAACATGTAAAAAGTTTAGCTTTTATATTTTTACAAAATTGATTTCTTTAAATTCAAAATGACAAATCAAATCTTTGGGTCATTTAAATTATTTTTGTAGCAACGTATTTGACGACAACGGTTTCAGAAATAAAGACCCAGTGAGGACCTTTGTGGACACAGTGTGTGTTAGTGTCAGTTCACAAATTTTCCCATTTTTCTTAAAACATACAATCTTATCAAGTAGCGGCTCACTTGCGGTCGAGCGATAACGTCACTGAAACTAGTAGTTCGACCTGGGTTCGATTCCAGGCAAACGAGCTAGCTGCATGGGCGTTTTCGTAGTTTCCTTCATGGATACGAGCTAGTTTCCCTTAGAATGTCCTCCACAAAAGCCTCTCTCTACCTTAGGCAAATAGCCCTCGAGAGCTTTTCCATAATCAAATAAACCGAACCAAACTTATTAATCTATCATGATATATTTCGTTAGGAATTAAACAAGTCAAAGTTTCTATCTGTCCAACACATCTTTCTGAAATATAGATATATATGTGATCAAAAATACGGAATAATGTTGATAGCGTTGAACCTAGCTCCATATTGAAAAGGAAACTTGCGAGTCGAGTAAGATTAAATAGAGAAGGTTTGGGTTTTGACAGCTTCTTAAGAGAAAATTTTCAGTTCTCTACATTTTTGTCTTCAGGCTCTGAATTAGCTACTTCCTCACACTTACGTAAGCCATGCAACATAGAGTGATGTAGAAATGACACAGTTCAGAAATATTGTTACCATTTTTAGAATAAAGAAGCAGTACTCAAATCAAAAATCAAGAATTAAGAGGCTATTGCTAAATTAAATTATAAAGCTGATTTGCGTATTTTTTCATCTTACATATACATATAATATATACATATATATACATATGTAAAATATCACAATATGAAGAAATTTTACTACCAAATTAAACCTAATTGGAACCGTTATCACGCTTTCCTTACAATAACAGCATTGCGAAATCTTTTGCTCAGTCGCTGCTCAAAATTAAAACAAAGAGTTTCCGAGCTTATAAGTACTACTGCAGTTGTTACACATCACCGCTTTTGCAGCTTACTTTTCCAAGGAAAGTCACGTCTCCTCACTAAGCTTCTTTTTCTCTTTATCTAAAATGTGGACTGTGTATATAGAAATTGCGGAGCGTATCTAGCACCCCTAGTGATGTATCAATTTAAGCAAAAATGTATTTCTGAATAATTGTTCCTGTTCAAACTAAAAATGGTATTTTAGCCATCAAGCCAGTTTGTGTTTTTGGCTCTAATCAGATCTATGCAGCAGTTTTCCTGGCCATGACAATAAGTGAATGGGTTTCATCTTGAGCAAAATCTGCAACATCACATATATAGAATAGAACCACAATTTTAAGTTATAATTCAGGGTACTAAATCTTCACACTTAAACAGTGAGAAGATAAGAACTGCGTCAGTGAATAAACATCCCTCAGGTAAGACATCCCTCAGCTGAAGGTCGGCGTTTTACGTAAACTAATTTGCGCGTCGTTTAAGTACAAAATACGTAAATTTACATCTTCTGAGAAGAGTTCAAGAGAGAGAGAAAAATCAAAGGAACTTCGAAGGAATCAAAATAAGTAAATCCTTTAAAGGAAATTGAAATAAATCCTTACAGTAAACTATTAAGCGATTTCCGCATACGCAACAACTATTTCAGTTTTTCCTGCTTCTAACATTTTTTATTGTTCATCAGGCTATAAAATCTGATAAAAATTCAAAACAGCTGAACATTTCTTGAAATAAAAGATTTTTCATGAGCGCAGTATTTTAAAACTGCAGAAATGTTAAAAACGTAGTTTCTCCCATTTACGATTATACATATACCATATTCCCTTAAGTATTCCCACCTAGATCCCCAGGTTCATAAAATTGAAAAAAATATTTTGATAATTATCCCCTTCATAAATGAGTTCAATAAACGAGCTCCCATAAATTTTAAAATGAATTTGCCTGCGTAGGGATTTTTAACAAAGACTAACGTGCGCAGACTATTGCGAAAGTAATGCATAACCTTTCCCTTCTAAATGCTGAACCCCATGCCAACTTCCTAACAATCTATGAATTTCGCTATTCTTCGTCTTTGAGTTCCCTGAGTCAGCTGCACATTCATCTTCTTCATATATGGATGATTTAAGACCTAAGAAGTTGCATAGACAATAATACGAATGGGCGAGATTCAAGTTACGTTGAAGTAGAGATAACGATATCTTAATAGATATTCTGTGCTAAATATTACTATGTATTCTTATTGGAACGTAGGTTTCTTTTAAAGAAATAACACTGTTATAGTTACGAGCAATTCATCCATTATTTCTTTTTATTTGTTATGTTCTTACGGTAACTGCATCCTACGGAAATTACATAATTTTTCCTCTCGGTTTTCAGAGGATAAAATTAGTAAAAAAAGGTAGAGAAGAAATACGATAAAATGAGTCATTAATCTTTGTTTTCGCTTTAACTAATGTATGTTCTAACTTTTATAACTAACTTATAACTAACTCTTTTTATACTAACATATGTTCGATTGCTAATACTAACTTATGTTCGACTCCAGGCGAACGGATTGGTTACATAGGCGTTTTCGCGGTTTTTCCCATGCGTAACATTGATACTATCCAGTTTCCTTTACACAGGCCTCCCCGAAAGCATCCCTTTCATTATACACCCTTGTGTTCTTTTCCATAATCAAATAAGTCAAAAACGCTACATCATACGGTTCCACAAACTGCACATTAAAATCATTGAAAATAATGTATTTGTGATTATTTAAAAGCCTGTACAAATATCACAGAATTCTTTATATTTGGCTGAAACTGCAGTTTTGCTCTCATTTTGAAATATTCCAATTTTTCATATGCCCCTTTACATGGATTTTCAGCAAACTGGTATTTCTATTCAACGTAATCTAATATCCATGCAAGGGAAATATTGATATTTCAGTAAATCCATTTCTAGGATCGGATTTTTCAGCATTCTTCAGGTCCCCAGTCTACTTAATTCTTTAAACTTGAGCTTCACTCTATCACTATCAATTGAATTTTATACCAGACATATTTAAATCTCTTCACGTCTTACTTCTTTTTGTACGTGGAAAGTTATCTAATCCGACTAGCTTTCCTTTTTACTATACTGCTTTCAATTTAGAAGCTATTTGCTGGGTTCAGTTGGAAAGGCCCGAATGTTTCTCTAGTTAAAAAATATCAAACTAGTTTATGAAATACTTTTTTCAAATATTAAACATTTCCTTCCAGCTATAACGAAAAACTATACCAAACAAGTTATTTTACTAATTACTAAAACTAATGCTCTTTTAGTTGGCATTTGTACGAAACTGTTTGCATTGGAAAAGACAGTTATCCATTTAAATAACGACAGCTGAAATTTTGACGCGATTACTGAAATTTTACAATGTGAAAGGAGGCCTCAATATTCGAACACTTTGCAAGCCATTTTTATGATACTTTGCCTTCTCTTTAAAAAATACGAGATGTTTATCTACATTCTTTCTACCAACAGAGCAATTATGTAATCATTGTCTTTTTACTTCCTTCGTACGAAGTAAAAAGGAAGTATTGTAATCGCGAAAAATTTCAGGTATCATATTTCAATGAAGATGTCCATTTTGGCCACTATCGAATGCAAGTTAACGATGTTTTTGCTTGACATATGTATGTAAGGACATAATAAAGGACTCTTTTCCCCAAACGAATTATAAAACTTATTTAAAATGGATTCAGAAGAGACTTTTTCGTGGCGTCTGTACGTATGTATGTACGTATCTACGTATCTCGCATAACTCAAAAACGAAAAGCCTCAGAACGTTGAAATTATGTATATAGACTGCTATGACTCAGTTTCTTTTTTTCTTATATAATTGTAAATTGTGCATTTTTTAATTTACAAATGATTGAATTATGTTGCTCTTATCTTCGATTAAGATTTTTATGCTTTTAGTTAACCTGCATGTTATAGTTATAGAATTACCAACAATTTAAAAGTTGTTTAAGCCGCTATGGTAAAAAATTAGGCTTAGCAGACATATTTGTTTACATTTGAAACTTAGCAATGCAAATGAGGTTGCCAACTGTATAAGTATTTAAGGCATGGATTTTAACCAAAAGAAAAAGAGACAGCGGCTTCTCGTTGTTTTACCACGCGCGAGCATTTCATGTCTGCTTTTAAGGCCAAAGCTTAGTTCTCGCTGATATTTGAAGACATATTGTAGTTTTTTGCATTCCCCTCACTACATACGTTGCGTTAAAAGGCCAATCTTCGCGTTTATACACTCTGTAAAGCACCTCAGTTTTTATTTAGTTAAGTTGGTTTATTTCTTATTTTCTACGTTTAATACCATAAGTGCTGGTCTCTGAATCCCGAAGTGCGGGAACGGTTGTACGCTGTGAGAAATAAAGGGTAAATTTAACCCTTCTTATCTTTCTTGTATCTTCTACACACGCACTAACATAACTTTTATTTATTTATTTTATTTTATTTTGAGTAAGCTCCCTGTAACTACTGTCAGGACTGCAGTTACGTTTGCAAAGGCAATTAGAAGGAATAGTATCCTGACAAGCATAGCAGTCATAACAAATTAAGTCAGTTTCTACGCCTTCAGTGTTTTTTCCCCAGTGAGACCAAAAGAAAACTTCCATTTTTTGCACCGTAAAATCTGCCTTCTTACCAGCTGGCCGAATTGTTTGTTTTTACGTAGAAACTATAATTTTAATTGTAAAAATTGTTCTTTGAACTGTTTTAACTGTATTATGTTTTATATTTTTCTATATTTTTTCAATTTTTAATAAAGATATTTTGAGGTTTCATGTATTTTTGCTTTGTTGGGAAAGTAAGAACTGAATTAATTGAATTAGAACTATATCTCTAATGATATTCGAGGAGTTAAGTTTAAACGATATGCAGGAAAAAGTAAGTATAATTTAATATTCCATACAAGGAAGTCACGTAGTGTACACATCAGTTTTTTTTTTAAGTTAAATGTTAATATTCAAGATTATTCCCTAGTTCAGTTAAATAATTCCTTTTAATTAAAGAAATAATATCAAATTAAATAAAATTAAATAATAAAAATAATTTATTAATAATTAAATTTTTTAAAATTTAAAACAAAATTTGAAATAAATAACTTTAATTAAAGGAAAAATATCAAATTAAAGAAAATTAAATAATTAAATAAAAAATTTAAAGAAAAATTAAAAAGAAAACAAAATTTAAATAAAATTTTTAAACACCATATCAGGAATATAATACATTAAAACAAACAAATACATTCGCTTAAAATTAGAAGCAGTTTAAAAATTTTAACCAGAGATGCTATACAGAAGAACGAAACGAGAAAGAATGATACGCAATGTAAAATTGAGTGCAAAAAACGGGAGTTCTTGGAAGACGGAAATTAGACTGACCTTTCTTGTGCAAAAAACCGTAATTCAAGTAATTTCTTGCACTCAGTTGCACTTACATGATAGACTTGGTAATCAATGCAGAATTAACAAAGCCATTAAGAACATATACATAAGAACACGAAAGACAACTCGCAAAGTGTTAGAACCTTTGCTTGAAAGCTGAAATAATCGTCTGATTTAAAAGATATCTTGGACTGGATGATCTCCACGATACAGTAAAAACATTCGTAAAAATGTGCCTCGTAATTTATTCTAGGTAACATCAGATGTTGATCTGAAAATGTTTCCTGCATTTTTATCAAGTTTTTATTCATACACGTATTTTGAAAATCTTTCTTCTGAAAGAGATTTGTGTTGGACTCTTTTATTCGAACTTTCATCCATATTAAAAACTTTTTATAAATGCAGACCATTATATTTCGTCTTATGAAAGAGATCTTTTTCACTATAACAGAAACCGTGTCAAACAGTTTTTTTTCTAGAAAGAAATATGCGTTAACTTCAAAACATGTTTTCGTCTTCAGCTTATCAGAACAAAAATAAATTTTTTAAACATTAGCAATTTTTAGGTTAGACGTTTCATCATAATGCTTGCTTTGACAATATTGACAATAAGAATAATGGTATAAGTGATAGGATCAATACATTTATTTAAAAAGAGGCCAATAAGTAATGCTAGCACGTATTCAGGAGCCCACACCATTTTGTTATTCGTGATATAAAATTATAGTTGAATTTTATAATGAGAATTGTTTTATTTCTCATTTCTGTTAAACTGTGTGGTAATTTTTTTCTCCTTTTGGTTCGTAAATTTTTCATGAGGTTTGAATTAAACTTTTTATTTATTTTTTTAACTGTGTATGTGCGTGCGTGCGTGTGAGTGTGACTGCGTGAGTGAGGAGTATACCTGCTAGGAATAAGTTTTAGGAATGGATGTTAAAGGTGATTGTGCGTTGCAAAAAGGTAACTTAAACAATTTAGAAAGTTGCTTTCCTTGATGATGTCTCCAAGAAGAATATTTATAGAAAACGTATGAATAATATTTATAGGAAACGTTGTGGAAAACGTTTGGATGGGCTACATAGAAGGATTATTCAAGTATTTCAAAGTATTATCGGAAATATTTCATGGTGATTTTACGGTTTACACTTAACTCCCGCAATAGCTAACAAATAGTTCGCACATTTCAGCTGCTAAATTTATTTGGTTCATATTACAGTTTCTAATGAGATATTACTCAATCAAAAGAAAAGTAAATAGAAATAATATAACAGTATTTTTCTTTATGATTTGTAATTATAATAATATGGTTTTAATTAACAAACTACCAAAAGACTGAATTAAAATAATGTTAATACTTCTTTAAAATCATAATTAAAAACGTTTAATGTATATTAAAATTGTGACTTGTCGTTCTTGTCTAACAAACCACAACAAGTCCATGAATTTTATCATGGCAAGAAGCGCAAGACTGCATCTGCCGTTGGCCTGGCACTAACCAAGTGACACTATGCCCAGATCTTTCCCAGTTTTGATGAAGAACAGTCCGGGCAACGTATCCGGGGGTTTCAACACTCGAAAGAACTTTCGGGTCGCCTTTATTGTGAGTGTCTCACGCCGCAGAGACATTATACACTTGCAAAATTTTTTCCTGCCACCTAGACGAGATAGGGCTTATTGACGCTGACTACTGTGCTGTAATGGTTAATTGTCAGTTCCGAGGAAGACGTACAGGTTTATAAATGTATATTGTATATGCGGCATGAGAGCTCTTAAAGTATACTGCGAAATGAAAGTCCTCTCGAGTGGTGTGGTGGAACGGCAAAAGGGGTGAAAACACCTCGGAGCCATACCGCAGAATGCTCTTTTTCAAAACTGGGGCGGAAGTGGGCACAGTCGTACAGACGCCTATGTCAACGACAGATGTAATATTGCACTCCATGCTACGATAAAATTCGTCGGCTTGGTTCTGAGTAGATCAGACAAATGAAATTAGCCACTACGTCCATGCCTTCGATTCGACTCCGAGTCCAATGAAATGTTATGTATTACTTATTTCAGTTGTGATTTAAGTTGTTTTAAAGGTAATGTTTAACTTATTTTGCTTCAGACTTAAAGTTTAATTTGTTTTAATTTTTGTAGTTGAACTTAAGTTCTTTGGTTTGTTTAAAAGTAATTGTAGTCATTTAATTTGTTCTCTTGACAGTTTTGGTTAACGCTGATTTTAAGTTGCTTGTGTAATTAATTTTTCTTCTTTACTTTTGGTTGGTTAATTATTTAAATTCTGTTTAGTTTATTATTTTTCTTAACCTTGGTTGTTAATGTTAATCTCTTGATAAGTTGATCCTTAAGGTCAATCTTTTTTTAAAGTTTTGTTTACACAAGTTGGTGTTTAAAGTTTAATTTAAGTTTTTCTGTTATGCCCCCTTTTCTGCTAAATTTGGGATCCATATTTTCTGACTTTGGTGGTCGTTTTGGTGTTGTGGAGAATATATAAAAA
>KK115429.1:224494-319963 GCA_000611955.2 Stegodyphus mimosarum
AGATTTACGACTTTGTTTTCGATTTCTTCGCCCGTTAGACGGTCGTCTGTGAAACCTCTGTCAACGTTAGGAAAAATTGCACCCTGCGGAGAGGCTAGTTTCTACATTACTAACTCTGCCGTAGGGTCTGGTTGGCGCGATGTTTTTTGCTTACTTGCAGGTTATTCATATGTTGGATTGGGACCCCTCGCGAGGCTAGCAGCGATGATCGCCAAATGAGGAAGCTCTTTCTATGTGGAGCTGCACCTTCCTGCGTGTTTTTCCCCTGAGGTTGCCGGACTGTTGGCGGTTATACTACCATCGGAAATCGCCAATCAAGCGGTCTTGGCGTTTCGAGTAAAAAGGGCTTGGGAGCTGCTGACGAGGAGGTCTGACGGGAGATTGACATGCAGCCATTTTGAAAGAAGGAGACGGAGCTGAAAGTGTCGGCGTTATCAGAGAAACATCGATGTCGGAAGAAATAGGCGAGAGAAAAGCTACTATGGAGGGCGAAGCAAACGTTTACAATTTGTCATACTAATATTTCCCTTTTTTTTTCTCCTTAGCGAAATGGCAACTCCGAAAAATATTGTGACGTCTACTGCCATGATTTCTGTAACAAGAAACCGTGCCATTGTCAATTTGGTATGAAATTTTTGATTAATTCTGTTCACACATCACCGCCACCTATGTAACTATTTGTATTTATTCAGTAAAATCAAATAAATTCTATATTTAATTTTAACTTTCTTGTAATGTTTTCACTTTTAATTTAGAACACTGGACCAATATTTATATGTACACAACGCATTTATTTAATTATTCTGTTGGAGCTAAAAAAAAACTATACCACTATTTACTATTGATTAGAACACCAGTTTTACAGTATATATTGTGTTATCATGTGTGTCTTAAACATTATACATTCCTGTTATTGAAAATTGTTTATCCTAATATTGACTAATCATTTGGTATTGAACACTTAAAACCTATACACCAACTCTTAAAAATTTAAGCTCCAACAAGAAAATATAATAAATGCGTTGTGTACATATAAATACTGGTCCAGTGTTCTAAATTAAAAGTGAAAACATTACAAGAAAGTTAAAATTAAATATAGAATTTATTTGATTTTACTGAATAAATACAAATAGTTACATAGGTGGCGGTGATGTGTGAACAGAATTAATCAAAAATTTCATACCAAATTGACAATGGCACGGTTTCTTGTTACAGAAATCATGGCAGTAGACGTCACAATATTTTTCGGAGTTGCCATTTCGCTAAGGAGAAAAAAAAAGGGAAATATTAGTATGACAAATTGTAAACGTTTGCTTCGCCCTCCATAGTAGCTTTTCTCTCGCCTATTTCTTCCGACATCGATGTTTCTCTGATAACGCCGACACTTTCAGCTCCGTCTCCTTCCTTCAAAATGGCTGCATGTCAATCTCCCGTCAGACCTCCTCGTCAGCAGCTCCCAAGCCCTTTTTACTCGAAACGCCAAGACCGCTTGATTGGCGATTTTCGATGGTAGTATAACCGCCAACAGTCCGGCAACCTCAGGGGAAAAACACGCAGGAAGGTGCAGCTCCACATAGAAAGAGCTTCCTCATTTGGCGATCATCGCTGCTAGCCTCGCGAGGGGTCCCAATCCAACATATGAATAACCTGCAAGTAAGCAAAAAACATCGCGCCAACCAGACCCTACGGCAGAGTTAGTAATGTAGAAACTAGCCTCTCCGCAGGGTGCAATTTTTCCTAACGTTGACAGAGGTTTCACAGACGACCGTCTAACGGGCGAAGAAATCGAAAACAAGGTCGTAAATCTCTTTGGAAGGGCAACGGACTGAATCGAAGTTTTGAAGGGATAAGAGTAAATTATAGAATTTACAACAATTTAACTTCAATACTGATAAGTACTTAAATAAAAATATAATAATTTCACAGATAATTTTCTTGGGTTTATTCCGACACCAAACACGACCACCATAGTAAGAAATAAAAATTACTTCAGTTAAAATACAATAATCAAGTATGAAAATTTTTATATATTCTCCACAACACCAAAACGACCACCAAAGTCAGAAAATATGGATCCCAAATTTAGCAGAAAAGGGGGCATAACAGAAAAACTTAAATTAAACTTTAAACACCAACTTGTGTAAACAAAACTTTTAAAAAAGATTGACCTTAAGGATCAACTTATCAAGAGATTAACATTAACAACCAAAGTTAAGAAAAATAATAAACTAAACAGAATTTAAATAATTAACCAACCAAAAGTAAAGAAGAAAAATTAATTACACAAGCAACTTAAAATCAGCGTTAACCAAAACTGTCAAGAGAACAAATTAAATGACTACAATTACTTTTAAACAAACCAAAGAACTTAAGTTCAACTACAAAAATTAAAACAAATTAAACTTTAAGTCTGAAGCAAAATAAGTTAAACATTACCTTTAAAACAACTTAAATCACAACTGAAATAAGTAATACATAACAATGCTTAGCTGTAAAGCTATTTTGCTCTGCTCGCGGGTGAATAATTTATGTGGATTCTCTTTCTGAGGTTTGACTTCATATTATAATTAATATCGACGACAGATCAAATTCGACTGAATATTGAAGCTTTGCAAATCGAAACAGTAATTATACTTCTAATTGTAATAATCCCCGAAATAATTACACCATTTTCTCATCCTGAATTCTAAAACAAATGCACCTTCTGTTACAGACATTTTACGCTTTTAATTATTAATACGATACCTTTACAGTACTGAATGATATACATTCAATGTCATGTAATTAAAATTCGGTTTTTAACTACTAATGAGTTGTACTAAACTTGGGAATTTCTAGAAGAACTAAGAATTCTAAGTAAGCACATTTGTTGTCGATTGAGACATTAAAATATTTATTTACTTAAAATCTTCTTTTTGTCTAAACATTTCCTTTTCGAATGCGAACATTTCTAAAGTTTTCCCTTTAAAACAGTTTTAGTATAAAAATTTAAATGTTTGAAAAAAATCTACTTATTAATACCATATGCTATACATCAAGGTCAGTAGAAGGTTAGGCCGTTTACAACGCTAGAGTTCAAGGACGTTACTTGACGTAGTGAAGTGGGAGAAATGTAGACATCATGGGACTTGACGTATTGAAACGGAAAAAAGAAAGACATCATGGGAGTAAGAAACTGTAACCTAACTAACTGGATACCTCAAAATAACACCTTTGAAGTCTAAAATTTAGGTCTACGAGGTTAAAAAAGTATGAAATGGGCTAACAATGCAAAGACTGAAAAGTGGTATACATCTGCGTTGCGTTTCTGTCGTCCAATATAAAAGCCTTAGTCTCTTTTTTGTGAGAACTTTGAAATAGTGTCCATGAATTTCAGAAGCAATTCGCAATGAAAAGCGCCATATTTACTTTAGTCATCCCTAGATAGCTATGCAGAACTTTGCAACTTTGTTGATTTAACTTGTGGCCCATGAACATGTTCATACGGCGCCCGTGTTCGACATCTTGGATATAGTTGCACGTTTGAAGAAGATTAGTGTTAGTGAAGAGGAGGCGCATGCATAAATGGATGTAGACAATTATGTTCCCTTCCCACTTTCTCAGTATAACAGTGTAATAATCGGGCATGTATTAGGAAAAGAGAAAGATGAGCGGAGAATGAAAAAGAGAGTTAAGAGAGCTATATGGAAACAATGCTTGCCTATGTAAGTGCATGATTGCTATGACAATCTTCACTGTGCGCGCAACGATGTTTGAAAACCTCGGCTACACTCTCGTAAACAAGAAGACATTCTACGTTGTATGTCATTCCACTATGAAATTCATAGCGTTTGTGTGATAATATATATGATGTTTTAAAATGTTGTTCCGTTTTTCCCCCTAAAATATTAGATCATGTCAATGTGTTTTGATTTTAAATAATTTGTATGATTTTATATATTTATTTAATATGGGCAGATAGATCGAAAAATACGACCGACGGGCTTTGCATGCTGCAGTTTCTATAGTTGGCAACACAAATATGAACACTTAAGCTTTAGAAATATATATTCAATTATCTGAAAAAAAAATGCTCTATCCAAAATCCGTAAGATCGCATTGCTACCAGTTAAGAGAGATTCTGCTACAGTTTCTTTTGCATAAAAATGCGAGTCATTGACGTCACGGGATAATGCAAAAATCTCGCAATATAATTAATTAACTTGCCACAGGTCTTCTCCGCTTTACGGAAACAAAAGGTGTATCCCAAGTTGAAATGGCGTAAAAGGAAGATGTAGTTGCCGTTGGTTATACTGGAAATGTACGTACTGTTACATGCATACGTGTTCGTAATGGATTGAATGCACACAGAACCGAAATAGCTTGATAAAATGTATTTTACCAAAAGAAACACTTTACAGCCCTGAAACTTTTCACAAAAGTATTGGTACAACTCTTCTCAGTGCGACGGAGCACCATCAGTAGATCCCACAATAAACTACTGAGATATAAAACACAACGCAATGTAAACCGCATCTATAGAGCGGAGTTTGCATGGAGATCTCTCTATACTCCGAACTCAATTTTAAACTAGAAACTGGCCACTGATGCTCTCTCCAGTATTATATAGCTTTTTTTTTATCCGTCGAGAAATTTAACAGTAATTTGAAACAGTTACTTCTTCACTACCAGTTCAACTACGAATAATTTGAAGTAGTTACCACTTCAAACTAATAACACTGTTAAACCCAAGATAGTATAAAAGGCCCTTAATGGGTAAGGGCGCACAGTATTCTCTCTGAATTCTGAACTCAGCTCTGAACTGAACTGATAATCTGTGCGGTCTTTTACATAGCCGCTGAGAAATTTTCGGTACCTTCGATCTCTCGAAATTGCTGGAAAGCATACACAGTTACAATTACGTAAGGCTGGATACAATTAGAGTTACTTTGGTGTAAGACAAAAATGTTGCCAAATGGTCTCCAAATTCGGCCACTTTGGCGACTTCTCGCCAAATTTGGCGACAACATTGCCAAAACCATCGGTAACTTGGAGCTTTTGCTCGCCATCTCCCTCAATCTTAAATGAACTTATCCCTGTAACTCTGTTTTTCCGGTGCTGCGTCACACTCTCGAAGCCTGTCATCGTATATTATACAACAAATACTATAATTTACGTATAATTTCACTAAAATTATCTATCTATAAATATATATATATATAAAATATTTGTAACAACACTTTAAGAGATAGTATCTGTTAAAAGTCATATCTATAATTCAAAAAAATTGTATCAGGAGGAATGAGTCCAAGCGCAGATTGATATGTTCAGCGGGAGCGTAAAAAACCTTAACAAATCCTCTGGTTACAAGTTAAAATCTGAATCCTTACAGATTTAGGTTATGTTAGGTTATGCATCAGTTATGTTTTTTATGCCTTGGTGCTAATGCGTCAACAGTACATTTTCCATGGCGAAATGCTAGTTAATAGAGGTACTGCCGTTTCATCTGGAGCCTAAATCCTTAATTTACCTGATACAAATTTGTCACATTGTTAGCTGTTTTATATATATATATATATAATATGATGACTGTGAACCTTTGATGGGTTATGAAGGACGTCGTAGCACAAGAAATTAGTTAAAAGTCCTTCGTCAAGAAATTACAGCGGCATGAGGAGCAATCCTTGCGAACACCCTGCACAGCGTTGTTTAATCAACCACAAACCAACGGCTAACCGAGGTATGTTTGGCCGATAATGGTCACTACTCTCAGAACTCTAAGTTCAGGTACAGGTGAAAGAAGATTTTTTTCAACCTAACCTAACCTATGCATGATTATATTAACTTATACATAAATTCGTTTCTAACACACAATAAATAATTTTCTGTCTTTAAATTGTGTATAGAATTTTCTGACGGATCTTGTATGCATTTTCTCACTAAATTTCAAAACTTTAAGAACGAAATAAAATTTTTGCTTTTTATTTACATCGATATTTAGTTCGTTATCTAATTGTGTAATTCAGTTTCAGCACTCATCATAAAATTATAAATGTATAGTACAAGTTTCTTATTTATTAGTAACAGCATGATCAAATTCTCATATCTTATGTACAGTTCCCTCAACATGCTCAGAATGTGGAAGAAACGCAGTAGTATATTAAAATGTATCTTACGTAAATAACTTTGATCACAAAAGGCATACTAATTCTATTATTATAATTTGAAAAAAAAGGCAAATTTTAAAACCAAATTTGTTTTACAACAAAACAGAAACTATTGTCACCAACGGTTCAAAAGCACAGATGTTTGGGGAAAATACTTGAACAAAAACGTGTTAGAAATTTTGTCACATTACGTTAAATTGAATTAAAGACTGAATTGTTCTTTTATGTCCAACTTGGAAAAAAACAATCAGCTCCAAATCTACCGGAGTAATATCAGCGAAGACGTTTAAAGTTACTCCGAACCACGATTAAGAAGAAGATGACAGTTAAAAAACATAGGAATGAGAAATAATCCAGTATATAATTAAGAGACAAATACTGTTAACAATTTAATTACGCTTTCAAAGAGTTTAATCTGGAGAATTTGATTGCGCAGATTAAATAAATATTCGAATTCTGCATGGCGTGCTTTATCCGGTCATCAGATTTTTTGTGACTAAGTATATATTAGCTTATAATTTAGGATATTTTGCTTTTTTACTTTCTTTGATAACATAAATGTCACCTTAATAAATGTAAGTTTATGAAAATAGAGACTAAAATACGTAAATATACAAATTAACCCAATAAAGGCTATTTAGGTCTTCCTGATCCGATACACCGCAACGCTCAAGGGATTAAAAAGAACGTAATGTAAATAATGAAAGACTAAACATCATTAGAAATCAAGACATTAAAGCAAATTATAATATGCTTTCAGGAACAATTGCTACAAGCGTATTTGAACAATATCATTGAGTTCATACTCGTACAAAGTAAATTTGAAATTTTTTATTGTTTTGTGTATTTTACTTATTAGCATTTCCTTATTTCAGATGTTACTTTTAGTTTTTAAAATTATTTAATATATTCCGAATTCTTTAAAATTAAATTATGTACTGTTGGATATAAAAACAAGTCTCAAATGCTACGATGTTGGCAGTCTCACGGCTTTTATCTCATGAATTTTTCTTTCATTTTTGCGTCTTCCATAGCTGTTTTACCCATAGATGTTGATGCTTTGCGATCATAATTTTTCCATTCTTCCGCAATAATTGTTTTATAATACTATCGATTAATCTGTTTCCAGTTATATCACTCTCTCTCTCTCTCTCTTTTGCAGAGAGAAATACTTTGGAAAACAATTTAGAAATTTCTTTACAAAAAAGAAACTTAAAAAATTATTCAGTTCGTGGTATTTTGCAATATTATTGAAATATTAAGCAGATATGGGAGACTTAAGAGTTAAATTTTAAAAAGAATTATTATAAAAGATCCTTAACAAATAAAGGCTAACATATCAAATCATCAAATCAAAAATATTTTAATAATTTCCTTCAAAGATAAAATACGTGCAATTGTTTACACACAAAGTGATTTAGGAACTTCGAAATACGAAATATTCCGTAAACAATAAGAAACAAATAAATCAATCTGAAATTTTTCAGATTTTAACAGTCGCGCAAAAGTTTTTGTTAAGGTTTTTACGCTCTCTCTGAAGTCTCAGTCTACCAGGCTTCTTTCTCTATTTACCTATTCTTTCTTTATAGCCCAAACGGCGTTTGCCCAGAAGTGCTATTAATTTCGTTTTGGCATTTTGCGCCGATTCACTTTCTGCGTTGATTTACTTTCCAAACTGTTGCCACCAAGTAATACTAGCCCTGTATTACATCAAATTTTATTAGCCATCAAATTTTGAATTATGTAATCCTCAACCGAATATGGGCATCTAATTAGGAATTTGAAATTTGTTTTATTATCTATTTCGTATTTTGTCAGACATTAAAGAATTTTTGCTTAACAAACTCAACAATTTCAAAACGAGGAATGGCAGCACTGTAAAAAAATTTTTTTTTATTTCCAACGCGCGAAACAGTGTATCGGAAATTCTAAAGACATGCTCATTTTAAAATTTCGTTGTGATATTGCTGTTGAATTGAATTTTATGGTTTAAGTGCCAAGAAATGGTATTTAATAAATAAAGGTAACACACAAAACGTTAAAAAAAAGCCCCTTTAGGCGTGAAAGCTTTCAGATTTTTTTAGGTCTTTAGATTTATTATTAAGCATAGTTTTCTTCGCACTTATGCCACATACAGTTCAAGAATAAAATCACAAAATTTCTAGAAACTGCATCACAGCATATGTTTAGAATTCCCGATGCAATGTTAAGCACTGGCATACCTTTTTTATATATTTTTCAGTCTTTCTCAGTTCATCATATCAAGCTCATAATATCATGCTCAGCTTGCTTAGTAAGATGGCTAAAAATACTTTTTCTATTTTTTATTAACTTTGTATGTGCTAACCTCATTTATTAAATATCGTGTTCTTGGCACTTACGCCACATAAAATTCAACTCAACAGCAAAATTATAAAGTATTTAGAAACAGTATATCATTTGTATTCCGGTATAGTGATCGAGTCTGCCATACATATTTTTATATTAGTTATATTACTTCTTTAGAAACAAGCTGCGCGTGCAGCAGCCGCCTAAAATATTTATCGCAAAATAAGAAAACGTATATAATGATTTCAATGAGTCCAGCTAGCATAATTTCATAAAATATTGAATATTTCTTTTAACGCATGAATTTTTCTTTTTAATGTGATTGATGCTTTTAAATAACTTAGTTTATTACTCAATAACCTTCCAAATTAAATATGAAAGAAGCTTAGGCTTTATTGAATGACGATGCGCCGGCGCGTGGAAGATTAAAGTATTTTACTTCCAGCCGCGGAAACAGGTGAAAGCTTGGCTTTCGGCAATCATTCAGATTTTTGCCGGGTGACGCGGACAACACAGCCGCGGAAACAAACACATCGCTTTCATAGAGCCAAGTTTGTTAATTAAAACTGAAAGATAAATAAGTTACAATTTCCGAATAACTACAGTCCCTTGCGCTGGAGATAAAAATGTTTCATCTGTGTTGCCACTGCTTGCTTTCAAATCGTTCACCGGTACTTTTCTGTTACAGGAATCAGATTCAGAATTCTATGTATATATACCATTATGTATGGATGTATCTGTTCATTGCATGCATTTACATATGTATATGTGTGTATACACATACCAATATATGCACATACGTATATGTATTTCTTAATCCAGTCATGATAACAGAAGAGTACATGTTCATTTTATAAGACCAAAAATGCAATAAAAAATAATAAAACAAATTCAAAATTCAAAATTCAGGCTTGCAGGTGCACATACTACGTTACTGCAAATTTGCATTAGGACTGTGTTATTAAAAATTTGATTGTTCTAAACACCGCTCTTTATTATTCACTGTGCCAGGAATATGCATATATACATGCAGATTCTCCAATATATAATTCGTTAAAATTAGTAAAGGTTGATAATGTTCAGTGGCAACAATTTGAAAAGTGATATGCCGTTTATAGGGGCATCAACGCAAAATCCCATTTCAAGACTAATAGCCTCTTTTGAGCTAATAATACGTTAGCCTCGGGTCCCCACGAAACGTAACATAATATTTTAAGGTTAATTTGATTAAATTAACTGACAAAAAGAAATCAATTAATTTTAAAAGAATGCTTTAAATCCGTACTGTATATTTCAAATACATTACTTATTTGTAATTAGAAATAATGTTCTTTTCAAGAAATGTTATGCAATTTAAAATTCAAGTTAACAAAAGTTGTTCCTTTACCAAGTCCTGAAAGTTCATTATTCGGTGAATTGAATATTCAGAACGAACTTAAAATATTTCGAAACCTTCGAAAAACTATGGTTTAAACGTATTAAACTTAAAAAAGTTAAATCGAAACACTGGCTTGAGAAAAAGAAAGTGCTCTATTAATAAATGATGATGAAGGTTGTACAGTAATAGGCAACTTTAAAAAACGCTAGAAGTTCTATTAAAACTCTGTTCTTGATATATTTTGTTCTTTTGGAATGAAAATAACGTTGAGCAGCTTGGTACTTTCTGAAAACGAAAGCAGTTGGAGGCACTTGCATTACAGATTATAAAATCTGGAACATTTTATCATGTATATATATATTCAAACGTTTGTTTCTTTGTCAAAATGACAACATCGAAATACAAAAAGATGTTTGAGGATTTGTTTCGAAATTGAATTCTTGTTATTTATTTCAGTTTAACAAAATTATTTCGCATTTTCTCCATGTTAATTAAAGAGCTTTTTTTTCTCTTAAATTAAATTTCATGTTCAAATCAACATCATTTTATTTCTAGAAATTCGTTAACTCTCTTTCACATTCATTACTTACGAAGTTTAATTATTGGTTTTCCTGATAAATAATCCACTACCTTGGAATAGAAATTTTTGGGTTCAACTTACCTGATTTACACCTAAGCTTTGAAATATTAATTTTATATAAAAGCTTACCTGTACTACACCCTAATAAAGATTCCAAAGTATCATATCCATTTATTTTGTTTCGATTTTAATATTTCGAAGATTTTTAATAGTTTTCGAAGTTCCAACATAAAATTCCTGAGGCAATAATTCTCATAAAATAAAAACTATTTTAGCTTCAGTTAAATATTTTTCAATTTGTTGAAATTCATTTTCACAACTAAACATAAACTTCAATGATACCATTATCATGTAATTTAATAACAATTGACTGTATAAATACAGTTACGCTGTTAATATTAACAATCGCATATTAGAAATATAAACTCGAAAAGTTTCAGCAATCCGAAAAACACGGCAGATATTCTTCTCGCTTAACAAAAACAAAAATGCCCATATTGACTAAAACTTTTCGAAATGTGATACTCACCCCAGAACGACCCCACGGTCAAAATAAACATCACTAACTGTAACGGCATGGTTTCACGGAGAGCGCAGCAAGCAGCTTTACACACAAACGATTGAGAACTGTTTGTCTTGAATTTACTCGAAGTAGGGAAAAAGTGAGTTTAATTTTCCCTAAATCAATACATTTTCCCTAATAAAAGGAGAAGCAGGAAAACGAACGCATAAGAAAAACTGTAAAAAGTATTTTTTTGGGTGTGTAAAGCATCATATATCTGCAGTGTATTATCAACATACTTTTAAAATAATTTCATTTTTAAAGTATAATTTATTTAATCATTTCAGATATACAAAGGGGTACAAGCCATTTTTATTACAATTGCGCACACTTTTCTTTTTAAACAACATATTAGAATATTTATAGGCTCTCATAATGTAGCACTATAAACGTACTTAAGTGTCATAAGAAAAAACTTTAAACATTTATTTTATGTATTTATGTTCATGACTTTTCCTGTGTATCAATGATTCTCAGCCGTTTTTCCCCCATGCAACCCTCTCACCATTGGTAGATGATGATCCCCTCCTCCCCTTTCCAAAAGTCAAAAAATACATATATATATATATTTGTTTAAATTTAGATTATTTTCTAATGTGTTTCATAAATTACACAAAAAATATAAAAAATGCTGATAAATAGAAGAATTTGAATAGGTATTTTCTTTACATTCATGAAGTAATACCAAATATTTAACAGGTAAATAAAAGGCTGATTGCATCCCTCCCTGAAATTATGAAACTTCCCCTTCTCCTCAGAATTTCCCTAGGGGGAATTCTGACATGGTTGAGAACCTCTGCTGCTATAAACTGAGTGGTTAAAAACGCTAAATATTGGTAGTTCCACCCAGTTTAAAATTTTGACGAACGTGTTAACTGTGTGGGTGTTTTTTAGTTTTTCTTGATACAAATCGTGAATACAAGGCAGTTTCCCTATGGAGTTTATCAGCGAAGCTATCGCTTCTTTAAGCAGATAGTCTTCAAGTACTTTGCTTTATTCACGTAATCTAACTATGTTCACTACTTAACTGTAATCTGCCTGAGCTTATGAATTTTTTCTGTTAAGCTTATAAATAACCTCTGAAAAGTTTGAAGAGTGTCTTGAACTTACAAATTTTTAACAAAAATAAGTACAATACTTATTCCCTTTAATTTCTTGATACCGTTACTCTTACACTGATACGTATTCATTGTTATTAAATTTCAAATCTAATTTGTTTTGGAAAAGGCTCATGCAGCCCTTTGTAAATACCATTATTTTATTTTCTGCGTACATTTATAGGTCATTTCCTAAGTTGAACCAAAATTAATAATATGTCAAAGCTTCTCTTTTTAATTTAAAAAAATTAATTTATTGCATTCCGAACTTTAAGTATAGTGTAATTTTGCCCAGTTATTATTAAAAAATGTGTTTTCCTTATTGTTTCGGGAATCGATTTCGGGAATATCGGGAATCAAGTTTCCGAAGTACACATTCTTATTGAAATCTTAAGAATGGCTTTTAAAATAAACCAACATCTTCACTAACAGGGTTAGCTCATGTAATGCTTAGTGAAAACGAGGAAGAAGAATTCACTTTTCGGAAGTTCCGAGGAAAATCCAACATGTATATTGTGGCGTTATGTTGAAGTTCCAGTAAAAACTGTTCATTTAATTTGCATATTTCCTATTTACTTCAGTTCGCCATGAGGTTGACTGATTTCAGAATTCTTGTAGATTTGAGTGGCAAGCGTACTATAAAGTTAAGAACTGCGTGTACGTGAACGACCATTCAGGTTTTCTTCAAAAGTCAATCCTTTTAAGGGACTCTCTCAGTGAATGGTAAGGGTAGGAAGAGTCATCTCTTCTGAACACCAGTATACCACTCAAAGTATCAAAGTACGTGTACTGCGGAATTTCAATATTCACGCTGGAGCTGCCTCTTGCTAAAAGTTTCTCTTTTGGCGAATTCACCGCTGATCTAGAATTACACAGAAAAGAATAAAGATAGATTTGGTTTGGTAGGTTAATCTTTGCTGTGTCTTTAGGAGAATCTTGTAGTCTGTTAGGAAATCTTAAATTGCTAGTACCTAATGACATTCTGTTTTTGTCCGTGCTTTCGTAACGGAATTGCTTTTCAAATTGAAGCCACCAAATGTTATCCCCGTGTATTACTTTTTTTTAATTAAATAATGAAGAATCTGTATGTATGTATGTACATTTCTCGCATTGTGGGAAGACGACCGCACCTAGAACCATCGAAACTTTAATACATGTGGTTCTCCAACCGAACATAGGCACCTCGATGACCAATTTTGAGTTTCGAATTTGCTTTTGATTTCTTTTCTACTTTTTTCAAATTCAATGAATTTTTGTTTAACTTAGCAATTTGAATGCGATAAGTGACAACACGGTTCGAAATAAAACATTTTTATCTCCACTTTGCCAGACTGCAGCCATTTGGCACAAAGTGAGATATTTATCGTTTAACTTTAATCTACAAAATCAGTTGTTTTAAAGCAACGTGTTGCCAAAGCCTCAAATAAAGTAGTTGTTATCGCCCCACATCAACATGTTTCTATTCAGTAAAGCGTAAGATATTTAATTTTCAAAGTTAATCTAGGGACCATTTCTGACAGAAGGAATGGGTATTGCTTGATTACTGGGAAACAGAGAATGAGTAGTGTGGGACAGCATAGTCGACCGTTAACAAGTAGAGCTTTGAAATAATAAATATGTTGCATAACTGATCAAACAGCTTATAATCCTCGTATTGTAGTACAACTATTAGTAATCATGGTAATCACCAAATGATACTTTGACAAGTGCTTTGTACGAGACTTAATTAGTCTTTCGGAGCAAGAAAACACCTTGGCAGCAGTTTTCTAAAAGAAAAATAAAACATCGAATGAAGTGCAGCATACTGTCACGGCTCTTTAGGCGAGTGATACAATGAAACACAAAACGGAATTCAGTATATGTGTATCAAACTCAATCCTAGAAGATGTGTGACTTTTGGCGCCTATTAAGTCGTCAATAAATCACAACGCGAAACATCTCATAAAAAACCTCAAATGTAAAGCTTCTCGGATACATCACGTTTTCAGTATATAACTGCAAATGTGGAAAATGCTGCTTACAGTTTATGTGTCTTATACTGAGGATTACGGACAACTGCGAAATGCCACATTTAAAATTTATTAGTCCAAAGGGATTTAGTCCCGAAGGATTATTACTTTCGTTTTGCGATTTTGCGTTGATTCACTCTGAATGCCCGATTCACTTTTCAAATTGTTGCCACTAAATGTTATCGCTCTGCATTAAAGTTTAAAAAATGAAAAATCTGCATAAATGTATGCATGTTATTATTATTATTTTTTTTGACGTAGCTTTCTCTTCAAAAATCGTCTGCGTGCGTTGCACGGGAAAATAAAAAGGAATTTTAATTACAGTTCTAAATAAATAGCCAAATAAATGTGAAATTCGTAACAATATTCTCTAAAACTTTAACGAATTTTTCATTAACAAACTCAAAGATTTCAAAGCCAGCAATACCAACGTTGTACAGAAAAACATTTTTATCTCCAGCGCGTGAGAGCGTGTACCGAAATTTCTAAAGATATGCTCAATTTAAAATTATTTTGCGATATTGCTGTTGAACTGAATTTTATGGTTTAAGTGCGAAGAACATGGTATTTAACAAATAAAGGTAACACACAAAATGTTAAATAAACGTCCCTTTGGACGTAATTTAAAATCTGAAACATTTCAGATTTTTTTTTTTTGGTTTTTTTTAATATATTTAGGTACAAAATACTATCTCTATGATTTTCATGTCACTTGATTTCTTGCGAAGTTATGAAGAAAAAAAACCACCCCGTGTTTAAGACTTGCAGACGAAGGAATAATGGAAATGCTAGGTATTTTTGTTTAAAAATAGGATAATTTTAATGATGATATTGCTGGAATATTTTCTCGTAATAAGTTTTCCACTTTTTGAGCTATCGTCGTGGAATGTATGATTTAATACGTTAGTTTAAAATTATTTTTTCCTTGTGTGGAATCAGCAGGATCATTAAATTCGAAGAATTTTCTTTTATTTTTTTTAGAGTTTGCCTAACCATTAAAACTTTACACATTGTTTTTGCTGCATTTATTTATTTATAGAACTGTATTTTAGATAATTATGTGAACACCGATGGTCTCAAAATTTAAACCCGCTATTGGCCGAATAGTTAAATCTTCAGAAAACTAGCAACTCGTACCAAGATTTATTCCCGTTATTTAAACGGGTTTTCGGCATAAAATGATGCGGTTTTATTTCTGTGAAACGTGAATACTATCTATTTTTATAAAGATCTTTGTTTCAACTGCTTTGTTATAATTAATAATAATCATTTCCTACCGAATATTTTAACTACCTATCGCAAGATACAATAAAGAGAGATGCAAATAAAAAATTTACACTTTTATCATTTATCAATTGAATACTGACTTCGTATCTTCAGAACACAGTGAATACATTATAATTCTAGCATCTGATGCGGAAACATATTCCTGTATACGTTCTTCGGGTTTCTTTAATAAAAACATTTTCATTTTTAAACTTTTACTTTAAAAATATAAAATTTATGATTTATTTAAAATACACGTGAGATGCAAATAGAATAAATGCATTTAACGTGATTCAGTTTTATTTAATGTACTTTCTATTTTGACACTCACGAAAAACACAACCGTTTAAGTTATTTTTATAGACATGTTACTTTCCGTATGATTAACATATCTTCGAGAAAGAGAGCAAATGTGGACTACAATTTAATATTTTTCACCTTCGGGGAGCTAGTGTTTTAGATGATAGCTGTCACACGAACTGTATTTCTATGCAGAAAGTATTTAATTATTTCATTCTGCATTTACTCATTAAACTGAATTATTTTTTCTGTAAAATAAATAACAGAAGTAAAACGCACGGTAATCAAGGCTTGTCGGGTAAATACAAAATAACTCATAAACCCTATAATATTAAAGCAGGTAGTTCGAATGCTCCAAGTAGCCCACAATACTACCTTTAGGGGCCCGCCAGCCATAATCACTATATCGCCATGAGACAAAAACTCTAATCCTAATGTAAAAAACAACCATAAAAAAGGCACACATCACGTACAGGGGTTGCAATTATGCACCTAGTGGCGTATTATCAAACTGCCCCGCTTCCGGGGTTTTAACCGCGCAGCGGATTAGAATTAGAATGCCTGCTTTAACCCCAGAACTCTTCGCTTCTGTCACAGCTGTAGTACATTTGCACAGTTGGCAAATCATTCATCCGGCCAACGCAGTCGATTGTTGGCAGTCATCAGTTCAGTTGAAATAAGTTGATAAAAGTTCGTGATAGCGGCTACCAAATTGCGCTGTTTCTGACTAGTATTAAAATAACGTTTTAATTATTTCGTATATTTTGTGGTATGCACGTCGACATTAGTGATGTGCCATGGTCATCGAAGAGAAAGAAAACTTAACACTTCAACAACAAATGGAACGAAGAGCTGTTATTTACAAACTTTGGCAAAATAGCAGTTTTTTTTTTTATTGCACAGTGTTTCAATAGCAGTACCAAAGCGATCGGATATTGAATGTCGTCATAAAAACCGCTCGTAAGGATTTCAATGATAAATACTCATTAAGGTCAACTTTACGCAAACATAAAATTCAATCAGTGAAATCTTCTCTAAGAGCTCAGCAAAGCAGTCTTTTAACCCTTCAAGTTTAAAATGGACAGAATTATTCTTTAAAGTCGGTATGTCGAACGACATCTAACTACAAATGAGATCCGATTTAGTTTGGTTTGATTTATTTTAATTCCCGCAATGCTTTCGAGGACTATCTACCTAAGAGGACTATCTACCTCTGAGGAGGGCTTTTAAGAGAAACTGGCTCATGCAGACATTATACATGGGCAAAACCACGAAACCACCCATGCAACCTCACCAAGGAAATCTGTTCGCTAGAAAGCTCAACCCCAATTGCGTAATGACTATCATTGTACACATTGTAACTTTTATCCTAGGACGACCTTTAAATCAGCGACTTTTTGCCAGTTTTGCTTGAAGAGCTAGATACGGCGTTTGGAGATATAATTTAGCATTCAGAAGTAAGGTGGCTGAGATGAGGTCTGGTTTGGTTTATTTAATTACGGCAAAGCACACTAGAGCTATCTGCCTAATGGGGGGATACCTTCATGGAGAACTTTCCAAGGGAAACTGACTCGTATACATGTTACATATGGGGAAAACCACGAAAACGCCCGTGTAGCCAGCCCGAGCCCTGGACCAAACTTACCAGTGTTCTGCGACTTTACCGCTCGGCCGCTGGTGGGCACTGTAACTTAATGCTGTACTGACGTAATGAAATACAAATTCTTGTATTAATAATAAATTTATTATTAGTATGTGATTTTCTTTATTTTATGATATGAAATAAAATTATTTTGAACCTACACTACATTTGCGTTTTATTAGTGAACTTTCTTCAGTTTGTTGAAGTTCGTATTAATTTGCTTATTATTTAGAATAGTCATCCAATAAAATCACATATTTTCACAAAACATCAGAACTCATATCGCAATATTTAAATTGATTTGATACAATTTCTTTCTTAATAATGTCTGACTGATGATAATTGTGTTTTAACAGAAGAACTTTTGCAATACATCAGGAAAACATTATTTAGCAGATGAAATTTTGTGGACACTGTTGGTAGATTAGATTTAATTCGATGACAGATGGAAGTATCCATTTGCTTCAAAATGAGTTATTTGTTGGTTTAGAAGGTTTGCAATTATTCCAAAAGCTCTCACATAGAATCATGTAGAGTGAAGGAAGAGCTAGGGCGATCACCTGCAGAGAATAAATAATACATATTTTCGATTATCTGCTTAATGGAATGGAATGGTCTCTAAAATCCGCATTTTCTCTTTCAGTATTACTCCGCAAAAGTTATGTCTTTATAAACAGATGTTTAATACTAGTAAGCTTTTCTTGCTTTCCTGTTGTAACGAAAGTCTCCTGCAAAATTTCTTTTCAATATCTTTCGTTATACTAATTTTTCGAATTATTATAATTTACTTGTTTATTCCTTTGCAACGTTTTGCTTGATCTTGAGATATTAATTAATTCAAAAAACCCGTAACAGTCCTTAAGTGGATTATCGCTATATCTGTAATAACTACTAAGTTATGGAAGGGTTTTAATAACCTTTTTTTAAACAGAAATTATAATATAAATGCACTTCCTTAAGCTAGCAGTATCAGGTGCAGCTCCATGGGGATATAACTAAACAGAATAGTCAAATTCAGGTTAAACGTAGAACAATAGTCAGAGACTACAAAATTTAATTTTACTCTACGCTGAATCAGTAATTATAACCGAAGCAACAATATAAAGGAAAGCCGAATAATTACAAGTTATCAGAGCAGGCAGAAACTTCAGTTTAAGTATTATCTAACTCGTTTGCGTTCCGGTGAAGAAAACCGAAAGAAGTTATAGTAAAGATCTAAATCATAATAACTGGTTAATTTAAATAATAACCCTGCACTACTAGGCACTACTGGTAATTTAAATAATAACCCTGCACTACTAGAATGTAATAGGAATTCAATTTACATGACCCTAAGGATAAATCCAGGAGGTGCACTGAGAACTGAAATTAAATGTATCCAGAAACAAAGATTTTTAATTTGAACTCGTAATATTGAAATATTTCTGAAGATGCTTAACATTTAATTAAATTTTTAGTAATTGAAGTAGCTTGTGATGTGTCTTACGATGTATAGTACGGTAGTGTCTTAACATCAAGATATTGGAAATTCGAACACTACATTACATAGAATGAAATCATAAATAATAAAATTCTACTTTTTGTTCTTGATGTTCATTGGAAGATTCTAATTGAAATCCTGAGAATTCGACAATGATAAAAATAAAATCGGTTATTTTAAGTACCAAACTGATTTTAAAATGGAGCGCTATTACAGATGACTGGATTAAAAGGCGCTCATAACAATAATAATGAATTTCAGAGATCAATAAATATTTAAATAAAATTGAAATTGATTTCACAGAATGGAGTATTATGACGTACGAAAATCGCGAAATATTTGCAGTAATCATGAAACACAAGGAAAACCAAGAAAATACTGAAACTACAAAGCCTAAAAAGTCTACTTTTAAGGTAGAGTGACTAAGCCGAAAATGGCTTAGTCATTCTACCTTGAAAGTAGAAACGTTCTCTCTACCTTAAAGTTTCTTTCTACATTCTGTTCTAATTATTGAACAAATTATCTTGAATGTTTTTCTTGCCTCAGATAAAAGGTATCCCAACAAAATCGCCGGATTTAAAATAACCAATAAAATGCTTTATTTTTACTTTATTGTTAGAAAGTGGAGAATGTTTTAAAACGGAAAAGTTCCGATTTTAGAATGAAAAGTAATGAGTAGCAAATGTTCTTCGCGACTTCCCCTACAGCACCTCATTTTTGTACGCATAATAACGATGTTTCAACAGACCAACTTCGAAAGCATAGTGTATTAAGTCTACTGTCCTCAAATTTCCTATGCTCTCAGATTTCTTTGTCAGTTTGCGTACTGTTGTTTCATTAGGTGTACTTTTACGTCCAAAGATTACACGAAGTTTCCTAATAGCCAGTGCATAACACTCGCTATTTTTGTAATGAGTTTTCCCAATCAAAACTCCCTGTTCTCTTTGTGTAGCGTACCATATCGACTAAGCTGCGAAATGAACTCACAGCTATAAAATGCCAGTTTTGTCAGATCAAATCAAACTTGCATTCTTAAATCCGAACAATTACTAGTTGCAAATGCCTGAACATATTTCCCATTTTCTGAAAATAAAGTAATTTGGGGGGAACATTAAGTCTGGTGTTACAACCCCCACAGTATAGAATGGAGTGCTTCCAATTTAAACTTGAGGCATCTGCGCATGCTCAGAAATTTTGCTGCCTTCTGAAAAAACTTTGACTTTTGAAAATTCTTGTTGATTTATCACTATGTAGTTTCCGTTAAGTGTCTCCTGTACTGAGTCTGAGTGCGTGTTAAATGATTAATAAATGATGTGTGTGAACTTTTAGTAGCTTTTTGGATTTAAGAAAACAGCCTTCCCAGCGTCCATCTATGTTACGAGCGAGGTAACAAGGTTTAGATTATTCTACTTGTTCCCCTTCTTTAATTAGAATTTAGATCGCTCGTGAAATCCTGGCGCCCGAACAGGGACGCTGGTTTTAGTAAAATGTTTTTAATGAAGAGAAATAGATAATAATGGATACATTATTAAAAGTGAGAACACCACTCAGAACAAATTTTACCAAAGCAGCGAATAGGCTAGATGAAGCTTTAAGCTAAACCGTAGATTCAGAAGAAATTGATGTAGCGTTTTCGCTATTAAGCGATAAGTTTACAAAATTAGAAGCTATTGATCGAGATATTTTAGATCTTTTATCAAAAGTTCCGAACACGGATCAAAATGTATTTGATCAATAATATGAAAAGATAAATTCTTATTCTGACACCTACATATCTTTGAAAACAAAAGTGGAACGATTTCGAAATAATTCGTGTAATAACGTATCTAGTAATGATTCTTCTGTTGAAGTGGCAAATAAACGAAGTGTTAAATTACCTAAAATCGAGTTACAAAAATATGATGGATCAATTAAAGGATGGCTTGGGTTTTGGAGTTTGTTCAGGAAAATTCATGACGACCCATGTTTAGCGAATGAAGACAAGTTTATATATCTCTTTCAAAGCACTACAGAGAAGTCGCGCGTTCGTGACCTTGTGTAAAATTTTCCACCTACGTCAGATAATTATCGGTTGGTGATTGAATGTATGAAGTCGTGTTTTGGTAAAGACGTATTTCTAATTGGTGTATGTGCGCGAATTGTTGACTTTAGTATCGAGCCATAATAAATGTAATTTAGCGAAACTTTATGATAAGATCGAAGCATATTTAAGAGCCTTAGGTACCTTAGGTGTTACCTCCGATAAATATGCAACTATGCTCTATCCTCTAGTCGAGAGTTATTTATCAGAGGACGTTTTGAAAATATGGGAACGGCATATCAGTTCTGTTTTAGTTAATGAAAAGGGAAAAGGGGAAGTAAATAAATTAGCTGTTCTAATGGAATTTTTGAAATCCGAAGTGGAAGGGGAACAGAGACTTGCGATTGTTAGAAATTCGTTTGATAATGAAAGAGAATCTCTCAAAAGATCATCCAAGCGGAATCTTAACGAAAATAATTGTGATATTCCGACCGCGAGTCTTTTAAATACGAATGGTTATAACTAAAAGAAGTGTATTTTTGTGAAAAAAACACGATTCTCAAGATTGCAACAAAGCGAAAAAAATAAGTCTGGATGAAAAAAGGGATATAGCTAAGAGGGCTGGTTGTTGCTTTCCCTGCATTAGAGCGAGACATGTTTCGAAGCAGTGCCATAGTAGAATAAAATGTTTATATGCAGTAAATTTCACTGTACTAATATGTGTCCAAATCCTTTATTTCAATCGAAAATCGGCTGAAAACCCTAACTGTACCGAGTTCAAGGATCTGGCCCTTAAAAGTCAGTCTGACTCAACAGGGGTACTGTTACAAACATTGCAAGTTTATTTTAGGTGTAAAAATGGTACACACATCGTAAGAGCCCTTTATGATACAGAAAGTCAATATTCTTATATTAGCGCAAAGGCAGTTAAGCTACTGAACTGTGAGTGTTTAGGAGAGATACCAGTAGTTCACAGTTTATTTGGTGGTCTTGAATCTCCTCAACAGAAACATCGCCTTTTTAGAGTGTGTTTGACTAGTTTAGAGAGAATTACAATTGTAATTTTGAAGTATTAGAACAAGAAAAGATTTGCGGTAAAGTAATGAAAACTCCGCGAGGGCCATGAATGAGAGATCTTCGCAAGAGGAAAATAACTTTGACTGATAGTACCATTTGCCTTACAGAAAACTGATTTTGAGATTCATCTACTTATCGGAGCGGATGTGGCTGGTAAACCTTTCAGTGGGAAAGCACACGTTTTGGCTGATGGACCTGTAGCAGTTGGTACTCATTTAGGCTGGACACTCATAGGAAAGATTCCACAGGTATCCAAAGTATCTGAATCGTATTTGTCTATCATATCTCTACTCACCAACGACTTTAACCTTCCAGATATGTGGAGTTTAGAGAGTATAGGCATTGTAGATCCAATTGAAAGCCAAACTGCTGCAGAATTGCAACAAGCTGCACTTGTACATTTTCAGCGTAGTCTAAAAGTTAATGATGAGGGAAGGTACGAAGTAACGTTACCTTGGCTCAAATTGCATCCCACACTTCCTGAGGGTAAAAACTTAGCCGAAAGAAGATTGCACGCTACAGTTAAGAGGCTGAAAACAGCTAACATCTTAGAAGACTATCAAGAGGTCTTACAAACGTGGTTAAAGGATCAAATATTGAAGAAATGAAAGAAGATGAGGTAATGACTCTTGCCCATTTTTTGCTTCATCGAGCGGTAGTTAAGAATTCATCAACAACGAAAATTAGGCCTGTGTTTGATGCCTTTGCACATACTAAAAACTCGGTATCTCTGAATGAATGTTTAGCGAAAGGTCCGAATCTCATGGCACTCATTCCAACGATATTAAAACTCGTTTCCGCATGAAATAATTTGCTCTTAAAGCAGATATAAAACAAGCCTTCTTGCAAATTAGTATCTTTAAAAGTGATAGGAACTATCTTAAATTTCTCTGGATGGAAGACGGTGATCCAGATAAGTTGAAAATCTACAGACATTGTCGTGTCGTTCTCCCTTCCAGTCCCTTTTCTTTTGAGTGCCACGTTAAAATACCATTTAGAGAGACACAGATTTGATCTTATTAGACTCCTTCTATGTCGATAATTGTCTTGATAGTTTTGACAGTGTTAAAGAGTCAGAACTATTCGTTGAACAGTCGAGAGAATTGTTACTCTACGGTAAATTTGAGCTAAGAGGCTGGCGAGACAATTACTCTATGTTAGAGACTGTCAAGTGTCCAAATGGTAACGCTAATGGACTCGAGTATCCATAGAAGAAAATTTAGTATCGGTTTTAGGATTAAAGTGGAACCTGACATCTGATACATTATTGTGCAATTCCACTTACCATCAAACTGCAGATTCTTCCGTTACAAAAAGGAAGATTTTAGCAGTAGCGCAACAAATATATGATGCTTTGGGAATTGTATGCTCCTTTACACTGTTGCCAAAGTTGCTACTACGAGAATGTTGGAAACAGAACATAGCATGGAACGCAGAATTACCTGAAGCTATCACGAAGAAATTTTTAAATTGGCAAAATCAAATAACACATCTGAAAAACATCTTTATTCCTAGATGGATGATGAAGAGAACTTCTTCGGAGAAGCAGTGTAGTTTATACGTGTTTGCTGATGCCAACAAGAATGTTTATGCAGCTTGTATTTTTATCCGAATAGAAACCGAAGAGTCCGTATCTTGCGAATTCGTTAGAGCTAAAAATAGGATAACTCCACTAAAGACAATCACAATTCCCAGACTGGAACTCCTAGCATGTTTGATTGTTGCTCGTTTAGCTGCTAACGTGAAGACAGATTTAAAAAGACCAGATCTTTAAACATATTACTGGACGGATTCTAGCAGTGCCTTAAGTTGGATCAAACGAGATGAGCATTGGACAGATTTTGTCGCCACACAGGAAACAGGGAATAAGAAAGCTGTATCACCCTGATGACTGGCATCATGTTCCGGGAAATCTTAATCCAGCAGATATTCCGTCTAAAGGAAGTTCTCTTAGGTACGTTTATAAGGTTTCTCCTTCAATCTCTTGACTCTTTTCGTTAGCATAAACTGTGAAACCTTATGTGGAGGACAGTGAGCAGATCTAGGCTATGTCCTTTAGTGTTGAAGAACTACAAAGTCAGAAGGAGGGTTTAAAAAAGTGACCCTTTAATTCAAATATTTACAACTCTTCCAATTGAGAGTAAGCCACTACTTGGGCTGAACTAAAATAATATTAAACTAAAGTGTGTTAACAAATTCAATTCCTAACTTAATTCTAAATAGGACGGCGAGGGAAGCTTAACTCTTAGTGAAGTGCAATTATGCGAATTTCACTAGAAAACACTGGTAATTGCAAATTGCCTATGAAGGCGAACTTTCAGTAGACAGAGGAAATCTTTGCGCGCACAGCCTTACGGCGATAAATCCAAGGCTCTGTCTTTCTCCTCGTTAACTCCTGCCTTTTAACTGCTAACAGATATATGCGATTTGCATAAATATCTCACTCGCGCTAAATTCGGGCAGCAACTGAAACTTTGAGAATTCGATAGGAAAGTTCAAACTAAAAATAATTTGGTTAATTAAAATAATGAATGCTACACGTTATTGAAGCAAGATGGCTACAAGGGCCAAAATGGTTAAACTCTCCAACAGAGGAATGGCCAAAATCTCAAATCGTAGCTGACGAAGAAGGTTTAAACCAAGAGAAAATGAAGAAGGCCATGATCAACACTAATAGGGAGATACCTTGGTACCACAATAGGTTTTCTTCCTACTTAAAGATAGTTAGAACGTTTGCCTGGATGAAAAGTTTCATAGCAAATGCTAATAAGCCTAAGTTAGAACGGTTCTATCAAGAATTGACTATCGAGGAAATAGGACAAGCTGAATTGATATTACTAAAAAGCATACAGCAAGAAGCTTTTGGCTCAATAACTAATCCCGTTTTTAAATATCTATATCCTCAACTTGATGAAGATGATTTAATCCGTGTCTCATACAACAAGATGACACTAACAGTTTCAAAAGGCCAATAATATTGCCTAGAAAACATCCAGTTGTTCATTTGCTTATTTTGGAACATCACAGAGGATTAAGCCATGCTGGAGTATATAAGTTCATGGCTCAACTAAGAGAAAACTTTTGGATATTAAGATGTAGGAAAACTGTTCGTGAAGTAATTGAAGAAGATTTGAAGTTTCCAACGCTGAGGTTATGCCTGCCCCTTTGCCAGAAAATCGTGTAAAGAATGCAGCTGCGTTTGAAATAACAGGAATTAATTTAGGAAGGCCATTATACTTAAGAAATGGAGATAAAGCTTCACATGCGCTGTGATTCGAGTGGTGCACATAGAGTTAGTACAATCACTGAGCACCGAAACCTTTTGTTTAGAATTTCGAAGATTCGTATCGAGAAGAGGAAGACCCTTGTATGTTTATTCTGATAACGGTACAGATATTTGGGAAACAATAATATCAAATACGTCAAATAGAATGGCGAAAGGTACGTTTGCTGAAAACACCCCAACCCGCCTGATCACGAAGTGATCTTATGATCAAAAAGGGGTGTAGAATGGCGAAAGGTACAGGAACTGGCTTTAGTTAAGCGGATTCAGTGGATTTTCATTCCTCCTACCGCAGCCTGGTGGGGCGGATGGTGGCAGCGACTAACTGAAATGACTAAAAGAATCTGAAGAAGAAATCTGGGACGAGCTCGATTACATTATGATGAACTAGTTACCATTTTGTGGGAAGCAGAATACATAATCAATAGCCGTCCCTTGACATATCTGTCAGAGGATGTTGAAGACTTACAACCTTTAACCCCATCTTTATTTTTACAGGAAATACCTACTGGATCTCTACTTGAATTAGATGTTTTCGATTCGAGTCATTTCATAAAACGTTTTCGTTATCGTCAGAAACTTAAACAAGACCTGATGAAAAGATTTCAGATAGAATACTTGGTTCAATTGAAATCTTACTCCAAGTCCAAACACCCAACCACCCTTAGAGTAGGTCAAGTTGTTCTCATTAGAAGTTACAACAGCAAACGAATAGACTGGCCTATAGGCAGAATACTTGAACTTTAACCCGGATAAGACAAAAATACTCGTGTTGCTCGCGTAAAAACGATGAATGGCGATCTATTTAGACCCTACCAAAACCTTTATACTCTTGAAGTTGAAGACAATCTGGAACGTTCCGTGGTAAAATCTAGATAATGGACGCATAGTAAAACCAACTCAAAGACTGAAGTTGCAACTCCATTGAGACTTCAGTTGCATTCCTACACCAGAATGTAAAGTGGGAGAAAATGTTACAACCCCACAGTATAGAATGGAGTGCTTCCAATTTAAACTTGAGGCATCTGCGCATGCCCAGAAATTTTTATAACTATCCATCACTTCTTTTTGATTTATCACTATATTTTCCGTTAAGTGTCTCCTGTACTGAGTCTGAGTGCGTGTTAAAATGATTAATAAATGATGTGTGTGAACTTTTAATAGCTTTTTGGATTAAAAAAACGGCCTTCCCAGCGTCAACATCTATGTACGAGCGAGGAAACAAGGTAAGAAGATTTATATTTATCTATTTGTTCCAACTGTTTAATTAGAATTTAGATTGCTCGTGAAATCTGGTATTCTTTCCTAATAACGCAGTCAATCCAGATCTGCTTCAAGAAATATATCTAGATTTCTTTCTGAACTTTGTGTCAAGATTCTTCGGATAGTGCCTTTATTTAGATTTAGGTAAAGCTAAATTTTGTGACTAGAACGAAGTGTGTTTGTTAGATACATGTAATTTACATATTTAATTCAAATGGTGTTTTCAGTGGTGTAGAAATAGATTACATTGCATATTTTAATTATTCATCATTTCTGAATCGAATGTGCCCTGATTAAATTGTGGGAATTTTCACAAGGCGATTTAAACTTGTTTTTAGCTTGATTATCTTGTTGCGTTCCACGGGTTCGTCGATTTGGAGTAATTGATGATAACACTTGATGAAGAATCAAAACACAATTTTATTCGCCAGTGAGCACTATTATAAGGACAGTTCTACATGTTCACACTCGTCGAAAAACTACAAGAAATGCGCTGAAACAATTAGCAACTCAGCCTTCAGGCTATAACAATGAAGATAGGTTCATTGCTAAACACTAAAGTAAAACTCTCAACTCGGTCGATCGCACTGAAGCTAATCTCCGAACTCAAGACACTGCTACTCCCAGGAGAGGAGGGTATATACAGATTTAAGCTACCTTCGAGAATATTCCCGAAAAAATCGCTAAAAGTGTGTTCTAAAATGTTCTCGCTCCGCCAAATGTACAATTTCACGCCAAATCCGGCAATGCGGGGAAACTGCCTCACCGCAGGTCAGCATTTCACAGCAATATAAATTGTAATCACATAAAATACATTTAAATATTTGCACAATGTATTCAAATGTCTTCAGACGTCTTATATGTTATGTAAAGTATGCGAAGTAGGAAGGAAATATCCACACAGGCTAGTGAAAATGTACAGTGAAAGATTTTCCGAGTTTTTGAACAGGAAATTACTAAATATGTTCATCAAAAATAGACATTGATGGATAGTTTTCTAAATATTAATAAACGTACTGTTCAGAGTCAAACGTAACTATTACAAAATGACAGCTAGTAATATAGAAGAATAGTTACACAAATCAAATAAAGTATTCTTTAAGCCAGTTCATATCCTTTCGAGACCTATTATTGCGAATGGAATTCCCTAGCGAAAGTAGGAAGTTAAAATCTCTGAAACTTTTATTCTTTGTCAAGACAAAAAGACCACAGTAAATTTACTTTTATTCTTTTAGATTGATAACAAGATTTATAAATGTAACACAGAAGTTATTTTTATGTTCAGCATTGAGAAAGGAAGGAGTAACTATTAGTTTCATAAAAGATTCGGACAGCTGTTTCTGGTATGTTATTTCACTTAAGAGTGATTGCTTAAGCTCTATAAATAGCGCATTTATTTGGTTTCAGGGAAAAAGTTTTGAAACATTTTTGGTGTCTAACCTTGATGAACTAATTGGTCCCAAAGTAAGTAATAAGTAAAGACCACAATAAGGAAAGATAAATCTATGATATATGCATTTTCTGAAGGTTCCTTCTTTCAACATTTACAGGCCAAACTCATGCATTCTTTGCTACTTCACTTTTATGGTTTGCTATCTCATGCTTTTCAATCGATTTTTTTTTCGTTTTACTGTACGTTTATGCACGTAAAACAGGTTATTTAGATATCACTTGTATCACAAATAAAACATTGTTCACACTTTGCTTTGTACTGCCTACCAAAATTTTTCACGGAATTTCCAAGGTCAAAGATTGAATCTGCAGTTCGGTCTGATTTTCAATAATCGTTAGGTCCCCAGCTTATCGAATAGCCGGATTACAAAAGACTATAAATAAAAGTGTATTTCAGCATTACATGTGTATTCAGTATGAGTACAGTTATCCGGCTAATATGAGTACAGTTGATATAATGAGTACAGTTATCCAGCTTTGGAATAAAGTGATCCTCATGTACACTGATGTTTTTTTCAATGAATATACAGACATGTTTTAAAGATGTATGGCAATCTGAAAATTCTAGCAAACAGATATAGCAGTTTAAAATATTAAAATATCAAAAACCTTTTACTATTTACTGCCATAAAATAAACAAAAATATAAAACGCACCATTCTCATCATGTTTAGTGGAATGCAATTACCTTTAAATAAAGCTATGCGTTTCGCGTAAAATTTGTACTGAAAATGTTCCAAAGATATACAAAAAACAACTGTATTTCAATTTAGAAATTGAGATTTTAATATGCGTGATAGATCTCTTTACTACAACTGTTAAAGATATCGGAAACTATTTTAGAGGGCAAACGTTAATAGTAAGTCACCACGTCCTTTGGATCTTTGTTAACAAGGTGTTCCACAAATAATTCCTCTCAGATAAAAACCTTAACTAAGAACTTTTACGCGGAATTCTTTATTTATTTATGTTGTGCAAAGACAAAACAATCAAATTTTACATGAATGCCCTGTTACAATTAACTGAAAGTTGAATTCAAATGATTTTGTCCTCGTGGTAATCGAAGATTACCTAGCACTTAAAACTATAGTTGGATTAGTCAAGTTATTTAAATATGGTTAAACGCATGAAGGTTACCTGCTCAAGGGGTGTTTTGCCTTCATGACTGATCTTTTCTGGTGACTTACTGTTTACTCGCCTTACACATGGGAAAACCACAAAATTCAACTATGCAGCCAGTTCGTTCGCCTAAAACTTTTGTTGAATTACCAGATTTCACTGTTCTAGGCCACAAGCGAAGCTAGATAGAGAGAATGCTAAAAAGATCTATTTGAAACAACAGTGACCAGAGAACCGATGCTTGCTCGACGGACGGGTGTGTATGTTCAGCCCTTCGGGGGCATTCTTAGCCCTTCGGTGGTGATGTTTGCACTCGTAGCTCAGATTCTGGGCATTGAGTGTATAGAAATATCAAAGCTGTTTTTTACCTCGTAGAGAGTAATTTATGATCTGTAGTCAGATCATGTGTGAATAGAACTAATGCCATTTACACTGATATTTGATCCATTTACATTCTTATTCGCCTCCTATTTGGAGCTGATAGGCCGGCACCCATGCAACTGGTAGAATATTTGTCACCTTTGAGTTTCAATAAAGAACTCTATAAATGTCATAAAATTCATCATACTCTAGAGCGACAATGCAACAAAAATTGCAGTTGAAAAGTTTTCATTGCATATATATTGCTCTCGATTACAGCCGAAAACATCGCGGACGAAAATGTCGCGGAGAAAACAACGCAAGGCGAAAACGTCGTGGTACAAAACATCGTGGGAGAAAATAAAGCAAAGAGAAAACATCGCAGTTCTACAGCATCGTGGTACAAAATATCGAGGTCGAAAATAAAGCCGCTCAAAAACTTCGCAGTTTGAAAACATCGTCGTCGAAAATATGGTGGTAAAAAATAAAGTACCTACAAGTCATCGCATGACGATAACATCGCAGACATGCGTTTTTCAGGCTTTAATAATTGTTAATGGATATTCGCATAATGATTTATGAGACCAAGGTGGAAAGAAGGATAACTTTTACTTTCATATTTTTATTAACTAATAAATTTTTAAAAAACAAGACATTCAAACGAAACAAGGAATAATTTTCACTATAAGAGTATCAGATTAACAAAAGTGAAGAAAATAATATCGTAATTAACTTTGCAATTTTTTTATGGATAAGTCCATGCGGTTACTTATCTTTCTTTTCCTATTCTTTTTTAGATTTTACGTTTCATGAAAAATTACCAGTAAAACGTTATAAAAATATAATTTATTAATGATCTTTGTTAGTTAACTATGTCAGTTTAAAATTAAGTCTATAAGTTGCGTTAATTTTCTATACTTAAGCTTCCATTTTACATTTTCAGCAAATATTTATTAGTTAATAAAAAATATGAATGTGAAAATTAAAGTTTTACAATTATTAAAAAAACACTAAATTTTACAATTATTAAAGCCCGAAAAACGCACGTCTTCGATGTTATCGTCATGCGATGATTTATAGATACTTCATTTTTCACCACGATATTTTCGACGGCGATGTTTTTAAACTACGAAGTTTTTGAACCGCTTTATTTTCGACGACGATGTTTTGTACCACGATGATTTAGAGCTGCAATGTTTTCTCTTTGCTTTATTTTTCTCCCACGATGTTTTGTAACACGACGTTTTCGCCTTGCGTTGTTTTCTCCACGACGTTTTCGTCCGCGATGTTTTTGCCGCGATGTTATCAGGCGGACACTATTGCGGACATGTTTCAGTCACTTGTCTGCGATTCTGAATATGAATTTAAGGGAGTAAAAGATTTTGCGAATGAACGGTTATGAATATACAATTCAAAGTAAGGTTATCCAGCTTATTTTAATCATCAGCTTTCAACAAAATCTTCAGTATACCCCTTGTTAACTTTTTTATATTTAACGTGTCTCTGGATCGTATTTGCAATTCTTGATTTAGTTTGACTTATCTGATTACGGCAAAGCACACGAGGGCTATCTGTCTAAGGGGAAATGCTTTCGTGGAGGACTTTCTAAGCTTCAATTCTTGGAACATCTAACTTAAATATAGATTGCATTGCGACAATCTTACCTGCAAACACAGTCAATCTTACATTTCTGACAGTGGATTAATTCAAAAACTATTATCTCGAGTTTCTAATTTTTATTTCAGTTTTTCTTAAATGTTTCCAACATTAATATCTTCTTAAAATCCCTCATTAACGTTCATTCAAAACTAAATAATTTCGAGCCGAATGAATGTGAACGGGTAAATTATAAATAAATAAATCCTAATTATATTTATCTGCTTGTTTGGTGTCTTTAATAGGATGGTAAATGAATATGCAGTAAGGCAAACTGATAGCAAATCAGAGAATTCTTACACAAGTGATTAAAAATTAAGTAATAATTTTCTTTCGCAGTCTGTGCATTTGGCTCATTCCATTGGTTCATCGACGCATTTCAGAATATAAATTAAAAATACATCATGAATAAAATGAAAAATATGAGCATAAAGATCTTCATCTCAACGTTTTGTAATTATATCTTCAAAATAAATTCGTGATGTAAGACATCATCACAGAGTAAAACATGTAATGCACTTTTAGTTTTCTAGTTTCTCAGAATATGTCGTCAGAGTGTTTTGTAGTCATATAATGTTTGAAGATGTAAATACTATATTGTGTATTTGTGATTTTATTTTTAAATTTTCTATTACAACTTTGGTATAAATATATTGCATTGTTATTTTGATCATAAAACTGTATAAGCAAATCAAGCATAATGCAATACACATTGCGAAATAGTTTCAGTTTTGTCTTTTGTAAGTCTTTTTAACTGAAGTACCTCGCGTTTGTGTCTGCCTTCCCTCCCGCATTAGCTGTAAATGTGTATTTTTCAGTCTCCTTACCATTATGTAGTTAAGTTTGCCTTGCAGGGATATTGCTTTTAAACAATAACTGACTACACATCTAACAAGGAGACAAATTGGTAAATAAGATAATATTTGTACCCGAGACTATGAAGTTCCAAATAAACGTAACTTTTCCAGCTCAATTAATTGAGTAAGTAATACAATTTTCTATATTAACAAACTGCGTATCATAAGATGGCTCTTTTAATTAAAATAAAATATATTTGCAAAGTAAGATTTTGATCTAACTTTGTTCTTTCTTTAACTTTATTCTCTAGCTTTGATTCGGTCTAAACTTTGTTAGCATGATCGATGAAAAATACAGTTATCTACACTTAGATGCTTCTTCCATGATATAAAGCATGGTGACAGAAGTAAATGATCGACGGGTAAGCTATAATTACACAACGTGTGTCTCATAAGTTATGATACAAGGCAGCAGGATTTTACATCGTTAGTTCTCTAATTTGTTTTCTGCTGATAGTATTCTTGCGTAAGTGTTTCAATTTGAAGCTGCAAGAATGTAAGCGCAAATAGCAATTAAAAGAACTGCACATTTAATACCGTAATCTTAATAATTGTAAATTTAATATTATTTAATTGGCAGCAGTTATTGACATAATAACTAGACGTGCAGCTGATAAATGTCATTAAATTCATCGCTAATAATAATGGTGATGAATTACAGCTTTCCAATCGGGAATTCTTAAACTGTAGGCTCTTAATTTTTTACTGTAATTCAGTTTTATTCATCTTTTATTCATCTTAGATTTAAGTTGGGATTTGAATAAAAATGTTCATCTCCCCATAGCTAGACTCCTTTTACGCAAAGAATTTCAGAACTCAGTAGTTTGTTTCAAGTAATTTCGGTTTATAATATGACTCCGATGATTCAGATTTGGCTTAGCATGCTTTTAATTAATAAGATTAGAAACTGTCAAGAAGGTTTAAGTTAAAAAAGAAAAAGATACGTAAAAAAGATTGGTGCCAAAACATTTCTGAGCTTTCAAATAAGTACGCTGACTAAAGAAGAGGAAACGTCTTAACCAGAATAGAAATATGAACTAAAATAGCATTATTGTGAAGAGAGTTTTTTTTTGTGCTATTTTTGCATAAAAAGGTATACCAATTACCACCATCAAATCAGAAAAAATGGTGTATTTTCAAACATTCGTTGGGATTCCATACAAAAAATGTTTAAGGCTTATTAACAATAAAAATGTTATTTAACAGTGATTAGTAGAGGAGGGCAGTCAAAAACAAAGTCTTTTGACATCCATAAACAGTAGTTATGAGTGTCACATTTTTTAATAATACATACAAATGCCCGCACATAATAGACCTAAAACTGTTATCTTAACATATATTAACAGATTTTATTTTTACACAGGATAGATTTTATTTTTACCTCATTAACTTTGTATGGTGCAGCTTTGACACGATCGTAAATAATTCGAAATAAAAAATAATTCTGAACACAGATAATAAGACATTTTAATAACAATCGTTTTCAAATTAAACTTAGAATCAAAGAATCTTCACCGATACCAATATTTCAGGTTTACAAAATAATATAGTCTACTCTTTTCTGTCAACATTTCACGATGCTTTAGAACTGCGATGTTTTTCTCTTTGCTTTCTTTTCTCCTATGATGTTTTGTTCCACGACGTTTTCGCCTCGCATTGTTTTCCCCGCCACGTTTTTTTCGCGATGTTTTCGGAGGACACCGTTTTGATAAACTTCATAGCTTACTCAAATTCACCTCAAACAATTTTCCTGATTTTAGAGCACTCACGATACAAAAATGAGTAGTCGTGCTTTTGTTCTGAAATTCCTTGCGTCTAAACATTCTTAAATACTTCATATTGAATACTGACCTAAAAAGTAAAGGTACAGGTGCTTAATAATACCTTAACCATTTGGCCATTTTCCCCGAAATACACTCGTCGATTTGAAAAGTGTCGTCAGGTGTCAGTAGCGAGACACGTTCTAAGGGTTAAGTGTTACTTCGATCTTTACGACTTGCCGCTTCATGTTTTTCAACCCTCAGAATGCATCGAAAACTAAAAGAGGAGATTCGTGGCCTAAGTTATTGATCATGCGTTCTCCAGAGCGGGGGTGTATCAGGATCATATAAAACAAGATTAACTTAAAAAGACGGACACTTTCGCTCCCTTCCAACTGGTATTGCAATAGGAACTGCCGCTCGTTTAAAAGCGTGCCTTTAGGAGATTGCCTTTCTTAATTTTCAGTTAAGAGACCATGCAAGGCACTGCTTGTAAAAATATGGTCCAAAAGCGGCATTCTGTTGAGGAATATAAGAGCAACAGGAGAAGGAGATCTATTGGCTTAAGAATAGACTTTCTCACGATGATCTACTTAAGGATGTTGAGCTTCTGAGGGGGTCCAATGTAAGCCGTGCTTTCTATCGTGAAATTAATCTTAGCCGTAAAGACTTTAAGTCTAGAACTACTGCCTGTAGAGACAAAAACTACCTCATCGTAAATGATAGAAATGAGCTGCTTCACGGGTGAAATGAGCATTTAGTAACTTGTTGAATGACCGCGGGATGGATTTTCAACCTACCCAATTACCTCTGTAAACACCGATAGTATCCCGCCATCATCTTTGGTAGAAGTTAAAGAAGGAATTAAAAAGCTTAAAAATAACAAGGCCCCAGGCCCTGACTCGATTACTTCAGAGCTCATTAAAAGTGCTGCAGGGCAAAACATTGAGGAAATACATCACCTCATTGAAGCAGTTTGGAACCAAGAAGTTTTATCCGAAGATTGGAAACTGAGCATCATCTGTCCTATACAGAAAAAAGGAGACATTTTGGAATGTACCAACTACAGAGGAATAAGTCTCCTTTGTGTTTTTTACAAATTATTTTCCAATATACTTTTTAGTAGACTAGTCACTTAAACAGAAAATATTGTATGTGATTACCAGTGTCACTTCCTCAAAGGAAAATCCACAAACCTTCCTTTGAGGAAAGAACAAAACCAGAACAAATCTTTAACATTACGCAAATTTTGGAAAAAACTAATGAATATGGCATTGCAACGCACGACCTTTTTGTTGATTTTAAGACTGCCTATGACTCAGTAAACAGAAAATATTTAATTGAAACTATGAGAGAATTTGCAATATCTGAAAAATATATAAATTTGGTCACTATTACTGAGACAAAACTTAGGGTTAAAAGTCAGAATAATCTCTCAGACAATAGGCTCTCAGAGCCTATTGTTTCAAATGGGCTGAGACCGGTGATGCATTGGCCTGCTTGCTTTTTAATCTTTTTTTTTAATTGAAAATTTTAAAATCCTTGCCTTCCAAAAAATCACAAAAGACTCCAACATTAATACTCATGGAACTATCTTGAACACGTCCGTTCAGATTTTTACGTGTGCAGACGATATTGACATAGTCGCACGCACTCTCGAGTCGCTTAGAGAGGCTTTTACATCACTAGAGGCTGCAGCCAACAAAATGCATCTAACAATCAACCAAAATAAAACTAAGTACATGCCATGTAGTAATAACAGCAGCTGTAAAATAAACATTTAATGGGTTAAAGTGGATGGGATAGTATTATTACTGAATTTGGAGAAAATTATTTTCATATTCACTTAGTCGTAAATTAGGATGCACTTTTGAACTTTATTCTGTATCTATTTTTCAAATATAACATGAAAGAAAATCCTTGTTCACACAAACAGGATGAGCAAAAACGCAATAAAAATTTAATAGTTTTATTTGAAATGCTTTAAAATTCTTTTTTTCGTTGCAGCCAAAAGTTAAGAAGTCTGTTATTTTTTAAATTTTCAGTCAGATTTCGATCACAGGAAATTTCTATTAATTGTTCTGTACTTCACGAGATAAAATTTAAGGTACCTTTGGACAAACTATATTTCTAATCCAGTTTTCTTTCTCATAATCCTCGGGAAAATACATGTTGAAATTATTTATCAATGAAAAACAATTATTTTTAATGTCGGATGCTAATCCTTTTTTATTTTGAAATTATTTTCCCTTAGAAAACTTTCTAAAAGTGGTAAAAAGTTTAAAATATTATCATCCAATTCTTTGCTTATTAGCTCGAGTTTTCTTTAATCACTGCATTTATTTTATCTCTAATGGTAAATAAATTAACACTTTGTCCTTGTACAATTTAAGGTACTTTTGGACAAACTGTATTTCTAATCCAGTTTTCTTTTTCATAATCCTCGGGAAAATAAATGCTGAAATTATTTATTAATGAAAAACATTCATGAGTTCATAAAGATGATCATTTAACTTTCCAAAAATATTAGTAAAATAAGCTAAACGTCTCAACCGTTATTCACTAAGTAAATATTTTTGCAATTTAAATTTTGAATCTCAACGAAAAATCTGAATTTCTGATCCAAGTTCAAAAAAATGGTTTAAAACTTTGCCTCTGTATAATTACCCTACTTTGGAATGTGACAAACACGGGACATTTCTTGGCATAAAGTCGTAAATCTTCTTGAATTTAAACTTGGTTTTAGTAAAATTAACAATTTTCACAGTTTGATTCGAAATGATTTTCAGGTTTTCGGGGATTTTTAGCTATTAAAGCTTCACGATGAATGGAGCAGTGAGTAAATTTAGTTTCAAGTGCGACTTTCTTTCTTTGAGAAACAACACCGGAATTTGTTCGTTTTAAATCCCCAGCTCCATCACTGCGTACGGCAATGCATTTATTCCAAGGAATATCATTCTGAGATATAAAATTGTCAATTACTTTAAAAATTTTATTTGTAGTTGCTCTATCATGAAGAGATTAAAAAAATACACACTCTTCGGTAATTCGTTTATCTTCTTCAAAACGTATGTAAACTAACAATTGAATAAAGGTCGTTATATCAATACTTTAATCTAACACCAATGCGAAATATCTACTTGTTTTATTTTTTGAATTAGTGTCTCTTTTATGGAATTTATCGTTTCATGAATTCGTCGACTTACTATATCATTTGATAACGGAATATTATTAAGTTCATTAGCCTCTTTGTCGTTGAACAATGTTTAAACGATAGCTTTTGCTACCGGTAATATAAGGTTTCCCCCAGTAGTGGTCGCCTACACAGTCTTGTCAATTCTTAGGCTTATTGGGTTAGGTTAGGTTATTTAATTATGGCAAAGCACACGAGGGCTATCTGCCTAAAGGGAGGGATGCCTTCGTGGAGGACTTTCTAAGGGAAACTGGCTCGTATACACGTTACACATGGGGAAAACCACGAAAACGCCCATGCAGCCAGCCCGTTCGCGGGATTCGAACCTCGGACAGAACTACCAGTGTTCAGCGTCTTTACCGCTCTGCCGCTGGTGGGTTAGGCTTACTGGGTAATTAGCTTCCAAGGCTTTTTGACTTGAAGCAACAAAACCTTTCATTACTTGCTTACTATTTTTGAACTCTCATAATTTCCTCTTAAAATATTCCTCAGATTTATTCTTTAAGTTGGCATACTTAGATTCAAGTGGTTTGATACTTTGATTGGATAATAGTTCACCGCAAACAACACGTTGAGGTTGAGGGTCTATTTCATCTCCATCCCAAGTAAAACCATTCCAAGTAAATAAAATTTTATTATATTTTCTATAAACAATTTTTCTTTTCTTTTCTTTTCAATATTCCTGGATCCATCACCTGTGACTTTTCCGTTTAGTCAATCCTAGCCATTTCTCCATTGTGAAAATCTAGGTTTGTTTCATTATTTTTACACAAATATTTAAATGCGCAATAAAAAACAAACGACGATATTCTCAAATCGCCGTAGAAAAGTAAAGAACACAAAGCAACAACACAAAATACCTGCAGTTAAAGACAGCAAATCGACGTAAAAAATTATTCTAATTGAAAATAGAGCAATACGAACCCGGAAATAGTGGCGACATAAAGTGTAGACATGCTAATAAATCGATCAACTCTAAAAGAATTTATGAGATACTATTATCTTTAAGAACTTAGTTTTATTTCCTATTAAATACAACATCCATTCCCATTAATCCTTTTAAAAATATCGTATATGACAAATTTTGTTATGCCTGTGGCTAAAAGAATATTTATGAAAATAAAAACTGATTATTTTACTGAAGTCTATAGTCGGCTATTGACCTTGAACAAAAGTCAGGTGAATAAAACTTAGAGAAAATATTTCAACAGGATCCTGGGCTATTTAACTTTTGAATAATTAAAAATACTTTGTTTCTTTACGTACCACTTATTTTTCTCTTGCGTACCACCGGTTGAGAATCACTGGCATAGAGCTTACGATTTAATGCTCATTTATCAGTAGGTTATGTCAGTCATCAAGGCATCATAAGTATCAAAAACACTTATGTGGTTATCTGCTCTTCATCAACTGTAGAGTTAACTTAAAGCCCTATAAACCCTGTTAGACTGACAAGTGAGTCAGCACTCTGTGTATTAAAATTACAACAAAGTCTTAAGAAAGTCTGAAATAGCATTTTTATTCAAAACTTGAACTTAACAATTGCACAACATGTGCGAACAAATTAAACTCCGCCATTTTCAGCTATTAGGTAACAGAAAGTCAAATTTACAAATTAAAGTAATTCAAAGCAGAAGACTATAATTATTTATTGTAACGACATTAAAAATGTACTGAATTATTTATTGTAACGAAGTAATATGTATTTCGCGGTTACGGTGTCCTTGAAAAGTTGATGTCCAAATTGTTTCACATTATTCCTCCATTTTTCTAGTAGTAATTGTAATAAGTATATATCTTGCACGCTGGAGGCCTCAAAAAGAAACAGAATTCCGAAATTGTAACTTTCGTTCAGAAGTTGGTATGTGCTGTTAGCTTTCTGAGAATGAATTATGATTGCATTAGCAAAGAAATGCAGGAAATAGCCATTAGAGCAGAGAATAGCCATTCCACAATAACCGTTTTTTCACATATGTAGAGAATAACCATTCTTTCGCATATGGCGGAAAGAAAGGTAGTACAAGAATTAATTCAATCAATTATCCAAGTTTTAATTCTGTATTATCTAGTTTTTAATCACTGCTGAAGGTAAGTAAATTCTGAAATCTTTCGAATCCAAATGCTAAACTATTTGTAAATCTTTCGAACTTCGAATCTTTCAGTTCACTGTTCTTATCAAAATAAGGAAAGGAAGAAAAAAGAAGAAACTCTCACTTAATATTGAAAAAAATTTAACTAAAGCAAAATTTTAAATATACGCGTATTAAAAAAACAAATTTAAAAGCATCGATTTTGAAATTACATGTAAGGAGGACATATATTTCTAATTCCAGTGATTTGAAGCATTTTTTTTGTTTAATTTTGTTTATAATTCAAAACATATTTTCAATTGCTAAATTCTAGAAGAGCGAATAAAACGTCTCGCTAGGTGAATTAGACTTAACCGTTCGGAAGGCACGAAAATTGTTTATTTAAAATATGAGAACACTAATGTTTCCGAAACTGATTCTGAATTAGCGAAACATTTTTAATGCATATTGCTGTTTACAGATAACAATAAAACTAACGAAAAAGTAGAAGTGATAGTATAAATCTAAATCATAGGAAAATGGGTTAATTAACGAACGTAGTAACATAACTTTGGTCCTCATATCTAAAGTAGTTTTGCAATGTTTCATTCCCAGCAATCTACTGCTGAATCATATTTTTTGTAACCTATTCCTTGTGTCCCTAAAATAAAAATTTAAGCCTAATCATTTCGGAAGCAGAAATGTTATAATGCATGTTATTGACATTTGAGTAAGTAAACAAATAAATATAGACTTTTCAAACTCTTTCTTCAAATAAACTGGCATGGAAAAATGGTGAGATGTGCAATGTATAATCATCTTTATCCTTTCTCATTATAATGCAACTATGATACTTAGTAACAAATCCCGTTATGGAAGAGTGTGAACACCATCTCAATAACTGTAATTTCGCTATTTTCCTTTTCTTTTTTCGCATTTATTTTAGTTCAATGGCGAACACTTAGTTTTCCGCTTTCCACGAAATGTAGTTACTTCCAAAGACATTTTAATGCATTTTTTTTATCAGCCTCGAATTTTCCGAATAAAAAACACAGAGATTCAAATTTTACTTTCTTTCTCATAAAACCACAGATTAGTTTCAGATAATAGTAATGCAGTGGTATCTCGGTATACGCTATTAACCCGTTCTAGATGCGTACCAAACTAGCTTTTTCCATAAGAAATAAAAAGAAAATAATCAATTCGTTCTTATAAAATATCTTATTGTTATTATTACAACTATGTTTAATACAAAAATACAAATGTAGCGGATCAAATATGTACTGCACATAAATGAAATACTTACTGACCATGAATACTTTACAGAAACGTTTTTCTCCCATCCAGATCAAAATCAATTTTTCAACATGCTTTAACGTCTCTTTGCTCAGTAATTGATTTCACACTTTTCGCAACTTTAGCCGATTTAATAATGTCTTTGTTTTTCATAGTCATAGACACCATCATAATCGGCATACGGTATGCAGCAACCGATTCCCGGATGCATATTTCATAAGTGCACATCTGTATAGCCACAGAGGGAGTGGCCTCTAGAATGGACCAATGGGCGACCAGTAACATTTCTGTTATTTCACATGACCTTTGCCGCGCTTTAAGAAAGATGGTTGAAAATGTTTTGTCATGCAATTTCCTGTACAAAATAATTCAAGCATTGTGGATTTCTTTGTGAAAATTATCAGTGCGAAGTTAGATCAGATATAAACATAAATATATATGTAAATGGAAAAAGTCTCAGCAATTTTTATTACAGTATGAGAAAAAATATATTCTATAATAATAGCCAATGCACAGCTTTATTCAAAGTGAATTTTTCTAATTTGCGTCCCTTATGCATTTAGTGTGTTAAATTTCATATTGATAGTTTTTCATTATTATATACATTGTTTGCACAAAAAACACTTTTCAAACAGAATGAATTTACCTTATTCACAACGAAAATATTTAATTTATTCTTATATAAGTTTTAATGTTAACAAGAGGCATAACCAGATAATTCACAATATATATTGTTACGGTTTTTGTATTTAGTTTGCTATTTTTCTTAGAATTGTAATTAAATTGTTTTATTTCCCCGTGTAATGCAGCGCGCGACGAATTTTAAGAGAAACCTACGCCGAAAACGTAAAAATACCGGAACACGCGCATTTAATAAATAGATATCTGGTAATTTATATTTAAATTGTAATAATGAAATTGTGTGTTAGCTGTAACTGTAATTCTACTCTTTTGCTTTCCAGAAACCTCCAGAAATTACGAGAAGCTTCTCGTGACTGATTAAAAAGCTTACAAAAGCCGGAGAAAAACATCTCAGTTCAGTTGTTTACTAAGTTATTGCTGTTTACTTAGTCTCTGTAATTTTGAGATCGGATTAGCTTTCTCTGGGCTTTGAACTGAATTCCAAAGTTTTAGTAGTTTAAAATATAACTACTGTGGGATATTGCGATATTGTAGGAATATCTGAGAGGAAAATTTTCAGCATTTTGTTTTATTTCTTGTGACAAGAATAAATTTTACTAACTTTCCATCAGACTTGTACATTCAATCTATGATGAACCCATAGGCACGCAACACTTCTTGGTGTCAGGAGTGAAGTAAGAAGTTACCACTGTTTCTACTGGCTTACCGCACACGAGACTACCGGCTATTCTCCATCTCGGATGCTCTGCGGTCGTGACCTTCGTCTGCCTTGTGATCTTTTGTTTGGTCGCCCTCCGGATGCGCCTTCATCGCCTGAGGGATACGTTCAAGACCTTTAGACCCAGTCTGAAGTGACGCACAACTTTGCACGAGAGCGAGTCAACTTGGCGAAGGAGAAGATGAAGACTCGATACGACGCGAGAGCTACTGGACATCGATTCAAAGAAGGAGACAAGGTGTGGTTGTGGATTCCGACTCAACAGATAAAACTTTGTCTGAAACTACAGTCACCTAGGGATGGTCCTTACACTGTCCTAAACAGGCTGAACGACGTCGTGGTTCGGATCATAAGTCATCGAACTCTAAGCCTACATTCGTTCATTACGACAGGTTAGCTCCTTACTACGGCCATGGTACTTAGTAAATATTATTGTAAATAGTATAAGACCATGGTCCTTTTTGTTTCTAAATTTGATAGTATTTGACTTGTATTCAGTATTTAATAGTATTTGATTTGTATTTAGTATTTGATTTAATGGATATTTGTTTTTGGTAGTATTTTTTTAAGTTACCTATTGCAATTATTGTTTACGTTGTTTGTTATTGTAATGTAATGTTTGTTATTGCATTTATGCCTTAGTTGTAAGTTTGGCTTCCTGTCCAGGGATTGTACTGCCCGGGACGTGAAATCCTTGAGAAGGGAGCAGTGTTACGGTTTTCGTATTTATTTTGCTATTTTTAGTATATATGTAATTAAAATTATTTTATTTTCCCATGTAATGCAGCGCGTAAAGAGTTTTAAGAGAAAGCTACTCAGAAAAAGTAAAAATACAGGAGCACATGCATTTAATAAATAGATATCTCATAATTTATATTTAAATTGAAATAATGCAATTGTGTGTTAGTTGTAACTGTAATTCTACTCTTTTGCTTTCCAGAAACGGCTATTGTTCGGAGAACAGCCTTGACGCCAAAAAGGGAGAAACAGCTTATTGTGGTATGGCAGGCAATGGTATGGCATTCGATGACGTACTTCCTCTAGGTAGATAGCCGTAATACTTATCCCTTGCTAAGAGATTATCTGAAGTATTACTTGTTATCTGTAGTATTTATTATTAGTATTTATTACTGTAGCATTTATTACTGTAGTGTTTATTATTGGAGTATTTATTCTGTAGTATTTGATTATCTGTAGTATTTACTTCCGTTGGCATGATGAAATGTCGCCCATACCCTTAAAGAAGCCAATTTCGCGCAACCAAGGCTGTTCTCCAAACAATATACCCAGAAATCTCCAGAAATTACGAGAAGCTTCTGGTGACAGATTAAAAAGCTTATAAAAGCCGGAGGAAAATGCCTCAGTTCAGTTGTTTACTAAGCTATTGTTGTTTACTTTGCCGCTTTAATTCTGAGATCGGATTAGCTTTATCTGCGCTTTGAATTGTGTTCTTAAAGTTTTAGTAGTTGAAAATATAACTACTGTGTGATATTGCGATATTGTACGAATATCTGTGAGGAAATATTTCAGCATTTTGTTTTATTTCTTGTGATAAGAATTAATTTTATTAACTTTCCATCAGACTTGTGCATTCAGTCTATTACAAATCCGTACGCACCTGACAATATTTTGAATCTTACGCTTTCAAATCAAATGAATGCAAGCTAAGAAAATATTAGATTCATTGTAACACTTCCAGTTATTCTCAGCTCAGTAAAAAATTGTACACTTTAATTCTCTTAATCCTAAGGTGTCTTGAGTCATTTTCTCGATATAAAGAGCGATAATATGCCACGAATACTAATCCGGATATCAGTGCGTGATAAGTTTCACAAAAGTGAAATGTTAATGATTAAATAAACTTAATATGAAATCACTGAAAGATCCTTTCCTAAAATGGTAGCAGCATTTATACATATCTAACTGCGGAACAAATGCAAAATAAAACTTAAACAACAGCATGCGCTCATATTGATAGTTTCAAAGATTCAGCGTCACAAGAGCAATAGAAGCTCATTGGTCCATTTTTGAAATACCTCCCTCAGTGGCGCTACTGATGTGCACTTGTGAATTATGCTTCCCGATACCGCATGTCTCCTTTCCAAAAATGTCTTTTTATGCTCCATGGTGATCTTAATCAATATCTTCGTTGTTAACTCGTCTCATTAACTTTTTTTAAAACTATTGATGTATTTACAAAGCATTTACTCGAAAAAAGACAAAATTACTTGAACCGTATTTGAGTAAAATATCGTATACCAAACAAAACTTTCTGAGAGGACGTATACCATACTAGACGTATTGTATTTCAAAGAAGTATACCGAGGTACCATTTTACAGGTAAAACGTAAAATATTTAAGCGTTATCTTCTTCTAGCTCATGTTCCATGTCTTATAACTTCCTTGACTCAATTTTTTTTGTTTTGTGACCCATGTTCTTTATTTGCAACTCAGATTCTCTTTATATTTTATTTCAAATATGACACATGATAATATTCATAATTATTTATTGTAACGACGTAATATGTAATTCGTGGTTACGGTATCCTTGAAAAGCTGATATTCAGCTTGTTTCACTCCGTTTTGCAAGCAGCAACCGTGAACACATATAAAATATCCTACACCCTATAACTAAAGTAAAGGAAATAAAATTGTTTTCACAGATGTCCTTCAGAGCCTTACGTGATCCAGCTTCAAAGCGGAAAAAAATGCCCAAATTGTTAACTTTCATTCAGAAGTAGGTGTGTTCTGTTTGTTTTCTATCCATCCCTTATAATTGCATCAGTGAAGACACGCACAGAATAGTCATTTTTTCGCACATAGCGAAAAGCCAGGTTGTATAAGAATTAATTCAATAAGACTTTAGCCAAAATTGAATAAAGTATTATGCAACCGTCGGTCACTGCTGAAAATAAATGAATTCTAAATTCTCTCCAATCCAAATCCTAAAATATCCTTCAATTTTTCGAACGTCGAATTTTTCATATCCTTTTTATAAAACTCTGAAAAAGAAGAAAAAACTCTCGCTTAATATTAAAAATTTTAAATGAATCAAAATTTTAAATATGCTTTGCATTGAAAAACATATGTAAAAGCACAGATTTGGAAATACATATACGGAGGATATAAATCTGTAATTCCAGTGATTTAAGGTGAAAGCAATTTCTTGTTGATTAGTTTCGTTTATAATTTAAAACATATCTTTAACCAGTAAATTACAGAAGAACGAATAAACCTCCTCGATCAAGATTTAAACATAACCGGTCCGAAGGCACGAAAATTGTTTATTTAAAATATCTAATACAGAACAGTAATGTTTCCGAAACTTATCTAGTTAGTGAAATATTTAGTGTAATCTACTGTTTACAGATAGCAAGACAATGTGGAGAACTGACTTTTATTTTCATTTCTTTAATGTTAAAACGATTTTCTGCACGTATCTTCGTTTATCGAACTAATTGAAAATTCTTAGATATTTATTGTTTGCACCGCGATTCTTCGCAAAATATCTGGATTTTTTCTACTATTTTACGCAACAGATTGTTAATAATAAAAGAATAATTATGAACTGCTGAAAAAGGATTTTTCAGTAAGACTAACATATCACCGAGACAAAAAATTTAATTTTTATGTAAGTTTTTATTTAAATCTCGTAAATATTAATAAACTAAAAGTACACAAATAATTTATCTTGTAGTTCATTGGGAACAAGGGATTAAATAATTCTCTACAAAATTTATCAACAGTTTTATATCACGAATAATAACAGTCCGTTTTATATTACGAATAATAACTAAGTATGAGCACTCTCAACTATGCGATAAATTATTTTCATCTGCTTTCAGTTCTTTAAATCTTTTATGAATTTTAAATAAAAGTTTATTTCATATAAACATTTTATTATTTTTATTAGTCCCTAGGGGCAATTTGCCCAGAAGGACTATTAATTTCGTTTTGGCATTTTGCGTTGGAATATCGGTTCACTTTTCAAATTGTTGCCAACAAATATATTATAACTCTGTATTATATTTAAAGAAATTGAATAGTGTAGAATCTGCATAAATGTATGTATGTTTCTCGCATTGCGATAAAACCAACGGTACCTAGAGCCATCATATTTTGTATAACGTACGTTTCCATCCGAATATGGGCATCTGGAAGCTCAAATGTGAAGTTTGGAATTTGTTTCACTAGCTACTTCATATTTTGTAAAACTTTAACCAATTTTTGATTAACAAACTCAACTATTTCAAAGCGAGCAGTGGAAACACTGTACGGAAAAAAAAACATTTTTATCTCCAGCGCTTGAGACTATGTACCGGAAATTCTAAAGATATGCTCATTTTAAAATTATTTTGCGATATTGCTGTTGAACTGAATTTTATGGTTTAAGTGCGAAAAACATGATATTTATTAAATAAAGGTAACACAAAAAACGCTAAAAAAACCCTTTGGGCGTTATGTAAAATCTGAAAACTCTCAGAATTTTTTAAATATTGTCATTTGTAATTATTTATTAATTTATTTGCTTTTTAAATCCAATAATGAAGATTTGTATGTATGTATGTTCCTCGCACAGTGGGAAAACGACGGCGCCTAGTGCTACGGAATTTTTAATACACGGAATCCTGACCATCGATATTTGAAGTCCGAATTTTCAGTTTCGAAATTCTTTCTGATTTGTTTCATATTTTATACAAGTTCAACGAATTTTTGTTTATCTAAGTCATTTTATTAACAATTTTGCTCATCCAGCGATTTGAAAGGAAAACGTTCACTGTTCAAAATAGAATATTTTTATTTATAACGCGTCAGACTGTTACCATTCCTCAAAATGAATAACATTTATCTTTGAGTTTCAATTCTCAAATTCGACTGTTTGAGAGCAATATGTTGCGACTGTTTCAAACAGAACACTTATTATCTCTACGCAACAGCGTGCTACATTTAAATGACGGAAAGCGCGTGAAGTTAGGGTTTCGAATCTTTAAACCTTTCCAAGGTTCCAGTATCTTGTGCTTACCAGTTAGTAGTTGATATGCAGCATTTCAGAGTTCCTTGCAAAAGACACGTATTCTTCCTCGTTATGGGTTCGTAGTGGCACCTTAATAACTGCGCTAGAGGAGAAGAAGAAATTGACGCTTTACCGAAATAAATAGCAACTCCTAGTATAAAACAGACGAGTATATCATCTCCGGACATCTCCGGACTTCGAGGTACCCATGCTTGGGTGAAGGATTACCTGTATTAAAAATTCGGTGACTTTAGGTGGCGTCGTTTACCCACAATGTGAGGCATACATACATAGACACAAATTTTTATTATCGGATTTTTTTAAATAATACATCGCGAGGACATCTGGTGTGAACAATTTGAAAGATAGAAAATCATGCATAAAGAAAATTCTCTTTAAGATGCTATGTATGTTGTCGATTCAAAATCATTAATAGAGCAGAATCTAAATAGCGGAGCACTCTACCGATACTGTAGTGAACCAGTAACTCAGTGGTTAACGAACTGTATTCCACGAGTCAACATGAAAACTAGAAAAGAAAATTATAAACCACTCACATTAGTTGATTAAAAAAGTTTAACTAGTTAACTAAAAAATATCAAGACACATTTAGTTACAGATTAGTTTTAAAACATCACATGTAGTATTCATATGTCAAAGAAAATTACGTGCAATGCTTTTTAAAGCTGAAGAGTTTTCTAATGGAAGAAGAATTGAATTTAGCCGAGAGATTTAAAAATTGTACAATGGAACACCTTTTTCAGTTCAAGAAAACCATAAAAAATATTTCCCAGGAAAAACAATGAAGTATTTGTTTATTTACTTCTAATGGCTAGGCAAAAAGTTACAAAGAACTAAAGTCTTGCAAACAAAGGATTACAAACAGTAGAATTAAGAACAATAAGACCGAAGTCACAGCCTAAGAAGCACTCTTGCCTCTCAGTATCTCGACTCTTCTGTAAGACCACGAAGAGCCCTTCGAAGCAGGTGGTCCCTATCCATTTCTTCTCCAGAATTACAAAGTGGGCAAATAGGATAGCTTGAAATGACTATGCGGTGCAGGTAGCCGGGAAGGCGATCATTTCCTCTCGACAGACGAAACTACACAATACACAGACTTATCATTATCTGTAACTTTTTAACGTTGTACGAATCTGAAGATCTCGTAAGATATTAGACGTAAATAAACTTTTTAAAAAAAGTTTAATCCTCCAATAAGAAATGGCTGTATTAGGATATTGTAGTAAGCTGGCAGCTCTTATTACAAGTAAGTCTGCTTGTTCATTGCCTCAAAGGATTGATGTTCAAGAGAGCTTATTGTTTAAACGGATGCGTGAGAATCAGAAAAAATGACTGCCTTTGAAACCTTGTAACGAATAAAAAAAATGAAATATGACTGGATAAAAAATACATTCTGAGTCCGTTCGAAATCTTGCCACTGAAGGAAACGGATCAACTTATCGGCATATCGACAGATTGAACATTAAAATTAAGCAAAAACAGCTCCTAAATTTTTGGTTGCAGATTTATGGAAAATATTCAGATGTTTCTCACACAGCTGTAAACGTTTTAATGCCATTCGGAACAATATATTTAAGTTAAAACTAGTAACGCATGTAATAACAGAAACAAAGTAAAGAAAATAATTAAAGGTGGAATATGAAATGAGACTGCAGATAACATCAACACAGTTAGACCTTCGACAATCCGTGTAAAAAATGCAAGCACAACCCTGTCACTAAATACGCTGCAAAGGTAAGTGACACCTGAAGCACTAGTTAATGCTATTAATGAGTAAATTACGTTAATTTTATGTTAAAAATTTTTAATAGAAATTACAATACTTCTCTTCAATTGCCTGTACATAAATTACTTATAAATATCGATCTAGTTTAAATATTACTTTAATATATATTTTTCTAAGAGTGGAGTGGAGCTACGGAAACAAAATTTTATCGCTCTAAGGGTTTCGTGAGTCGACAAAGTTTGAAGACCACTGAAATAACCGAACTAACTGTTTTTCGTCTTCGATGTAACACGTATGTATAGAGGGTACCTAAGAGTTTCCAGAAGCTTCGAAAAAATCTCTCCGGAATCTTTAGAATTTCATTCTTTTAGAATATCGCCAAGTTTGAGATAAATTGCCAGTGTAAGGCAAAATTTGTGTTGAGGATTAGGTAATAGTTTTCTTGCTTATATATACAGTAACAAATGAACTATGCTTACCATTCAGAAGTTTACTGTTTTAGAATTATCATGAGATCAGCAACTTAATGTACGAAATAAATATTTACGAATGGAATAAGTAGCTATAAATTCAATTACTTAAATATATGCAATAAAATTATTATATGAAATGCCCTAAATAACTAAACAAAAACTATTCCTAACATAGCAAAAATGAATACAATCACATAAATTTAAGTATATGTATAAATAACAATACTGTGCAATGTAAATAGTTTTATTCAGATATGCTTATTAAATGTAACGTTTTGGATAAATACCTGAGTTTTGTGTTAACTCAAGTATCTATCCAAAACGTAGCTATACACTTCGTATCAAAATGTATCTATGTAGTTATGTATTTTGTTGAGTTATGTATGTAAATATACAATATATATAGTTTATTTTCCCCTTTTCTTAAAAAATTAGAAGCAGATGTAAATGAAACTCATGAATATAACATTATTTTTTACTTCAAGACAAAAAATATTTGGAGCTCATTAAAAGTAATATAACGATTATCAACAAAACTGCAGTTATTTCAATTTTTCCACCGCATTACGACATTTCGCCGTGAGTACATTTATTTAGAAGTTCTACAACAGATAAATACGATTATATGTTAACGAAGCATAATTCGAACATTAGCAGTAATCAAATTAACTAGAGACATTAGAAACACTGTGAATCATCATAATTACAAAATATAGTTACACCGTTGTTAGTTTTCTTCTTTGCAAATGAAGCAAAAAGTATTGGTTAAGCATATCTTTAGTAAATATTACTAAATAAAAGAAACCAAGATTATTTACATTAAAACGGTGGATATAGCCGAAAAAAGGTACATCTTTAGAGTAGCATAAAGTAAGAATTGCGAAGGAAGAGAGAAGGGGGACCATTAGTTATATCTGAAACTGGCTTCAATCCAAAAAAAGAAAAAGAACGCCCTGCATGTGACATCATTAATAAGATATTATCTTCCGTGCATCTTTGGCTGTCAATGAAACACAACAAAAATGTAGAACTCACAGCAGGGTTTACGCAAAAAGATGGAAAATTATATCTAGCACTGAGAAACAATGTCGAGAAAATGATATTCAGATAAAAGTAGCTGCATATACATAGATCTATATCTCAGTATATGAATATTTTTAGCACTTTCAGTTTGGGTGATTTCTATTTCTGTGATCTGTAACCTTTTTTAATGAATGCAGCTACACAAATATGAATTGACTTTATAGAAAACACAAAATTTACTTTATAGAAATATTCAAATAGTTAACGTTGTTGCAAAAATTTTAGAACTTAACGACTATGTAAAAAACCAAATGACATGACTTCCTACGAGCGACATCTATATTCCATGCCGTATTGTAGCTGACCGAAAATAATGAGCCATAATCGCATCACAGAACTTAATCGAAAATAAAAGCTGTTAAAAATGTGTACACTCGAAACCCTGTTCTAAAGATTCCAGCTTATAATGAACTTCCGATTATAAGGAAAGAAATTTCTTGTCTCGTCTAATTTCGTAATTGATTAAATTAATAAAGAAATTTTTTAATTTCTTAATTTAACTTGATGTTATTTTATACGACTATACTGAAATTCTGAATGAATAAAAATCGGATATAACGAACTTTTTGAATATGTTAGACTAAAAATGTTTTGTATTTTTTAGGATGCTCAGCTTTTAAATACAAAATTATTAATCCTTAAATTTGCCCTGTTTAGGGTATTAGAATAATGAAAGTCACTAGAGTACTGTTCTTTTATCTTCATTTCCCCCGCTGTCTCTGTATTCTAAATAAAAGGTTTCGCAAAGCAGGTATAGCGCTCAATTCTGGGAAACCAAGATACACAATAAACATACATTAAAAGAACTTAGTGAGCCAAAGAACCATTGATCTATTAAAACAAAGAACTTGAACCTGGGTTCTTTGATTGAGCTATCAGACGATATTCTTTCAAGGCTGAAGTATATTCATAGTTGTAAATGCGCATTTCAGATGGAAATGCATAACTGGAGGGACGGGTCTAAATGCTTTAATAAAATTTTTTGTGTAATATTATTAAAATATGATGAAACTGAAAAACGACAAAAACGAAATTTGGTAATTGTACGTAATAATAATTGTAATTAACTTTTAACATGTTTTTTTAGCATCTTTTGGAAGGTGTGAAAATACTAACCACCCTTCTTGGGTAATTCATCAGACAATGTTTATACTATTTTGTGAGATGATCCATTTTTCTTGTCAGATCGGATATAGCGAGTCAAATGTTGGGGCCCCATGAAGTTCATTAAAACAGGGTTCAACTGCATAGACACATTAATATCTAATAACATTTCACTTAATTTTTCGTTCTTTTATGTTTAACTAGTTTGAAAGGATGCATGGAGGTTACTTAAGCTGTGAAGAAAGCAAATTTATTCTAAAATGTCATTGGATATTTGAAATGCAATTAAGTATAAAGATAGTTTAGGACAGAGTTTCAAACATATCCGCTAATGTGACTTATCATCACTCGAACTACAGGATAAATTTGAAGCAAATCGACTCTTTCATGCACTCAGTTTTCTCAAAGACACCAAATATCAGCGATCTATAGGCAATAAAAGTTGATAGAAACGTAGCTCCAGAATTGGTGAAAATCTGCAAAGTAAGTGGGTAACGAAATAAGAATTTAAAGTTCACATGTCCATCGCATTTCGAACGGTTGCCGTTAAAAACCTCATATTCCAAACATAACCCATGCTCTTAGTGAAGATAAGTTGGATCGAAGACTACAATTTTACAAATGTTACCGGGCACTGCGAAAAAAAATGGGACAGTTCTACATCTTCCTTTTTACTGGGCCGATTGACGAAACTCAGTCAATTTTTGTTATACGAGAGTCAAACTTCGTTTTATTTTTTATAATCAGTATAAAACTTTACTACATATAAGGACACTGCTAAAAAAAGTGGGGGGGGGCGTGGGGATAGTTCTATGTCTTTCGTTCTACTGGGCCGATTGACGAAATTTAAATTGCGTTTTTCATGTCTCGAAAGCGCGACTTAGGATATATATTAGATTTGTATATAGCTTTGTTCTAATATAGATATTTTGACACAAAATCGGACTTTTCCTGAAATAACATACCAATTTTTTCCATATTTCGATTCTACGACTCAAATTATGCCTAAATATTAAATTTTGTAAAATTTGGTGCGAAATTTACGGAGAAATACAAAAATTTAACTTGGCAAATTTTTTTCAGTTTGAGCCAAGGATAACTCACTTGGCGAACTTCTTAATATGTAGCAACCTATTTTCCTTCCCTTCCATTGTGCAGAGGAGGAAAAAAAGTCACCATCATTCTCCTTTCAAATAATTTTAACAAAGTGCGTAAACCACATTTTAATTATTATCGCTTACAGCAAATATGCCAAATTTCAAAACGCGCCAATATATAAATTCACGTATATCATCGGAAATTTTGAATAAAAAGCTCTAATTTTTTGCATGTATGCTTAGAAATACATCTGCTTTAAGATAATTGTAAAATTTTTATAGGTTATAATTCAAAATTTTTTTCGAAAAATTTATAAAAATTATTTAAAAATACAAATTTAAAAAATAATTCATAAAAATGGGCGAATTTTATTTGGAATGAACCTAAATTTCGAACTGTATAAGAAGGAGTCAATTAAGTTTCATTATTCTAATAAAAAAAGAAGATTATTTCAGTTCTTGTCATAGTATCTATCTTTTTGAGATGGTTATTCACTGGCATTGTAGAGAATCCTATGTCAATGAAGGAAGGCAATTATAAAACTGGCTCGGAAAAGTATTTCCGGAATTTTGGGAAAACGTACACTAAACAGCAAAGAGTTCATTAGAAATTAGAACCAACGTTGTTTGCAATCTGTTGAATGCAACACGAAATGATGCCAACGAAGAAACAATGCATATATCTCCAGCAAAATATGCAATGGAAAACGTAGCGACAAAATGGCACGAAACGGGCCCTGTAGTGAAATGCAGTTCTCCTGTTTATTAAAACGTGCAAATTTAGTGTCAGAATTATACCGATTTTCCAAGCCAATTTTATTTTGACCACCATCTGACAAAAACTATCACGTTAAATCACCAGACAACTGAGCAACTGAACGTTTCACTTACTGAAACTACTGTTTTAATAATTAATACTCTAAACCAGTGATTCTCAACCTCAAGCGAAATATTTTTCAAAGCCTCCCTTTGTGAAAATCCTATAATTTAGGCATTAGAAAGGGGGGTTTCTGAATTATAAAAGGCAAAAATTCGAAGTAATTTTTTTCAGTAGACTTACGCACCAAATTTTCTGATTTAACGTGATAGTTTTTGTCTGGAAAGTAATTGCATTCCTTTTGTTAAAATGTAAATGATTAAAGTCAGAAAAAATTGCTTAAGCGTTGTTTTGTGCTTAAAAATTCTTTATTCTTAATTAAATAATCAAAAAAGGACAACAAAAAATACATAAAAAAATAATATCAATGAAACAATCAAGTATGATCAGTGAGATGTGTGTGCTTAGTGGTTCAGAGCCAATTTCTGAAAGTTCGGTTCAATACTTTTAGAGAGGTGAAGGCGCAGGTCCCCTCTTTCCGCGATTTCGAGTCGACTTCTCTTTTTTGTATCAACTCTTTGCCCATGTTATGAACTTTCCTCGATTTAACAATTAATTTTGATTATTAAATCGGGCTCTTGTTCTAATTTGGCTCTGATGTTCGGGAAAAACGCCAAATCTTTATTTTGCTTGTCAGGATGAATGTTTTGAAGATTCGTCTCAGCATTCTTAGAACTGCATGGGGGGAGCCGTCACGTAAGTTCGTTTTATTGCTGGTTCAAAAAGTTAAATCAGATAATCGATTTAATAAATTATTTGGAGAGATTTTAAGTTAAGTTCGAATGCCAAAACATGGTCATCGCCCACTACAGCCCAGAACATGCTCGTCGCCTCCTGCTGCCCAAAACAATTTCATCGCTCAGCATCCTTACGCCCCCCCTCCCCCCGTTGAGAACCAACGCTCTAAACAATTATGTATACTATATATGTTCTTACTTACAGCAGAATTATTGCAATGTAAAATACCAAGCAAATTTTGAACCAAATAATAATGTATCAATATTATGTATACGATAATAAACGTAAATCCTTGTGATAATCCGTTAAGATACCAATAAAGACCTCACACTAAAGGATGGGATTCCAAATTAGCCGCTGGCGATGGCAGGTCAAGCTGTGTGGAATGGATTATCCGTTTGCCTGTTGCGGACATTTCAAATCGTCTGGAACTGTGTGAGATGCTGGTATTTCTAGATAGTAAGTAAATATATGGGTACAATACCTACTTCACCGTTTTGTAAACAACTGATCCCCTTTCATCCCTCCCTTTACTTTTATCTATACCTATAGTTGTACTGGAAACGGCTATGCAAGTACCGAAAACAATTTCATAATAGATATACATTTTTTCTGATAAAAAAGACTATGCAAATAATATTAAACTTCCGTTTATATGAATCCTAAAATTTGAATCGTTTAACCTTAATACTTATGTGGCACCTAATTTGCTTTTATCATTCCATTTCAGTTTTAGAATATTGATTTATTAAAGTAATTTTAAAATTTTTAAAAAGAATTTTATTACAGAAGCGGTTTGTTTCACAAAAAGAAATTTAGGGAAATTAACATTTTATAGAAAAACATGCAGAATTTGTGTATTTTTGCTAATAAATATAGAGCAAAACACGAAAGCCTAGCTTATTTTATTCATTTCTTAAAATGAATCTATATGTCTCGAATAATCATTCAAAATATTAATTGTCCTCTCCTTTGCATCTCTTCTGTGCTGAAACTACAAATTTTTAAGCTCTCTTTTTAATTTCTGCTGGTGTCGGAACAAAAATGTAAAAACCTTACTTATATCGACGTTTAATTTGTGCTGATAATAAAAATCTTAATATTTGCTCAAGGGACTTGAGAAGAACTTAGAAGAAATCAGATTTCTTGGTTTCAATATGTCATTAATGAACAAACGTATTCTTGTTTTCGTCCTTAAGAAAAGCGACTTAAGGTTGATAACTGAACAGGGCAGCCACTGAAAGACTGAAGGGTTTGAAAATTCATAGCTTTTTCTCTCTGTTTTCAGTCTTTTCTTTTTCATTTTTTTAGTGCCCTAGAACAGTGGTCGGCAAACTCATTAGTCAATTATCAATAGTTCAACGACCGAAATCTTTTTTGAGAGCCACATTTTTTAAACTTAAATTATACCCTTAGATATATTATTATTCACTTAATTAGGGTACTCTTAAGTTGGCTTTTACTAAGAAGGTCTTCAGTCTGATTAACGCACGTTCGGAGAGGCTCTTCCAACTCTCCCATCCACACTTGTCTTCTATACTCGTTTCGTGTATCCTTCTTTCATTCATCCTCTCTATAACTCCAAACCATCTTAACATACATTTCTCAATTCTCAATAATATATCTTTTTTCACTCCACAACAGTGCCTAAAATTAAGCATTTCCACGCGCATCGCCGGAGGTGGGGAATTTTGGTCAAAAAAGGAGTGCGTCACTACGTTACAAGGATATATAATGATCTGCAAAGCAAATGTAACTTTTAATATGTGCAAGCTTTTTCACCTCCTAGCTGAATCCTCAGGTCTTAGCTTAAATAGGAAGAAGAGAATTTACACGATGATCATAAGACCTAGTCTTACTTATGCATCTCCAGTCTCGGCAAATGCCAAACCGAACGACATTAAAATGCTACAAGTTATCCAAAACAAGTTTCTCAGGATTATCACAGGGGCTCCGTATTACATCAGAAATAAAAATTTGCACTGTGACTTAAAAATTGAATATGTGAAACCCTATATCAACAAGCTCAATGAAAATTTCTACAGAAAAGCAAATCAAAATAGCATAGCGGACTTTTCAAATATTTTAAATTACGATATTATAGAAGATGACTATCACAATAGGCCTTTCACTGCTCACACCATCAATATGTTGAATCTATACTCCTAATTACCTTTTACCATATTTTGGTTAAAATGTAGCCCATATTGCAGATCAGTACTTACATCTTGCTTTGCCTAAATCTTGTTTCTTGGCCCCTTCGCAACAAAACGATAGATGTCGCCACATATACCAGCTCCCTCCATGGGATTCATACAGGAACCTTTCAACACCATGCCCATTGTGGACTTCCTTCAGGTTTACAGGGAAGTACTGCAAACGCAGTAGAACCCCTGTATAACTACCTCTGTATCAAAGTATCAAAGTATGTAACTTTTAGACTCACCTGACTAGCTCTCAAGCCTCCAGTCTGCTTTCAAGAGACAAAGTGCCTAAAACTTCTTTTCCGACAAATTCACCTCATCTAGAGGATATTTAACTGCAGATTTCACGAAGGTCAGACCCTAAAAGGGAATCTCTAATGTACTAGTAAGAGCAGGGGAAAATATCTCCTAATGTAAGCCAGTATACCGACTAAAGTATCAGAGTATCAAAGTATGTAACTATCGAGATATATCTCCTCGGGCCTCTACTTGGGTGGGTAACCCTATCACGACACCTAGAACTTTACTAAAATTTATAAAATTTAGGACACTGTCAGTTACTTCTACTGGCTTATGTATTACGTACTCCTATATTTATTTTTGCATGATTTGTTATATGCACATTCAGTTTGTTATTACTATAAATTCATATTTATGTTCCTGAAATATTTTCTTTTCAGTTTCTGCCTTGAATACGTCTCAGCCAATCCGATGTCTTTGCTAATCACGTGACAACTGATCACATTCCTCCCCCTGCATCTTCAACGCTGTGTTCTAGACCCACAGTTATACATTCAACTACTTGAAACGTCGGTCTAGGCACCAAATTGATGACAGCCGGAACACGTTGTGAGAAAATGCATAATAATCTCGGTTTACAGCGTCTCTTGGAACTTGGATCAAGGCAGGAACACAATCGAACGAGGATATCAGTGTTATTCTTGTCGGTAGAGTTGTAGTGAAATCAGCAAAATGGCCCATTTATCAATGCATCAGTAAAATCTTAGTGGAATCAGTACTATTGCAATTTTAACTTAATACACCAAACAACACAAAAATGAAATTTCGTATCAAAATATGTAGGTTTTTAGTTTTTAAGCATTTTCAATTTGAAGGTTTTTCATGTTAGTTTCAATATGCAACCCAAACATCGTCTGTGTACTTTATATAACTTCAAATTGGAAAGTTCTAGAAGCTAAAATTTCTGATATTTTGAAACTAAATTTCATTTTTGCGTATTTGATTTCTCATTCAAATTTCCATTGAATGGTATATAAATTCAAAGCATTTCATTAATTAAAATTTGGCATATGACAATTACCACGACAGCACAATTTGATGTATAATCAGAACAATTAAAACGCCTAAATCGGTACAAAAAAATTCCTAGGAATAACATTCGCAGATATGTTTTCATGTTTGTGCAGAATTTGGCAGCCTTTGTCTTGTATTTTCAAAATTTTCTTCCTTTTATGAGCGCGCGCCAGCATGTGCTATTTTGAAGAAGAATCACATTTCGCTCCCGAGCCCCGATTTGCCGACCACTTTCTAGAGCATCCTTTGGATATTAAGTTAAACAGAGCGGCAATTGCTAGAAACATACAGATCTTCAAAAACACTGCCGTGTAGCCTCCACGGCTGCAGCAGTGCCCAGTGCTGTTAGGACCTGCTCCAGGAAGATCGCAGACATATTTAGTTCTTTCAAAGCAGGCTGTTAAGTTTAGAATCATGTAATCAGCAGGAGATAATCTGACCTTAAAACGTTGCCGTTATTTTCCTTAATTGCGTAACTATCTTTCGCATGAGTTGAAGAACTCAAGGTCAATCCACAAAACATTTCAGCTCTGATCGCTGACGTCAAAAACTTACACAAAAACGAAGAGAGAAGAAGTACCATAGTATTTCTGGATATGAGTGTCTTGGGAGAAAACCAGCGTTTGAACAAATCTTTGTATTTGGATAAGAGTAAAAATCAGGATACATGTGCAGGCGAGAGGTTTTCTGTTTTACCGCTAGATGGTGCTGTAAATTGAGCAAAGAACAAGTTCACTTTGTACATTTAGTAGACACTTAGCACTTTGTTCTAAATGAATCTCTTAATATTTCATGCTAACTTTCTCTCATTCTACAATGCAGTCATTGTATTTGTACATTATTTTCCATTAACATATTATATTTAAAATAAAAAAATAATTATAATATAACTATATTAATATAAAAAAATATATGTTTATTTTAAATATTATATTTAAAAAATATTGATATGAATACATATTTACAATTATTATTATGACGTATTTATAACAATGGATCCTAAGAAAATGAGTACACTAAAGACAGCCTGTCAGATATTCAACAATCTAAACTCAAATAACCCGAATATTTTAAAATTTTAGGAACTCCCTCCCCGCCTGAAAAGCAAGAAAGAGACTTGTAAAGATATCGTGAAGCATGTTGCCAAGGGCACTGTTGTCAAGAAGTGTTATTCAAAATAGGCGTGCTTTCACAAATCAAAAGCTGTTGTCCTTCGTTTCATTACAGTTTCTGTAAGAGAAAACAACTTGCCATTTTCGAGCCACTCTTTCTCGGAATCAGACACGCTTTTCTGGGACTTTTTTCATTGAGCATGCCTATCCGTTAAGACATTACCTAGGACCTTAATACTGAGAGAACTAACTAAGATATTACCCAGGACGTTAATACTGAGAGAACTAAATAGTTATTAAATGTCACTATAGAATAAAAAATCATTTTAATTATTAATTTTTTTTAACAAAATGCCTTGAATTTTTGGGAAAAAGTAATTGTGAGGGATCATTTGTCACAAGCTCCAACACATTTGTCCTATCCGGTGTATAGCACTTGTACAAAAAACTACAGCAATTTACAGCAGCTAACATAGTGACGATGATAACATTGGAATAAAGTTTATATCATATGTTGTAGCAGACACTTACCGCTGAGGTGCTTTGGTGACGTAGCTGTGACGTTAGCTGCAGGAATTTCCTATTGACTGAAAGTAGGGAGCTAACCTATACAATACATGACTTAACTTTATGTAATTTCTTATTTTCTGTAAAAGAGTTCTTAATATAATGGTTTTATTGTTTTTAACACATTTGGACTTAAAATTACTAATGTTATTGTAGCTAAATTAGACTGCAAAGTTTCTTCTCAGGAGTCAGTCTGACCACTGGCTCTTCGCCTAACGAGTTCGTCCAACCCCTACCTGAACCCGAATCACGTACGATGTCATTGACCTACATGGGTGGTTCCTTTCTCATGCTGTTTACACCACAAGATCACTGATTAAGGAAACATTACCTTTTAAATTTATTCAAAATTTATGATTTCTACACATTCCCAGTTTATTCTGGCTTTTACTATTCAACCTCAAATTTCTAAATAAGACGTTAGAATCCACTATGATGTTTGCGTGTGTTATTATACATATTTGAACTGCAGAAGGCAGCTTTTTTTAAATAAATTTTTCATTTAAATACAGCACTAAATTTACCCTTATTTTCAGATCCCCTCTTTTAATACACATTTTTAATGTTTGATGATGTGGGTATAACAGCTTAATACCTAAGTGAGTCGTAAATTAATCCTTCCTTAATCCTTGATCCATGATGGCATACTAGATTATCGGATACGTTAAGTGTGTAGGACTAATTTCAGAGGCATACTGAGTTAAAATAAAAGGACTAAAATAAAATATATGGGATAAAGTAAAATGACGGAGAGCAATGAGAGAATGTATAGTAATTGCAGCGACCATAAAAAGAATAAAAAATTAAGACAAATACATAAATATTATATGAACTTTAAAATTTGGTTTCAAACTGCCGACTTTCTATAGTCCTGAGTTCCATCCATCGAGCTAGCATTTTTAAAGACAAAGTAACACAAAAATTAACTTAATCTAAGGGAAGGAGTACTGCTGGAAATCTTTTTCTGCGGATACTTTCACCATTATCATCGTCAAAAATTGGGTATTTATACATTACTGACTTCTTCAATATTGTTAAAGAACTTTTTTGTGTTTTTAGCCATAAATGTTTCTTTACTATTGATATAGTATTCATCACGAACGGCGTTGTTCCTGATGAACCATCTACTGTCTGTTACATGCCTAAATGCAGTATTTTGCAGTTCTTGAAGTATGTGCATATTCGCTTTACTCGAGTAGCTCTAAAAGGACAAGTATAAGTAATAATATAAAGCTGATATATCAATGCATAGGTCCGTTTTCTATATATGCCAACACGTTAATTCAATTATTGTGAGTTTCATGCACGTGACATGACTTGATTGCAAACATTTTTAAACAGTTTAATATTTCGTTCTAAGATCAAGGCTCATCATTTCGGGTGTACGGGGTGGCTGCATAAACGGTCTACTGCATAAGCTGCATAAGCAGTGTTTCGTGTTTTTACCTAAGTGTAACGTGGATGCAAGCAAATTTCCCTCCGAAAGTCCTCCATAAAGGCTGCTCTTCCCCAAGGCAGATAGCCCTCGTGTGTTTTGCTGTAATCACATAAACCAAAGCTAATCGTGTAGAGACATTAGGATTTTTGGAAGCAGGAGATGTGAAAAATGAGCAATGCCCTCCTCGGGACTCGAACCACAGATCTCTCGAAATACGCGCCGAGTGTGCTGCCCATTACACCACGAAGCCATGCTAAGAAGGCGGAAGAAATACCTTACACACTCCCCTTTTAAAGAGCGACTGGGAATAAGAGGACCCAGTCGCCAAATACTGGTGCTGGAAAATCATCATCCACCATATTTTTTAGTTCGGGCGCCACTGTAGAGACATTAAGATTTTTTGAAAGCAGGAGATGAAAAACGAGCGATGCCCTCGCCGCGTCTCGACCCACGGACCTCTCGAAAACGCGCCGAGTGTGCTGGCCATTACACCCCGAAGACATACTAAGAAGGCGGGAGAAATACCTTATAAGCCTTTTTGAAGAATCAACTCAGCTGGCTTTAGGAAAACGTATTGTTATTTACCCTTTTCTCTTGCTGGACTTGACCAAAAATTTAACTTCTTTATATGTTTTCCTCAAAGCCTCTCTTTGTGATTAAAACTGTCAGAATCTGAATGCTGTAGTTTCTTATTCGTTTCTTTAAACATGAATTTACAATCATTATTATTCAACCAATATTTAATCGTGCAATACTTCTGAATCACTCACGTAGTCTTTTTATAATTAAATTGGCAGATTACATAAAGATAATTTTATATCTGATTAGGAAACCTGATTGGATATTTATCTTTACATTTCTGACAACAAAATGAAAAATCATTATTTTACTCTTTTTCCTGTAAAGTAACTTTACTCACCAAATACTCAACTTGACATCAAAAATGAATCTTTAAAGAATGTTAAGATAATCACTATCAGCTTAGCTTTGAAACTCGAGAGAACTAATTAAGGAGCTTTAAATACTTTTCTCTTGATCTTTAAGAAGTGAACTCTTTAATTAATAAACTTTTTCGGTGTTAGGGATCAGCAGGTCTCAGGTGAAAAGGGCAGATGAAGTTAACAGAACAAATTAATAGTCGTTGTATTTTCGGATCGGCGTTACCTAAACTTGTCAAACTGCTTATGACGCAAATGCTTAATTTTTGTTGGTGGGAAGTAACTATAAAAATAACTATATATATTGCTCGTGAGGGGCCATATAAACATTTAAATATTAATTTTTATGTAAATTTCTGTTCACAAACAAGTATTAATTTCATAATCTAATGTTATGCCATTTACGGAAACTACTGAAAGCGTCAATGAGAAATGTCAACTGAAAAGGGCCTAGGGTTCAAGTCGTAATCAGTATTCATGCAGCTGCTAGTGTTTTATAAAATAAATCGAAATAGTGTAACTGAAGTGTTTCCAAAGACTTTCTTATCCGGATCATTTTGAAAGAAATCAGTAACTTACATAAATTTCTCTCCTTATTCTGAGATTATTTGGAGGGAATTTCCTCTTTTCCCCATAAATTTTGAACCTGAGATTTTCCTCCATTTGTGGTAAATGAAAAGACAACTAACTATACAGTGATTTGGAAGCCGCTATGCAAAAGTGTAATAGCACCCCTATTATCCAAGTTTTGATTAACCGAGTTTTCGTATTATCCGTACCTAAAGATAAGAATCCCATCGTTACTATGTTTGAACTCTGAGGCCTTGATTCTTGCGTACTTTGAGTGAAAAATCAGTTGGTTCTTATTCGTTCATCCGGGAAGTTCTGCAGTTTTATTAGGATATATACAATTGAAATTATTCTAAAACATAAGAAAATTTCATTGAATCCCATAAACACCATTTTGTTCTATGACTTTTTGTCATCTCGCCAGCAGCTGGAATGTTCCTTTTTTAAAAAGTAATTAGATTTATTTTTAAAACATCACAATGCTGCTGGACAGTGACGTGAACTCCAAAGACGTGAACTTTGAATCGTTGAGAGAATTTTCAAGTGATCTGAAGAGATGAGATGAAAATTCGACAGGATAAAGTGTTGTGAATATGAGGAATGACGCAAACCATATTCTGAGCCATATTCATTAAGGTTTTGTTTGACAGTCATCGAAATGTAGGACCGCGCATTGCCATGACGGAAGAAAATCTTCAAAATAGGCCAGTTCTGTGAGCTTTGCTTCGATTACTGCTTTTAAAAATACAGTTTAGAAATAGTATTTTCAGAATTTCTTGTCTGTTTAATGGCTACAATTCATAGTATACAATTCCTTTGCAGTCCTACAGTACACAAAGCATTACGTTTGGAACTTAGAGGCCCCCTTTCGATGTTGATAAAGGGAGGTTCTTTTGACTCAGCCCATGAGATTTTTTATAACATCATCGTATAGCATCAAAACAAGAATAATCAGCTCCTCGCTACAATTGATAAAAAGGAAAAATGACAGTTTTGGCATGTGCGAACAAATCCGGGGATAACAGGTTTAAGCTTACTGATAGAGAAGGCTAAAAAAATCAATGGCGTTTCAAAATGTAAACGCTGTTTACAGTACACAAACCAAGATGTGTTTGGATACATTGAATAATATCAAGTTATGGTTCTACGAGGAGTTTAGACCAAGTGTTAAGCAATTTTCTGATAAAAATAGTTTGCCCTATAAGGCGATCTTAAGGAAAATGCTTCCAAACATCCTCACGAACGTCATCTGGTTAGTGGAAAGATCTGGGCTATATTTTTACTCTCTGACATTACACTCCTGATTCAGCTTTTGCACCAAGATGTTTTAGAAAATCTGAAACAAAACTACCAACGCAGGTTCTTGAAACATAGATTAGAAGATCCAGAAAATAAAAAAACACACGTAGAAAACCTAAAACATTTGAAATAGCTTAATCTGAAAGATGTTATTTACTAGCAAGGCGATCATGGAACGACGTAAAACAATGTACCAATCTAAAAAGCTGGAAAAATATTTCGTTGAATGACTATACCATACGATTGATACAATCTGAAGAAGCAGATGATGAAGAATTAGCGGATATCTTGAACCAGCTACAAGTTACAGAGTTAGTAACGAATGAAGATGTGAATAATTGGATGCAAAATGTTGAATCATTTTAACTGTCGGAAGAGGCCATTGTAAATTTGTTCGAGCACTATGAAAGTTGTAATGGCAAAGACACGGTAATTGTTTAACAAAGTCACACAGATGGCTTGAACGGAATCGAAAAGGCACTGTTCTATGCTGAACAGCAAGACGACACATCACCAGCCGAAATTATAATGTTGCGATGTCTACGCAGTACGGCGGCAAAAAAAGAGGCAACAAAATGAAAGAGAAGACTGTTACTGACTTTTTAAATATGTTGTAATGTCTAGATACTTAATTTTCAGAATGACAGCTGAAGTAGGTGCAGGAAGCAGACAGGAAAAGGGCTAAAGAATCTTTTATTTCATTCTTTAAAATTCACAGTGCGTCGGCTTGACGCTAACAGACTACACCTCGCTCGGGCTGACTAATAAGAATTAAGCTAAAATTCAAAGGTATTAAAGCAACAGTAGATATTTCCTCTGCTCATATAATCCTATTACCTAAAACCGCCTCGAAGTCTCGTGGCAGCAAAGTAAAAAACAGTAATGCCAATTTAACCAGCAATAAATGCAGAAACGGATGCTCACACTACAAAAGTGCAGGGCATTCCCACTCTTTTTTTACTTTCTTCTAGAACTCAATATTTAAACCTTTACTCCTAACCGTAGAATTTGCATTCCTTTACGCGCGCTACCAAATTTAAATATTCTAGAATTGACTACTAGGAGAATGAAGGCTTAGAAAGAAGGTTGAAGGAAAGAAGGTATAAACGTAAACTAGTTAGTGAAAATAAATATAAATACCTACAATGTGATATTCGTTTTCCTTAATCTGTGATATTTTCGTTGTTTCAATCAGTGTTATCCACGTCATTGCTCATCCGAACTAACTCCGATTCACATTATCTCGGAAAATTAGTGTTCCAAAGAGGATTTCTCTTTCGTGGAATCGACTGAATTGAATTTGAAATATAATATAATTTGAAAATAAGAGAACACTGAAAGAAAACGTTCATGCATATACTTATACATCAAAGTTGATATTTTTATTCTGTCTCTTCCTGATTCTAAACGTAATCAACAAAACTCTCACGCGATACATCGTTGCTCCACCAAAAAGATTATAACATGAAAAATAATTATTGCTCATTGGAGATACAAATGCTAGCATAGTACATTAATATTTATCATCCTCCTACCTTGCAACGGGAAAATTAATTGAACTTTTCAAAAATATAATTATAAAATATTTTAAAAAGTCCTGATACTCAAACTGCATATATAGGTAGTGAGGAGTACTAATAACTTTATATTCCCAGATAGGAAAATCTTTCTTTTCTGGCTTTGACTTTAAACTATCTTCTGCAGTTGTAATTCAAATTGTAACTCTGACTGATAATTGAAGAAAAAAACCTCTTCTTTTGAAGATATTTCCAAAAGACAGAATTCCCACTCTGAGTTTGAACTCTGGCACGTCGACTTATACAATCTGTACCAGAAAAAATTTCCAGTATTCCACCAAGAGGCCAAAATAATCTTTTTCTGCCATCACTGCCTACTGAATCTACGTCTCCCACTTAACGATCACAAGCTCTAGACGTCTTCGTTTTTGATATTTTTAAATCTTCCATGCACTTTTGGTTAAATCTCTTTCGAAAAACGTTGTGCACATTCTCGATGTAACGCAGTCTGCATTTTAAAAACTTGGCATCGATATCCTGTCTGAAGATAGGAACTGAATCATTCTGAATTTCTATTAAGAAATTTGAAGGTGTTATGGCTGTAAGATTTGAAGCTGCTAATATCGTTAAATGTCTACCACAGTCGTTAAATGTCTAAACTAAAATTGTTAAATGTCTGTCATTAAATACAGCTTCACAAGTGCACATAACAATGTACACTTCCTCATATTTCAGACAGCCTTTCCCAAGGATTTTTCTTAACATTCTTTTCATGCTAGTAGTCATACGTTCCCAAAACAACCCCCCTCCACATGGAGCGCCAGAAGATATAAACTTTCAAAACATGTGCTTGTCTTCCATCTGTTTAGACACGTATTTGAATTCAATTAAGGCAAAAGCCTTACTTGAAGCAATGAAATTAGTACCTATGTCTATATGAACTACTGAGGGATTTTACATTTGAAAGAAAACGATGGAAACCTGTAAAATGCTTTGGTGGATGATGCAGTAGTTCTAACTGTGTTATTGTAGCTGCTCGCTTTCCACGGAGAGCTTTAGCTTGTAAAAAGTGAATGTGAATAGAATTTTTTGTTTCAACGCGAAAAAAAGGTATAACTTAATTAAGCCATAGAAGAAATAGGCTGCACTTGAATGTCTACGTGTATCTATCTCGGTGTTTTCAATTTCGCAAGTGGTTTAAGCTATCTAACTACTTACAGAATTCAGACTCTGTTTCTGCATCAATTGATCTTCCACAATCGTAGATAATCTCTGTCTCTAGAATGGGTGCTTGTTTATAAAAATGGCCTTACATCAGACGTAACTCCAATACTCTTCATGCGAAATTTTTTAACAATTGAAAGATTTAATTCAATTAAATTCATTACTTTTTCAACACAGTTAATAAGAGTAGGTGCTCATTTCTGCTTCGATGAAGCATCAAAAACAGGCCTAATTTTTGCAGTGGAGTTTCCCTTTATAACATGCCTTTGAGGTAAATAATAGCTCGGTAATTCAATTTCATTATATCTGATCTCTTCTTTTAGTACCTCTTCTTCCCAATCTTTTCCTATTTTTCTCATGAGCTTTATATAGGTTCCCAGTTATAGTTACGACTGTATTATTTAATCTTGTTATAGCTAAATCAAAATTATCTTGCAAGGCTATACTGTTTTCGATCCATGGTAAGTTTACCTGAAAGCGACCTTCATCATTCACTAACAGTGTTTAAGAAATGTTCTCTTGCAGCTTCTTACAACTCCAATTGATTTTTTTTCAGAAAGTTCTAAAATCCCTATCAAATCAAGAGACCGTAAGTTGGATATTAACACATTCCTATCCGGCACCTTTTTTAAATTTTTCTAATGGGCTTTATTCAACATTGATGTTACTTATAAAGCACAGTTATTCGAGATCTCTGAAAAGCTATTTGTAAACATTACAATCCAACCTAATTTCATCTCTACCGCTGAAAGTCTCGCCATGAATTTACTCGCTGTATCAGCCCTTATTAAGATTTCAGTAAGACCAGAATGTTTATCATTGTGATCAATACTATTTTTAACTAATTCGCAATAACAATTGGAGCCACAGTATCGCAAGTAACATTTTGACCAAGATCCTTTAAACTGCAAAGATAATTTGCATCAGGTTTAGATATAAATACAATGGAAATATCGTGCCCTATTACGCATGTAGAAGTTCCGCCACATAACGAGTGACGAAGCTTTCCTTTGCTACTCTTTCCAAATGCTTTATTGCTGCAGTGCTCTGTAAAGGAGATGAACATTGCGAATCAGAATCTATTATAAACCGCGCTTGACGTTTGCAACCATGCCCTTTCAGATTAACCATTGATGTTTAACGTAGAACATTTAGGGACATTAAATATTGGCCAAAGTCTCGTTTTTATAAGGACTTTAACTACTCTTTTCTTTGGCTGCAGTGGAGCTACTTTGATAATTATCATCAGTGTCGATGTTTCTATACAAGAGGTTTTGATAATTTTTTAACACAAACCATACGCTTTTTATCAGGCATTTAACTATCTATAACCCTGATCTAAGCAAAGGAAACAATTCTTACTATTCTGTACAATCATTTGTCTGTATTCAACTTCGACTTTTCGAAAGGAATTTGCCATAAAAGAATTTATAAACGAAGAATTTTTGATTCAAAGCTGTCGCATAATTTCCTCAGATAACTTTTTATTTGAAAATTTCTCTAAAACATAAGAAAGTAAATCTCTAACATAATCTTCTATCAGGAGGTCTTCTTTATCAAAACTCGCTTATAATTGTTCTAAAGGTTTGATTATAACTTCGACCGCTTGGTGGGAAACTCTTAATTAATTCCGCAGCAGATGATCCTCTCTTCATTGACTGCAGTAAATACGCAAATTTGTCATGATGGGATAAACTTGGATCTTAAATTGCCCCCAAAAACCTTACCAGTTTTTAATACTGCCGTCAATGGCAGTTTATTTGAGGATAGCCAAGAAATGTGTTTTTTGGTAAATTATTTACTGAAATTTCAGAGTTACGATCTACATTAACTAAAACGGCTGAAAGCTTAGATTCTAATAACCTTCATTTTTTCAATATAAGTTTCAGACTCATCAAATTCTTTATTTATCACATCTTCATTTTCTTCAGAATTGAATAATTCTTTTCTAACTCTTCAGATTCTAGCATCTGTCGCTTTCTCTTCTAACAATTTTAATTTCATAAGCTTTCGATCTTCCACTAAAACACTCTCAAATTTTTCATAATCAATTACTGTCTTAGTAAATAATCTTCTAAACTCAGTAGGCTTAGCTAATCATCCATTATAAACAAAACCAAACAAAGCAAACGTAATTTACTCACAAGTTATCGTTCTGTCGAGCAAAGCCAGATGTTGCAGAAAAAGAAGTTTTCTTTCGTCTAATCAATTCACAAATCAAAATAAACTCTAATAAGAACTTCAAAATAATAAAACTCTGAAATAAAACTCTAATGCATACAAATCAAAGATGGCATGTTTATTCTCTCTCTTCTAGATTCTAAATGTAATCAACAACGCTTTCTCGCGAAGCATCGCTGTTGCCACAAAAACTCTTTACCATGAAAAATACTTATTGCGTGTTGCAGACAGGTTCTAAAACATTAATATTTATCAATTGGAGTGCTACTGTATATGTAATTCACTCCATTTGTAATCTATGTACTTCGCAAACGTCTTATATTATGTTTCTAAAATAATTATTTTTAAATTACTCTTCGAGCCATTATTACGGAAAGAAATTCTCTTCAGTGTTATATCTTGATTTTTATTTCAAACCTATTCTTTTTTTATTCTTTTTGTTTTTATTTCGGAACACATTGCTATAGAAAAGAATGTTAACTAATTCTAAATTAAAGCAAATTGATTCTGGCAGTTGGTGAGAGTAGTGTAAAAAGAAGAAGAATCAAGATATTGTTCGTTGTATGTCTGCTGTCAAACAGTATCATAAAATCATATCATGATGTTGTAGGACAAAATGCTTTCCTGTTCTATTCGAAGTTAAATCATTGAACATTTCTCTCACAAGTAAGTATAGTCGAACCCCGTTATAACGAACTGCACGTTTGGTTCGCTGTATCCGATTCAAATGAAAAAAGTAGGTTGTCTCACAAAAATATAAAAACAGTGTTTTTATATTTGTACGAAAATTAATAAAAAAAGTACTAACGAATTTACCTTTCACTTTTACTTTTGATATGTAGGGTTAAAATGGAAACATTCATTAACCTTTGTAAAGAATATCTTATATCTTGTAAAACACAAAAAAAAAATGCTGTACAAACATTTTTTTCAGAAGCAAGAACTTGGTCGAAGAAAATAGTGTATAGGTCAATCAAATGGAGCAGAAATTCATATGTTTTCTGGAAACATTAAAGTTGATTTTTCCTCCAGAATGACAGAACTTTATGCTATTTTGCTGATTCATAAAAATTAACATGGAAATAAATGAGCATGGAAGGGAAATATGAGTAAAGTTAAGCATGGAAATTTTAAAAACTGGGTGTAACGTCTATTATAAATTGTCGCTTTATTATGGATTTCATTATTTATTCACATCAGATAAAAATACCACAAAAGAAAATTATAATAAATTACAGCTAACAAAATAATAAAGAATTATAAGAATAACAAAATTACAAGAATTTTGCGATAAGTATAATAGGTAAAAAAATAATTATGTATAGCTTTACAAAAAGCAAACACCCTTTAACATTCTTTATTTGCAGCGATGACTAGTAAAAGATTAAAGAAATAAATAGACGAAATATATAATATCATTAAATCTAAATGCTTTAAAGATCTAGAAGACTGTGAAAGCGTTCAAGCAACACTGAAATATATTTGTCCTGATGTAGTAAAGAAAAAACTCAGAGAAATATAAATAACGCTTAATTGAGAAATGACAAATAACAATAATCGTGGTAGCATGAGTAAATTTGAAAGACTGAAATACACACATTCGAGTGTCTCATTTCGAAAATGGGAATAACCCATATTCCAATACAATGTATGTCCACGAAAGTCTTTACCCGGCATTTATTTTATCAACCGTTGATAGAAGACATACACTTCCAGTCACAAAAATGTTTTAAATGAAGCAAAGATTAATCTTTTGGCATTTTTAAATTCAAACAAATTAATTATTTTAAGAATAACGAAATCTAACGTTTCATACATTCCTCAGTTCTTATACTTACACTTCGAAATATTTTGCACTCGTTTTATAAAATAAAACACAAAATGTATTGTAGAGATATTAGGTATTTTTTTGGAACAAGAGAGATGAAAAATATGCAATGCCTTCGCCGGGGTTCGAACCACGGACCTCTGAAATACCGGCTCAGTGTGCTGACCATTACACCACGAAGGCACGCTAAGAATGTGGGAGATATACCTTATAGTATGAGTCCCGAAAGACAAAGACTGAACTAGGTATTTCATATCAAAATCGGAGATCATATTCAGGGGCCGTACACAAACTGAGCAGCGAAATGTTTGCTTTGGTGCGCAACTAAAAATAAAACATCAGTTTTCATAGTAAGAGATTAAGTAATTTTTACGGAATATTGTGAGAAATATTGATAAACATATTTTTTTAAATATCTTTTTCAAAGAATCTTACAGAATGTGGGATCTAGAAAACATTGGCGCATAGTCAACTCGTAATATTATTTATATTAGTTGCAAAATGAAAAATATTTGTATTTTAATGACTTTTTAGAACTACCCTATTACGATTCAAAAACAATAAAACTTCAGACAATGCTGATAACATATTTTTCTATCTATAAATTACTTGCACTTGCACGAAAATTCTTTCCGCAGACCAAATATAACAAAATTTTAAATTAAAGACGTTAGTAAATCACAAAATAATATCATTAAATATGTTTTATGAAGAAAATAATCAACCTCGAATTACTTTTATGTATTTCTTAACCAGCCCCTCAATGCAAACTACAAATGACGTTAAATATCCCAAATTTTGAAATCAAATTTCTCAGTCAGTTTGAATCGTACGGTAATTCAAAAACAGGCGTTAGTAAGATTTCATAATTATTACAAATCTGATTTCTTTAAATTTGAAAATACCAAAACATGAATGCTTGCGCCATTTAATACGTTAAGTACCACAGCAAAATCGGGTAAAATACTCTATTGGGCCATTTTTTAACTCTAGTATTTTCTTGTACCATTTATCCTAAAAATCTGTTCAGTACCTGAATATGATTTTATGAATATTTAATAAAAAGATAAATAGGTAAATAGATTACAACTTACTTATGAGACCGTAAAGTAGCACAAGATTCATTGTCTTCATAGTAAAAAATGTTTAAATTAGAGAAATAATGTGTTACAGTTCAAATAGTAAAACAAGATATAATAATCAAAAGTGAATATATAAACACTTTGAAATCTACCACTAGTCTTGTAGTCTTTCACTAAGCAACACAATTCCCTTTACTTACAACTTCGTTGCCTTACTTCCACATAAATAAAAATCTGATGTATACAACACATGACTTCCTTGTACGGAATATTAAATTATATGCACTTTTTTTTCTGCCCTTTCATTTAAACTTATTTCCTCGAGTTTCATTAGAGATATATATCTGATTCAATTAATTCACTTCTCACTTCGCGACAAGGCAAAAATACATAAAACTCAAAATATCTATATTAAAAATTGAAAGATATAAAAAACATAAAACACGAAATACAGTTAAAACAATTAAATTTTTTTTTACAATTAAAATTACAGTTTCTACGGAAAAACAAGCATTTCGGCCAGCGGGCAAGAGGGCAGATTTTTTCGTGCCCAAAACTGGAAGTTTACTTTTGGTATCACAAGGCAAAAAGACAATGAAAGCGTAGAAACTGACTTAATTTGTTGTGGACGCTATGCTGAGTCAATATATGGAATAATTTAATAACTTAAAAGCTGATTACAGAATGAATTAAACATAATTTAATTCGCAATAATAAAAGAAGACGTTTCATTGCTGTCTCGAAGCTTAGTTCCTTTAGATTGGCAACAAATCCACTATTCTGCTAAGTTTCAAATGTAAACAAATATGGCTGCTATGGCCAGAAAAATAGGCTTAGCCGCACTTAAATAACATTTAAATTAATTTGGAAGTCAAACAACAAAATTCAGAGTTATATTTTCAAATTTTCACAGTACTAGTTTCGATGGTGCAAAAGCGCAAATGAACGAGGTAAGATATAATGATTAGATAGGGTATGATAAGAAACCCTGGACAGGTGGCAAGCTACTGGCGCCATCTGTTGATAAAACCAGAACTAAAACATAATTTCTTTAAAGGCTGAAGGCAAAGATGGGTTGGAATTAGGGTCGTTAACTAGAACAGAAAGATTTTTTTAATGTGAAATGCCTTTAGAAAATCCAGTTCACCAATGGAAGATTTTTTTTTAAATTTTGGCAGCCGAAAAATTGAAAGTGTGATTTTCGGACTCACAATGTTGGGCAACAGAAGACTTCTGTGTTTCCTTTTTTCTAACCTGTGCCTCATGTTCCTTAACGCGAAATTTTAAGGCTCTTTTAGTTTGGCCAATGTAAATTAAACCACACTGGCAAGGAATCCTGTAAATACCCCAGGAATTCATATCCGGAAGGGGGTCGTTGAGTATGAAACTCGGAATTTTATTAATGGGAGAATAAACGACCCGAAAGTTAAATTTCTAGAAAATACGTGCAACTTTATAGCTAATTGATGGAAAGAAAGGAATGACAACAGAATTTTTATAATCTCCTAAAACAAGAGTCTGCCTTTTGGTGTGTTGAGATGAGAATTTTTTAACTGCTTGATTAATAATGTTGGGTGAAAATGTTGTCGGGTGTTGATCCGAAAATCACACTTTCAATTTTTCTGCTGCCAAAATTATTCAAAACAAAAATCTTCCATTCGTGAATTAGATTTTCTAGAGACATTTCACATTCAAAAAAATCTTTCTGTTCTAGTTAACGACCCTAATTCCAATCTGTCTTTGTCTTCAGCCTTTAAGGAAATTAAGTTTTAGTTCTGGTTGCATCAACGGATGGCGCCAGTAGCTTGTCTCCTGTCCAGGCTTTCTTATCTTATCTTATCTAACCATTATATCTTATCTCGCTCATTTGCTCTTTTGCAGCTGAGGCTCATGGTTCGATAAAACCATCGAAACTAGTCCTGTGAAAATTTGAAAATATAACACCGATTTTTGTTGTTTGACTTAAATTAATATTTGTTCGGCGTGTTATTGTACCTTAATAACGTTTAAATTGTTTATAATTATAACATGCAAGTTAACTAAAGGCATAAAAACCTTGACCGGAAGATAAGAACAACATAATTCAATAATTTTTTAAAGCAAAAAATGCGCAGAATAAAGAAACTGAGATCACCGAGCCGAGTAACCGAGTGGATACATATATTTATATACTTTTGGTGCCGCCAATTGCAACCAAAATAGAGAAGCACATCTATATGTTATAGCAGTCCTATATACACAATTTCAACGCCCTGAGGCTACTCGTTTTAGAGTTACGCGAGATTAATACCTACGTACGTACGCACGCACAGACGGCACAAAAATCTCATCAGAATCCATTTTAAATCAGTTTCATAATTTTTTTGAGGGAAAAGAGTCCTTTATTCTGTCCTTACGTATAGATATCATGGAAAAACATCGTTAAATTGCATTCGATAGCTGTCAAAATGGATATTTTCGTTGAAAAATGGCACCCAAAAGTTTTCGTGATTACAATACTTCCTTTTTACTTCGTACAAGGAAGTAAGTATTACTTAAAAGTTATTGCAGGAAAATATATAAAAAATCATATGATAATTTATGGAAAAAAGCTTCCAGAAGTCGTAAACCAAAAATATACGGAGCAACTTTCTGAGGAGGTAGAAATAATTTTAACCATATAAATCTCCGTGTTGTGAAGTACCGGTGATTCACACGGCTTCAAACAATACAAAACCTCTAAGCTTTTGTTCGATGCACAAAAATAGTAGAATTGAAAAGTAAGGCAACTGTGACAGTCAAAGTGTTAAACATTTTTGCTGTAACTATGTCTACGACCAATATTGTGAGAGTAAATGCAGAGTATGGACCACGATGCTTTACAAAAACTTTAAAATCTCCTTCCAATTCCTTAAAAATCTTCTTTAAATCTTTCTTCTTAAAAAATCTTCCTTTAATATCTTCTTACATTCATCATACACATTTTACTCGCATTTTGATACTGGATTGAAAGCATTTTGTGAAATCTGTAGTACATGTGTAAAATATTTAAACTATAATCATGCAACCAAATAAACAGCAATGTGTGTAAATTTCTCCTGAAACGTTTAGCAGCTAGAACATAACGATTTATTAGTTGTTATTTTCCTTTCTAATTCAAAGTTTATTTTATTAGACTCGGATACAATGCAGGATTTTCAGCCCATGAGGAATTCCTGTCGTGTCATTTGAACCGAAAATGAACCGTCTATATTTCATCTAGTTCCTGGAACAAAAATATGTATTTTTGTTGATATCAAAGATCTACATGAAAACATAGAAAAATAAGTATTTCGAAAATTACTTATTTTTGTTACGCTCGAAGTTGCGCGGGACTCATACTGGGATAAGAAACACATGTTTTGCTTCGGTAAGCTAATATTTCATTAATATTGAAAAGTAGAAAGCCGATTTGGGATTAATATATATTTAGCAGTTTGTTAATATAAATGTTATTGCTTTGTATATTTCACTTAAACCCAGATTTGCATCTACGCAACTGATTTCAGTTATTCTAAAAATTAATAATTATTCATTAGTTATACTTATAATGGGATATAACTGCAGTCTCTAAACTCCACTTCTCGGCTCAATAAGCTAAATTTTTTTCTTCTTATATGTTGGTAAATTGCGCATTTTTTGCTTTAAAAATGATTGACTTATATTGTTCTTATCTTCCGATTAAGGTTTTTATCCCTTTAGTAAACCTGGATTCAAGATTTGTAGAATTATCAACTATTTAAAAATTGTTTAAGTGCGGATAAGCCTAATTATTTTTACCATAGCAGCTATATTTGTTTACATTTGAAACTTAGCAGAATAGCGGATTTCTTGCCAATCTAAAGAAACTAAGCTTCTCAACAACAATGATAACGCCTTCTTTTATTATTGCAAATTGAATCGTTCTTAATCCATTCTGGAATTTATTCGAGGAAACAAGTGCTCAAGATTTACTTCGCAATTTTTAATATAGATATTTTAAGTTTTTATGTATTTCTGCCTTGTCACGAAGTTAGAACTGAATTAATTGAATCAGAAATACTGAATTGTCTATTTTTTTTTGTTTGTTTGTTTAATTTAGATTTATTATAATATTTGAATAGAACATGTGGCAATGATTAAGTAATTCTTCAGATGATATGATTTTTGTGAATTCTGAGTTATAAAATGAATGAAATGTAATACTATTAAGGGAACCTAGCGCCAGAGTATCGCTATGGTAAACAAATATAGTAAATTTTAAAAAGTGCATTTATTCTACTGTGGTTTATGCGCTCCGACTAAGCAGATTTAATTCAATCCAAGAAGTTTAAATGAAATGCAAGAAAAAATGCGTATACCTTAATATTCCGTACAAGGAAGTCATGTGTCCGATTTTTTTTCCAGAAGCATTTAAGTACCTTGTGAGCGCTTTCAATAATTAAATTTCTGAAAATTTAAATATGTAAATGAAACTGTTTGCGAAATCTTTTGCATTTCCCCCCTTTTTATTATATAACTTTTTACAATTTTATAAAAACATCGGGTTTCATAACTGAGCAATCATTTCTGAACCAACTGAGAATGGTATATAAGCTTCAATTTTATTTCAAAATTTGAAAAACAGTACTTTATTTTCCACATGTAAAAATTAAAATTAAATATTTGTGTCTATTGGAAAGTATTTACTTTTATCAGCTTCTATAAAACATGAATCATCGGCAGAATCATTCTCTCTGAATCGATTTGATTTTATGGTCTATGCTTTACAGAAGAGATATGGTTCTATTTAAATAAATATTTCAACAGTCAGAACAACAAGATTTGGGACCAAAAAAATCTGTAAGTGTGTCCTGAAATGCTGCTTCATTTCTAAAACACTTTTCATCACAGAATATCATCTATTCCTTATTATTTGAGTACTTTCCTGATGTGGAGTGATAAAAGTTTTTATTCAACTCACACCAGCCGTTTGAATAAGGACAAACAGAACTGTTCATCATAACATGATGAAGCAATATGACACTAAGCCAACGCAATTAAGACGTTTATTACTTCCCACAAGAAAGTTTTGGTGATCTTCTCTCTAACCATATTTTTTACCCAATAATATCTTAGCTTTGATTCCAACAAACATATTCTTATGTTCCCTTCGTAAGGAATTATCGCATTGCTCCATGTTGACCTCCTTTACTTTCAGTCCCATGATCATCCACGAGGATAAAATTTCATCAAGAAGTTTCGGTAGCAAGAACACAATCAGAGCACAAATTTCTTCAATTAAAATTTAAGGTTCTCTTGGTAAATCCATTCCAGATATTTACTGATAATCTTTAAGCTGTTTATAGAGTGAAAAGGATTTGCGGGCTGTTGCTTGGAGTAAGGAATTTCCCTTTAATGAACGCGAATTTCCCGATAGTGCCGTGAAGAATTAGTAGGAATATTATTCAAATCCAAAGAGATTTTAAGTGCCAGGCTTCTTCTTAAAAATTATTCCTTTGTGGTAGGAATGAAAACCCCGTTAATCCAATCAACGAGCAAGAATAATCCATACCTTGCAATTTAACCTCTACAGAACATTTAATTGGTTATTCTTCATCTAGCATTTCTTGAACCCTCGTGGATGATCGGAATCGTATACAAACAAAACCTTGGCTCTAAGACCTCCCGCTTGCATTAGCACACGGCAAGAAAGTGATATGATCTTTCTCGGATTTATGACAGGGCACTGCATTATCTTTTCCTGTAACGTAGCTCTTCATTAACATCTTCCCTTCCAAGAGGGCCCATTTTATCACAATTAAAAATTATCTTCAACAAGTAATACTCGGAAAATATGAGCTTCAGGAACTCGGAAACGAATACTTCAACTTGCCTGAATATAAGACATCGTAGGCTCTTCTTGCTTCACAACGCTATGGATGTCATTTCTCTTGCTAAATTTCTTAACCATTTCCTGCTCGTTTCAAAGCCTTCTTCGTTTTCTACCGATGCTCCTGGTAGCTTACATATTACACAAATCCTTTGCCTTCATGCAGTTAACGTTCTTGTTCACAGCATCGCTTGCTGGTCGCTTCTTGTTTAATTCCACGAGAAGCAACTTTTCTGAAACTTCCAGAACACGTGGCTCTTGCTTTATCCTGTGGCTATTTTTGTTTCATCTAGCCTTCTCATATCTTTTTCAGCCTTCTGTGCAGTCTTCAACTTTGAATTATTATAAAGTATAGCGATGTTGGCTGAATGGTGGCATGCCTCTTTCGTGCTCCAAAATGATTTCCTTTTTAACTTCTACCCAAATACCTTCTTCAATTTATCGCCATCCTTTTCAACAGTTTGACTTAATGGGAGCCATCGAAGTGTCGTTGCTAAAGAATATTTGGGCGTAAAATTAAAAAAAAATGCTTTAGCAATAACACGTGGTTACAATACTATGGTAAACGGCATGTGCTGATATGAATGTTAATTATATAACTATATGTTAATTGTACACTCTGACTTAGCCCAAGCACTAGAAATGATAACCCACAATGCCTGGGTGTATGATCATGTGAGGCTCGACAGACAAAGCGTATACTGTCTACTCCTACTGCAAGACTGGATACTTGTTGAATTAAACCTTATTAAAAGTTTTACTCATCTTTCAAAATGCTGACAAACCAAGTTAATCTGAATCTAAGGTTTTGCTGTAACCTTTACACCTTTAAAAAATTTATAACAGCAGATGTTCAGTGTTGGCTCAACTAATAAGTTACCAGTTTAAAAGTTTAATTTAAAAACTATCCAAAACAAATTTTGAGATAAATGTAGCGCATAAATCCAGTAACATTAACGTTTTAATTACATCCACCAACCACTTCCTTTGAAGCTTTATTAATATCTTTTATAGCAAAAAATCACCATGACCAACTAGAAAAGTTGGTTTATGCTTTCTTCTGAGCTTTTGGTGATTCACCTTTTTCAAAGAGGGATAGTGGCATTATTAGGTTCACTGACATAACAGAACTACTTCTTTATAGCATCGAGAACTAATAAATGCTCGATAAAGTATCAAAGTTTAATTTTAACACAGAATTCAAGGGATTTTATGTGTCTTTTTTCTAATGTTTTACGAAAAAACCATCAGAAAAACACAAAACATCTCCAAAGATTTAAAGTTAGACAATCTTTTGTTAAATGTCATCAAAGGTAATCAAGCTCGGTAAATGTAAATTTGAAATTTGTTACCTCCTATTTTATAAAAACTACGTACTAAGCAACTATGAATGGTTAACACACAAATTTTTTCAAACCGCTGTATTTATGACAATTCCATGAAACATTCTAAAAGTGTATAAGTGTCTATGCAGCAATCCATTACCTCTCATGCACATATGCCAACACAACACATAATCAAGCACTAGAACTGCCACATCTGTAATACGGTTAAAACACTCTATCTGGACATTGGCGGGGAGTAGCGACACAACGCTGGCATACAAAAAAATTTACAAACCCGCACAAGAAAGTTTTAAGCCCGAAGACCGGGGTATTACCACATTTGGCTACCATCTCCTCGTCCGGTTACAGCCGAAAACGTGGCGGTACAAAACATCGTAGGAGAAAAGAAAGAAGAGAGAAAACATTGTAGTTCTAAAACATCGTCGTTGATAATATCGTGGTAAAAAACAAAGCAACTACAAGTCATCGCACCAGAATAACATCGCAGACATACGTTTTTTAGGCTTTACAACTTGTAAATGCACATTCGCATAATGATTTATGAACACAAGAAGGAAAAAGGAACATCTTTATATTTCATAATTCGGAATTAAACTAAAAAATTATTTTCTGGAAAAGAACTTATGCATCTAAAAACTGAAAGTGAATAGAAAATTAATGCAACTTCTACCATTTATGGAATTTTAAACATACATAGCTAAATAATAAAGGACATAAATAAATTAATCTCTTTTTGTCTTACAAATAATTTTTCATGAAAAAGTATATTCTGAAAAAGTTTACATAAAGAAGGATAAGTAACTGCATAAGATTGCATCCATAGGAATTGTTTAATAAATTATCAAATTCTTTTATTCCACGTTTGTTAATTTTTCAATAAAACTTTATAAAAAAAAGATTAATTCACTTTACTTTTGACCTTTATTAGTTAATTGTGTAAGTTTAAAATGCTATTAAGAGCTATAAGATGCATTAATTTTCTACTCATTTTTAACGTTTAAAAGCTTAAGTTTCTTTTTTCTTTTTCAGCAAAAATTTATTAGTTAATTAAAAATTATGAAATATAAAAATACCTTCTTGCGCTCTCGAACCATTATGCAAATGTGCATTTAGAACTTGTAAAGCCCGCCTTTCAGGCTTTACAAGTTTGCTTCAGACTTTACAACGCAGGTCTTCAATGTTATCGTCATGCGATGATTTGTAGGTGCATTTGTAGGTGCTTTTTGTAGGTGCTTCGATATTTTCGGAGACGATGTTTTTAAATTGCGAAGTTATTGAATCGCTTTATTTTCGACATTGCTTTCTTTTCTCCCAAGATGTTTTTTACGAGACGTTTTCGTTTTGCGTTGTTTTCTTCTCGATGTTTTCGGCGGATACCCTACGTCCTGTGCATCCTGTCTGTCTTTCTTGGCAAATTTTTATTTTGGTCTTTTCTCGAGCAGTCTCCTGAATGGTCTTTGTGGTAGTTAGATAGACAATTTAGTGAAAGCATTCATCGGACACTGTTCCAATGAATCCCTGTTTAATTTAGCTGTTGTATCAGCTAGCTTTCCCATATATCCAATTAAATCTTTCCAATGATGCCTAAATTCCAGCCATACCAGAGAAATGAATGAATATGTTGAACATATGTAGAACATGTAAAAGTGCTTTAATAAGTTTAATTATCTCAGTGTGATAAAATCTGATATCGATTTCACAGATTTTTAAGAGGGTTATGAATTTTTAAAAGTGTTTTATGTAATTCTGAATAGTAATGTACTAAACACAAAATAAATATACACAAATTTTTTTAAAAAGCAAAATATATTGAAGCAAGTATATCTTTAATTTTTTTACGTAAATTTATGACAATACAAATATTTACCAATATCGAAACATCATCCAAGTAAAGAATTAAATTAAATAAAAATTCAAAAAATATCAAAGCACACAACACCTTCCTGCTTTAGGAAGAGATTTTTTGACAGAATTAAAATAGAAATCCTTAATATTTACCAAATATAGTATATAGAAATAAGAATTTTACCTCGTATGACGCTTAACACCAAAACTTCCATATTCTGTTAATAATATATAATTTTCTTTGTCGTTAAAGTTTGGAACGGCTGTTAAGTTTTTACGGTAATTTGAATTTTTAAAACCTCTAAATAATGGGCACACACAATTTAAGATCTTCCTTTTGTCTGGCATTTAATGCAGTATAATAACAATTAATAAGGGGTACAGATAAAAAGAAAAAAAGGTAAACGAACCTTCTATTTACGATGGTGTTAAATACTAGACAATGATATAATAAGAATCCTTCCATTAATAATATTTTCTTGCGAATAGTTTTTCTTTCAACTAAATAAAATTAATGAATTGTTTCGCTACTGTCTCATTATTCTAATAAAAACGTTCATGATTAAAGTACGTATTAAAGTCTTTGAGAGAAAATTCGTTGTACAAAGGGGAGACAGATTAATTACTTTCAGGTTCGTTAACAAAAAACAAAATCGTTCCAAATGATGTTTCAGGAATCTAACCGTTACAAGGATAGCATAGTTTCTCTCACAGTGGTTCTGTTATTAATTGTTTTTGCATTTTCCTTATTTAATTTTAAAACTCTTCTAAGAACGTCTTTATTTCTTTGCCGTTCTTTATCATCCAAATTAAACAATTTTTTTCGAATAAAATTGATTTACTTTAATTTGAACTTTTATAATTTTTTTAAATCTAATAATTCTGATTCTATCTCAAAAATAAATTTCAGCTTTACAAAATTGTTAAATTACTAATAGCAAGAAACTGAAAATCATTTAACAAATATATAAAGAAAACATTAATTATTTTTAAAAATCACAATAATTTTTAGTATTTTTGTTTTCATTTAAGGAATAGAAAAAAATATACAAGGTTTTTTACCAATTGTCAATAAAAACGCTGCAAATATCAAAACTTTTAAAATTCCCATTAACAGTCATCTTATAGAATTTGACTTTCGTAAGCATAAACTAGTATCAAATTCCTACCAGACTTGGAGCGAAGTTTCGCTTGGCTTGAAGTAATAACAGACTCTAGAAAAGGTTTAAAACAACATTTTATTAAACCAGAAGTTCAACATTAAATGCTTGTCTCATGCTTACAAATCAACTACAATTCGTGGTGATGTAACGTTAAAACAACAGTCAAACTGAACGAAGCCTATTAGTCAAAGACTGCTCAATTAATTTAACGCGAAGTTGGCTCAAAACTTTTCGCTGACTTAAGAATTTAAACGTCGGCAGCAATTGTTATGTATCACTTATTTCAGTTGTGATTTAAATTGTTTTAATGGTAATGTTTAACTTATTTTGCTTCAGACTTAAAGTTTAATTTGTTTTCGATTTCTTCGCCCGTTAGACGGTCGTCTGTGAAACCTCTGTCATCGTTAGTTACTTTTGCACCCTGCGGAGAGGCTAGTTTTTTACATTACTAACTCTACCGTAGGGTCTGGTTGGCGCGATGTTTTGCTTACTTGCAGGTTATGCATATGTTGGATTGGGACCCCTTGACGAGGCTAACAGCGATTCGTCGCCAGATCAGGGAGCTCTTTCTACCCTGGACTGCCCCTTCCTGCGTGGTTCTTCCCGAGGGTTGCCGAGCTGTTGGCGGTTTTACTACCATCAAAAATCGCCAATCAAGCGGACTTGGCGTTTCGAGTAAAAAGCCCGGGAGCTGAGGCTGACGAGAGGTTTGACGGGAGATTGACATGCAGCCATATTTTTGAAGGAAGGAGACGGAGCTGAAAGCGTCAGCGTTATCTGAGAAACCTCGATGTCGGACGAAATAGACGTGAGCAGGATGCTGTGGAGGGCGACGATAATGTACATCTGAACTAATATATATATTTTTTTTTCTCCTTTCTAGAAATGAAGGAAAAGATATCTTCAATGTATTACACCCTGTAATCTTCACTGTTGGAACGAAAAATCTCGGCGATGTTGGCCGAGGAGTGTTATCATCAGAATCTTCAATGTTAAATTCCCTGTTTGAACTGGTATGATAATTTTGATAAATTCTGTTTACACATCACCGCCACCAATGTAACTATTTGTATTTAATTCAAAGTATCTTAAATAAATGCTATATTTAATTTTAACTTCTTGTAATGTTTTCACTTTAAATTTAAAACACTGGACCTGATTTTAAGACACAACGCAAATATTTAATTAATCTGTTGGAGTACTTTGTAACTATTTACGATTGTATTGAACACTATTTTTACCATATATATATTGAGTTATCATGTGTGTCACAAACTTCACCTATTCATGTAATTTAGAATGATTATCCAAATTTTGATATCTTATGGTATTGAACTTAAAACCTATACACAAACTCTTAAATAATTAAAGCTCCAACACAATAATGCAAAGCTGAAGAATTACAAACTTATCGGAGATACTGAAACCCAGTAACGTGGCTTAGAGACGCCGAACTACTCTGTCTTACAGTCCAAAACCCTCGACTTAAATACTCTCTAAACCGATTGGCATTCTGGTGAGGAAACAGAAAGGAGAAGGGATGGTGAAGCTCACGTTATAAATAATTGGTTACTTAAAATAATAATAACCCTACAGTGTTACAGAATTTGTATTTAATTTGTTATTTTTAGTAGAATTGTAATTAAATTGTTTTATTTTCCCGTACAATGCAGCGCATGACGAAATTTAAATGTTACCCCGGAAAAATAAAAATACAATAGCACGTGCATTTAACATTTTTACGTAGGTACAGGGAGAAACAGAGAGATGAAAAGAATATGCTCGCACGTTCAAAAGCGACAGAAATTTCAATGTTAGTTAATTCAAACCAAAATAATTCATTCTTTAGGTTGAAGTGCTTCAAAATACAGATGATTCCTTAATATTACTTTTTCTGTTAATTATAGTATGGGTTATTCTTTTTCCTGTGTTTTTAACTTCTTTCGAATTAACCATGATTTTGAGTTAACCGTAGCCGCTGCGCCCGAATTACTCCAATTAATCGGGAATAGACTGAAAATATTTCATATGAACATTTTTAAAGTGTATGGCCTAATTTTACCTTATAATTTCTCTTCACTTCTTTCAGATTTATTCGCTTCACATCGTGTCAGTCATGGAGGCATTCAGCTGAAAAGCAACAAGTAGGTTTTATTGCAGTGACAGAGGAAAACCATAATGCAAGATTACATTCTCCATTAAAAAATAATTCATGCAAAACCAATTGCAATTTCTGAAATAATACAAACAAAAAAGCAGAACATCCATGAACCAAAGCAAACTTTCATTGAATATGATGAAGCACGTCCAGTGCTAAATCACCTTGTCTGTCTCTGACACTATGACCAGAAAAACATACTGATGTAACACCTAAATTTAAAAATCTTGAATAAGCTACTATTTTTCGGGACCAAAGAACAGAAAGGCAGCTAGACACGTGTCAAATTAAGAAAACATCCCGAGGAAATGCTATTTCAATTTCTAACTTAAACCCTTTAGCTACGAGAAAAGGCACAAGAAAATTTGTTAGTTGCTTTGAGGAATCCGTTGTCAATTCTGAAGTGAAAGAACAACAAAACCTACCTCAGACATGTAAAGTTTTTAGTGAAGAACATATTTTCAGTGTTTATTGATCACCTTTATCAAATATAATATCTAAAGAAGAGGGTATTGAAGAAACGAAAAATCTTGAAGAAGCTATTATTTTTTCGAAAAGAAGGATGGAATGGGCGCTATATACATATCAGTTTCCAAAAACACTCGGAGGAAATGCTGTTTCGGATTCTAACTTAAATCCTTTAATTATGAATCCAGCAACAGAAATTTTCCTTGGCTGCTCTAAGGAATCTTTTGAAAATTCTGAAAGGAAAGGACAACTAAATAAATATCAGCCAGTTGATGCTGAAGAAACTGTTTTCGGTGTTGAGTTGTCATCTGCATCAAATATAATACCTAAGAAAGAGAATACTGAAGAAACGAAACGTCTTCTGAATTTTCTACCTAATTATGCTCAATGTGGAATTAAAGGAAACCATAGAGTTTCAAAGCAACGATCTGCCAGGGGTATTCGTAAGATCTATAAGTGCTGCTTTTGCTACTATACCACCACTAGAAGTGATAGATTGGCAAATCATAAGGAAATCATTCACTCAAAAGCTTCTTGCTATGAATGTTATATCTGCAAATTCAAATCCACCTACAATCATGAGTACTATTTACATATGAAGCAGCACTTTGGAAATTCTCCTTACATGTGCCCGTTGTGCAATTATACAACCAAAATCATATCAGCATTTGTAAGTCACAGAATCACTCACACAAACCATCTTATTTTCCAGTGTCACCAGTGTGCTTACAAGTGCAAAAGAAAACACCATTTGACTCAGCATGCCAGTGTGCATAGAAGAGAAGCGCTGTTCCAGTGTACGTACTGCGAAAAGAGATATAAACATAATTGTAGTTTAAAAAAACATTTGCTGTCCCACATTGAGAAATGATAAGTTTTTTGTTATCATGCATAGAATTCAGGAACATAACTTAAGACCCACTAAGCATCATGCAAAGTATATATCAGATTTTATATTAGATACAAAAAGGAGGTGAAATAAAACTGATGATTAACTGCATGCATCTTACACTGATGGCAAGTGTATGCATCTAAAAATATCATTTTAATAAAATCAGAATAACCAAAGAAAATGGTTTAATAATACATAATCCTAATTTATTCCGTATAATATTATTACCAACATTTTTGAATCGTTATTGTTTAAACCTGCATATGCTGGCTTTCAATTATGATAACATTGAGATTCAAAAATACCAGAAAATAAAAATTATTTTTCGCAATTATTCAAAACATTGTTCAAGTAACGTAAAACTAGATGTAGAAATTGGTTGAAAAGATATTACTTTAGTTCTATGTTTCTTCTACCAGATGTTGGCATATATGATGGAAATATGTTTGTAAAATCTTCAAATCAAGTTTCTTTTGACCTGCGTGAGTCAGATTTTGAAAATGTTTTATCAGTTTTTTCTAAAATGTAAATGATGTTTAAGTCTTGCAAATTTGGTTGCACAAAAGTTACACTAACTACTTGGATTAATCATAATTCTGTTAAAAATTTTTAAATTCCCATGGAATTAAATCCAAATACCAGTTCAACACAGCATCTCATCTTCTTCTCCTGTGTTCCTATCCATCTGAAAGTGTCTAGAATATATAGGACCAGTTTTGTCTGAGTATATCTCATCCACCTTTACATGGTAATGTAATCAGAAAAAAATTGCAATCAATCGGTTATCATTAGTTGTGTTCATTCAATAGCAGCATAAGACATCTTTCCAATATTTTCAAGTAATTTTTATCAAATGACTCTTGGATGTATACCTTACTAGAAAAGATGGACAAATTAACCGTTAAAATATAAAAGACGAATGAAACACTAATCTCCTCAGAAATATTACAAAACGCCGTAATTCAAGTAGCGTTCCTGAAAATTCATGTGAATCGCATTCCCTTGATGCTCTTTTCTTCTTTATATCCTCACTTTCTTATGGTTAGAAAAAGAAAAGATGACTACTAGAAGATAAAAGCCGCTTCTAACATATTATTTTAAACTGCAATGTTTTATTGAACTGTAAGTATTACTGAAACTATTCTTATAAATGATTATTATTAAATCTATCCTTATCTGTGAGTATTCTTTGAGTTCTGTTTAAACTACCCTGTATCTGGCCATTATTTTGATCCGTTTTCTTTAAATAAACGTAACACAGTAGTTTCATAATTTTTTAAACGTGTGCTTTCTCTTATATATTGAAATACTAACTAAAAGAATTTACTTCTATTTCAGCATAATAAAATTTAGTATCAGCTGTGTAATTTACTTTACATGAACATTTTAGAAGTTTCAGAATTTTATAAATAATCCTTCACTTTCGTTTGAGTGACCAATTACAGGATTTAATTGAATGTGCAAAAAGCTGCACACTGTTGGACGAAGAAGTCATTTTCTTTCAATTATTTTTCAATGTCTACAACTTAAAATGTTCAAGTATTTCTTCATACATTTTTCAAATTTCTTCTGTCTTACTGTGTGATTCCCATAACCAATTCTGTATTCGCAATGATAGTGGCTGAAGGATATTGCGCATTCTATGTCAAAAGCTTCTTGCTTAAGACACCAAATGCGTATATCTTATCGTCTATAGGATATATATATATATTTTCAGCTACAAGAAATACTTTTATCAGACCCCTTGACACTCCCCCCCCCGAATAGACATTGCTTGAAACTCACTTTGCCGTCTCGTTATATTCTGCATCGAAGTCTTCAGCAGAATTTTGCTACAGTCTTTTCTCTATTATTTTCGAAATATCGGTTATTCAAAAATATTATCTTAGTATTCTGTTTCATATAATATTCTATTTTATTTTATAAGCTATTATAGTATTCTAGTCTTTGAGAGAATTTGAATTATTTAATGGCTATTCAACCTTTTTCAGCTTCAAACAACAGCTTTTTGTGCATATTTTACAAATAATTCGATCACAAAAATAAATAACTGAAAAATTTTAATAGTTAAAGTAATTTTAATTAATTTAAAATAATATTTGTTTTGTTTATTCCTAGTGTACAGTAATCAACTTTTTCGATACAGTATCCGACCTTGAATTTTCTAGTCATTCACGGAAGTCTGTCTTCGGAACTGGCAAATCAGGGTTCCGTGTTTCATTATTAACACCGTCGACAACCGCCTCGTAGAAAATTTTATCTCCAGTTCTGCACACATATCATGTATGCATGTGTTTTACACTAACATACATATTTGTTTTATACAAACAACATTCGTTTTATACGAACATACATGCATTTGTGCCGCTATCACAATTTTTGACAGAGCGAAGAATGATTTCTGGCTTTTTTTTTTTTTTTTTTTCGAAAGAAGAGGTGTCGGCATTTATTTTCATCTTGCGTAGTAGGTACGACTATGTTAAGCAATTAGATATTTAATTTTACAGATTTTCGGTCATATGCATCTGGATCAACGTATAAACGTTGATTTAAAATTCAGCTTATACATGGATTTCCAGTTTGGACTGAAATGTTGCAGCAAAATTTTACATCTTGGCTTATGTTCGCAAACATGTGTTGACCGAAAATCACAGTTACGAATAAACTACAGTTAGGAATATTGAACATTAACGTTTTGCTGTAACGTTCGTTAAACTGAAAATTTTGAAGTAATTTAACATTTTAAAGTGACTTGAATTTAATAAGTTGTTTCCAACTTAATTCTGAATTATTCAGAACTTGTAAATAATTTAAGCTTTTTTTAATACAAAATACCTGTCTAGAAAATGTTACTGAGCATAGTACATATTTATGAGGCTCAAAAAATAAGTTTTTTTACATATTGAACAATAGTCCAGAAATCATTTGCTTAAATATAATGAATCCATTGCTTTTTCTAGATTTTACGTTCAGTGTTATTCATTATTATTATCTGGGAAATATTTATTTATATAGGTGCTATTATTATTTGTTAAAGGATAAACGCTAGAAACAAATATGAAATGACAACAAACTAATGCATAAATTTATATTTATTTATATATACATAAGGATGAATTACTTTTACTGAAGCTTCTTTATTTTAATTGAAACTCTCATGTTATAAAAATATTTTGCGATAAATGATAACTGCAACCTCTGATTGCTACTGATATATTTAATTTATTAATAAGTCTGATATGCAAGTTTTCATATTTTTCCAATTTTTAATTAAATTATTAAAAAATTAAAAGTAAATTATTTGCTAGGAGATTATTGATATTTATTTTTCATCATTTTATTTATCTTACATCAATATAAATGTTATTCAGAACTTCCTGATTTTTGAAATTCAAGTTCATTGCTTTCATGAATGGTATGAATGGTGTTCAATAAATATTGATATAAAAAGTGAAATATTTTCTTTTTCTTTCGTATCATACGACGCAAATGGAATGGAAACACTATGTTCAAAGCATATTAATAACAATATTGAACAATTCGATAAAGATATGAAATGAAATCACGCATTTGATTAATATTTAGATTTTCATAGCATCAACATTGTTGCTCGAACAGGCTAACGAACATCCATATGACAGCGTAATATGAAATTATATTATATCTCATAACTGCAACAAGACGTCGATGAAACATCAGGGCTAAATTTGTAAAACTATTAACCATAAAAATGCGAAAGAGTCTTCATAACTTTCTCTTTCACTTTTCCCTGAATACATAATACCTCTTCTCCGTTGCAATGCATTTATTTTTTAAAGTTCTCACGATGAAACAATACATTATAGCGAATTTTTTTCTACATTTTGCTTTGCCATTTTTAACAACTAATTTTAAATAGAAAATTTTATATTCTATACGTTTCCCTTGACTAAGTTTTAAATTAAACATCTATGACTGCTTAGTTAAAATTTTTTAAAGGAGTTAAACTGAAATCTGCCTACCGAGATCACATAGGAATTTCTTTCTAATTTTATAAATGTTTATATTTTTTAATTTTTTAACATTAATGCTAAGCTCTTTTAGGTATTATACATCAAACAAAGCTTTTCAAAGATTGGTATTATTTCTTTTGCTTTTTCTGTCTTGTTATTTGTAATCAATTCGTAATTTCAGCAATGTAACATTATGAATAAATCGAATATTGCATTTCTACATAACTCCTTTTTAAGAGATCTCAGAAGCATTGTGCGGCGAACCACACAGAGATGAGAAAATTGTGTCTGAGGTCCCCTCAAGTTACTGTTTCCAAGCTTTTACGACATGTCTCACGACATGATCTGGCATCGCATAAGCAATAATTCGTTCCAGTTGACAGTATGAAAGTTCACGACCTGTGTCAAGAGATTTTAGCGTTCTAAAAAACACGCCAGAAAGTGCGTAAACTCTCGACTAGACAGACATTCGTTAGCTGGTTCCTCACATAACGAGGACTATACTTCACTACAATAATTGTTCTATGTTTCCCATGTTATCAGATATTAAAATAGATCTTCTCGTAATTGTAATAAATATGTTTTGAGTTCAAAAATGCAGTAAGTATTACGCAATCTCACAAATGTACTAATCATTATATGAAGTCATCAGAAGCGCTACCTGGTGCCAGTCACCACAATTGAGTAGAATAAATCTTACTCAAAGTCGATGTCACTGATAAGTTATCTGCTATAATTCAACTATTTCTACAGAAGATTAAAAACGTCTGAAACAGTAAATAATTGTTTTTAATAGGATTCACAGACTTCTGCTCATGAAAGCATTCTGAGTATTATTTCAAATTTTGGTTTTTAATTATTAGTTTTTATATTTTCCAAGTAATGCAAAGAAACGAAGTGTAATAAATGCAACATATGAAGTGTATCTTATATAATATATATTACATGTATTACAGACATTTTTGCCACCAGACCAGTTTTCACCCGGAAAGCCGGTTTCTAAATTTATGGTCATGAGTAACTACTAATTTTTCATGTTTTCCTAGAAATTCTAAAATTATGAGAAAATAAAATAAATTATAAAAAAAAAAAAAAATCTGAAATGTTTCAGATTTTAAATTACGTCCAAAGGGACGTTTATTTAACATTTTGTGTGTTACCTTTATTTGTTAAATACCATGTTCTTCGCACTTAAACCATAAAATTCAGTTCAACAGCAATATCGCAAAATAATTTTAAATTGAGCATATCTTTAGAAATTTCGGTACACGCTCTCACGCGCTGGAGATAAAAATGTTTTTCTGTACAACGTTGGTATTGCTGGCTTTGAAATCTTTGAGTTTGTTAATGAAAAATTCGTTAAAGTTTTAGAGAATATTGTTACGAATTTCACATTTATTTGGCTATTTATTTAGAACTGTAATTAAAATTCCTTTTTATTTTCCCGTGCAACGCACGCAGACGATTTTTGAAGAGAAAGCTACGTCAAAAAAAAAACAAAAAAAACATGCATACATTTATGCAGATTTTTCATTTTTTAAAATTTAATGCAGAGCGATAACATTTAGTGGCAACAATTTGAAAAGTGATTCAACGTTTTAATGATTCAACGCAAAACGCCCAAACGAAAGTAATAGTCCTTCGGGACTAAATCCCTTTGGACTAATTAAAAAAATATTTGAGAGTATTTTATTTTAACGAATGCAGAATATAACACCCAAATTAGTCCTAAGCCCAGGAGTGATAAGAATGTATTTTTTAATTTGTAACCTGCAAATATTTACTGTAAAGCGAATGTGACAGCTTCAATTTATAGTTTTTAATTTCTATTTTAATTATTCACGGTAAATTAACCAGTTCTAAATATTTATATGTATTATTTTATGTGAAATAAATGTATAAGTTTAAGAAAATAAACAATTAAAGAGGTATAATTCATAATATTTGCCTTGTTGCTGTTTAATTTTTTTCTTTAACTAAGATAATTATAGTTTTTAAAAATTGAATTTTTTATAAAGCAGGTTATTAATTTTAAAACGTTCAATAATTTTTATTAATAATAAATAAATAAATTAAACAGTAATAAACCTGTTAAAAGTAATAAACCTAAAATAATAATTATTGTTATAATAATAAATGTAATAATAATCATTATTATGAATAATAAATATAGTAATAAAAATATTTATTTTCACCCAACTATAAACAAAACAAAAGAAAGTATTTTTTTTATTTTCCTAAACATCCTAATTTTAGAATTTCCAGTTCAGCAGTTTTGAAAAGGTGGCAAGACTGCTTGCATAGCAAAACATCAATTACGCGACTAGTAAATCAGTAACGTATGTGTGTTTAATCTGTATTCAAACGTGATGTGTTATTTGTGACAGCGATTTCTCATCAAATTCTAAAGCAAAGACTTTGGAGAAATTATTGCAGGCCGAATATCAAACTCGTGGCTTAACAGATGGCGCCACGAAGCGTATTTCATGTCTCAAAACTATGTGCACAAGAGTTTTCTGCTAGTGAATGCTCCATACATCACTGTACCGTAAACAAACATTTTCATACGCAGCAAACTAAAATATTAAGTCGCAAGTCTTAAAAGAGAGGCAATAACAGATGAATTTACAAAAATACAGCTTGGCGTTTTCCCCCATGCACCCCTTTCACTTCTAGAAGATCCTTCCCTCCTACACCCTCCATTCCACAACTCAAAAAATACGTGTACATTTATTTAGATTTAGATTTTTTTAAACATGTTGAAAAAAATTTAACAAAAGAATATTAAAAAAAATTAAAATCTGAAAGGTTTCAGATTTTAATTACGTCCAAAGGGGCGTTTATTTAACATTTTGTGTGTTACCTTTATTTGTTAAATACCATGTTCTTCGCACTTAAACCATTAAATTCAGTTCAACAGCAATATCGCAAAATAATTTTAAATTGTGCATATCTTTAGAAATTTCGGTACACGCTCTCACGCGCTGGAGATAAAAATGTTTTTCTGTACAACGTTGGTATTGCTGGCTTTGAAATCTTTGAGTTTGTTAATGAAAAATTCGTTAAAGTTTTAGAGAATACTGTTACGAATTTCACATTTATTTGGCTATTTATTTAGAACTGTAATTAAAATTCCTTTATATTTTTCCGTGCAACGCACTCAGACGATTTTTGAAGAGAAAGCTACGTAAAAAAAAAAAAAAAAAAAAACCACAAAAAAAACATAAGCACTAAATTGAAAAGTGATACGCCGTTTCTTGTGAAACAACGCAAAACGCCCAAACGAAAGTAATAGTCCTTCGGGACTAAATTCCTTTGGACTAAAAAGATGATAAATTCCAAAACTTGAAAATAATGTTATTGATTTATATATATATTTGTAAGCTAAAACTAAATAAGGGCTGACCTTTCCCTGAAACTATAAAATTTCCCTCTAAAAGGGGGAGGGAATTCCTTCGGATTGAGAACCCCTGTCTGATCGATTTGAAGACGACTGATATATATTCTTCTACTTCAATGAACAAAGAAAATTTCAAAAATACGCGAAATTCATTTTCAGTACTTAGGTATTATTGCGTCGACCATGTAAGTTGGCTACCACCGAACCATGAAAATTGGGGGAGTTATGGTCAAAGTTCGTAGTCCAGTCGTTCATGTGGAATCCTGAGGCAACAGATGCCCCTTTATTTAATGGGTACTTGACCCACTTCGTTTTTGCCGTTCGTAAAAAAGGCTTTCTTATTATAAGTCGTTTCTGTAATTTTGTTCCGCTGTCTTATTTTACCAGAAGCTCTGTTTGAAACGCTATGAGAACAAATTTCTTTTGCTGATTATTGTTCCGGTATGTTACTGTTTTTTCGGTCATATTCACCTGACCTAATCATATCCGTTAAATGTACAAATTTTTGGCAACAGGATCTCAACACTTCGAAAGTAATCCACTGCTTGTTTTTCTGTAGAAAACAGATACGAACTTCAATCGTTCTTTTTCCAAAGTGCAAGAAAAAATACAAAACTAACAGCTAGTTTATATCCTTCTTCATAAAAACAGAGGTCGAGAATTATTCTTGATTATATCAAACGAAAGCCCAGATGTTGAGTGTGTTGCTATGTCACGCTTATCCATAACTGGCGCTAAATCAAGTTGTTTGGTGACAGCTTCACGGTCGACGGGATAGTGCATAAGCATTATCCCATCACTAGAAAGACCATGTGGCAATAGTCTCAGTCATGTTTTTCGTGTCAGAGTGCAAAGATAACTCGTTAGACAAAATTAATAAATGGGTAATAACCATAAGCAGCGGAAAGAATTTTGTAGAGTTCATATAGATTTCATGGAGCTTTTACCATCATCTAATATCAACATCTCAATTAACCAACATCTAATATCAAATGTCTCACTACATAGGCAGATTTGCTATCGGGAGGAAGTTGATTTTTTAAATAACATTTAAGTGTAAGTTGATTTCTTTCTTCAGTACCTGTTGATTGTACGTCTTGTTAGGAAGTGGTAAATAGATGATTCTATTAGCTGTATTTCTGACTTTACATTTGCACTCACGAGCAAAACTTTTAGCAGTTACCTTTTATAAACAATTTCGTAAGCAATAAAAAAGCCAAAAATGATTATAAGCGAGATTGGAAATCTAGCCAAGTGCATCTTGGAAGGAAAAAAAATGAAACTGTATCAATTGTTACCTTGAACCTAAACCGCGAAGATATAATTAAATAAACTTTAATAAGTCGAGAAAAAATAGTATTCAAATATACATGAAGATAACATCAATAAATAAATTTGAATTTATATTAACTAGTAATTAGAGAGACCAAAAAGAAAGCAAAACGGTTTACTAATTTCACGCTTTTTTGAATTTCATACCATAGTACAGATCAGCGAAACGAATGGCTGCTGTTAGAAGTTCAACTAAAGTATTTCTTTCTTTCACTAGATGGCGATATTGTCTCCAAGGAATGAGGAAATTTATTTATTTGTTTGTTTTGTTTGCATGTTTATCTAGATTTTTATTTTTATTTTTGTTTTTGTTCTGATATTTTCTCGTAGGAAATATCGAATTAAGACGCTCGGCCATCCTTTTTATTTTCACTGTCAACAGAAGATCAAATAAAATAGACAGTGTGCTGTAGTATTTAAGAACAGGTGGGAAATATATATTTTCAGTCAAGGTTTATATGATATATACTTCGTAAAAGAATATTTCAGTCATTTAGCATTCTCTCAGCATCATGGTAGTTCCCTGAACAGATAGAATTCTTAGTACAAAATCATTACTCAAATTTAGTCTGTACGTTGCGCGCTGTGCCAAACCGGCAGCGTATATATTGTCATAATTTCTGTTATAGCTCATTTAATGGGGTCCCGTTTAATAGGCTCATGAACAAATTTTTAAAAATGTTGTTTGAAATATTACATTTGTTTATTTCTTTGCTATTTCTTTAAGTAAAAATATGTTTTAGTTTTATCAATTAAAATTTTCAAAATATGTAATTTAAATTTTTGATATCATATTGGACTTGTTTAGGAATTATCTTTTAGCAACCTGCAAAAAATGTTTCATTTAGGAACTGTTTAATCATTAGCTTTTATTACCCTACAAACAAATATATAATTTAGGAATATTACATTTGCCTATATGGGGGGTCCAAATGATAAAATTTGTGAGCTTGTTTTGGTTATATCAGACAAGTGAAACTGGCCATTACACGACATATTTATTTTTGTTTTCAGGTCATGTGTTTTCAACAGTTTGAATGGAAGCATTTTATGATTTCAGAAATCTGGGTCCATGTTTGTCCGAAATTTTTTTTAAATATATCGCCAATGTTATTACTTCATCAGATTTGTTTGGTTAAAAGCTATGAAAATTTGTTTTAAAACCTTACGAATATGCTCTTCATTAAAGTGTTTATGAATTCATTCAGTCACAAAATAGGATTTAAACCCCTCTGAGAATCAAGGCCATATATATATGTAAGATATAACAAAATACGATAGCTGCTTTAAAAATAATTGGCGACCTCAGAATTAACATTCTAAATTTGGTGTGCTCTCTCCCTGAATTCATCTGTTCTCCCGAGGTCTTATATATTATGTAACGCTGCTGGAAAAGGGCAACTAAAACTAATATCAACCCATAATAGCTTGCCTCTACAATTACATCAAACTTAGTATAAATACCGCTGACGATTTGACTTACCTGTTCAGTGGCAATGTGGTCACTCTCTTTAAAAGATCACATCTTGTCCCTAGACACCTTAAAATGTATTATACTTTCAGGATCCCTTATCTGACGACAACTGGCAAAAAGCCTGCAAAATCACTCAGGCTATATCCAATATACAAAGGTAAATGCAATGGAATGGAACTACGTCATTATTCTGCTGCTTTCCTTTCCCTAGCTTCCGCCTTGCAAACATCTCTATTTTGCTATGCCCACCTTTGTTCTTACTCTAAGATGATATAACGTGCATCTAAAAATATTGTAATTGCTCGTGATCTAGAAATATCCTATCCTCTAAGAAACAATTTGATTATGTGTGAAAATAAAGCTTGGTGATTTATAAAAATCCAGTTTTTGTTATCTTCATCGGTATGCCTTAATTGTCAGCCCACGGACTTCGAAAGCTATTAGGAGCTGAGGAAATTAAGGAAATATCATAAAAGTACATGATTCAGATTAAAATACCAAGCAAATTTTGTCATTAAAATCCGAACTTCTTTCTCATGGAAGTTTTGAGAAAGTTTTACTTTCTTAACGA